>SJYT01033226.1:80805-128212 GCA_006410635.1 Cephalophus harveyi
CCTGTTACTCCAGGTGTTTCTTGACTTCCTACTTTTGCATTCCAGTCCCCTATAATGAAAAGGACATCTTTTTTGGGTGTTAGTTCTAAAAGGTCTTGTAGGTCTTCATAAAACTGTTCAACTTCAGTTTCTTCAGCGTTACTGGTTGGGGTATAGACTTGGATAACTGTGATATTGAATGGTTTGCCTTGGAAACAAACAGAGATCATTCTGTCATTTTTGAGATTGCATCCAAGTACTGCATTTCTTCTAAGGAATTCCTGCCCACAGTAGTAGATATAATGGTCATCTGAGTAAAATTCACCCATTCCAGTCCATTTTAGTTTCCTGATTCCTAGAATGTCGACGTTCACTCTTGCCATCTCTTGTGTGACCACTTCCAATTTGCCTTGATTCATGGACCTGACATTCCAGGTTCCTATGCAATACTGCTCTTTACAGCATTGGACCTTGCTTCTATCACCAGTCACATGCACAACTGGGTATTGTTTTTGCTTTGGCTCCATCCCTTCATTCTTTCTGGAGTTATTTCTCCACTGATCTCCAGTAGCATATTGGGCACCTACTGACCTGGGGAGTTCCTCTTTCAGTATCCTATCATTTTGCCTTTTCATACTGTTCATGGGATTCTCAAGGCAAGAATACTGAAGTGTTTTGCCATTCCCTTCTCCAGTGGACCACATTCTGTCAGATCTCTCCACCATGACCTGCCCGTCTTGGGTTGCCCCGCAGGCATGGCTTGGTTTCATTGAGTTAGACAAGGCTGTGGTCCTAGTGTGATTAGATTGACCAGCTTTCTGTGAGTATGGTTTCAGTGTGTCTGCCTTCTGATGCCCTCTTGCAACACGTACCATCTTACTTGGGTTTCTCTTACCTTGGGCGTGGGGTATCTCTTCCCGGCTGCTCCAGCAAAGCACAGCCGCTGCTCCTTACCTTGGACGAGGTGTATCTCCTTACCGCTGCCCTTCCTGACCTTCAACGTGGGATAGCTCCTCCAGGCCTTCCTACGCCCGCGCAGCCACCGCTCCTTGGGGTGCTCCTCCCAGCCGCCCCACCCCCACCCCGGCCTCGGGCAACGCCCTTGGCCTCGGGCGCGGGGTGGCTCCTCCTGGCCACCACCCCTGACCTCGGACTTGGGTAGCTCCTCTCGGCCGTTCCTGTGCCATCGCAGCCTGGCACTCTCGGCCGCTGCCCCTGACCGCACTTAAGCACAGGCGGCTGCTACCCAGCGCACATAAGCGCGGGTAGCTGCAACCAGGTACATAAATCATGCTAAATTAAAATTCTATATTTAGGGACCATAATGAAAGGTTGGCTTCACTGGTGGATCAGTGGTAAAGAATCCACCTGCCAATGAAAGAAACATGGATTTGATCCCTGGGTTGGGAAGATCACTTGGAGAAGGAAATGGCAACTCCCTCCAGTAGTCTTGGCTGGAGAATCCCATAGACAGAGAAGTCTGGCAAGCTATATATAGTCCATGGAGTTGCAAAAGAGGTGGACATGACTTAGTGACTGAACAACAATAATAACAAGGAAACGTTAAGACTATCATGCAAAGCAAGGAAATAATTACTGCAAAAGCTACAAAACTGTTATCTGTCAGGCAACTGATGGAAAACAGGTTAATGTTCAGGAGCAGAAAAAGCAGTTTCTGAAATGCAGAAAACGTCTTATCTCTTGATCTGTATGATGGAAGCATGGGTTTGCTTATAAAAGCTATTGTTTTGTATGCTTAGTAAATAAAAATTCACAGCAAAAAAATTTTAAAGTAGCACTAATTCTGTAATTAAAGTTTATAAATTAAAAATATACAACTGAGACTTGATCAACATGGGTTTGAACTATATATAAATTACATAGACTTTTAAAAATAAATATAGTACTTGTATTTTCATTTCATAGATTTGTAAATTAACTAAGTATGGAAAACAGTTTGTATTCCCTCAGAAATGATAATACATAAAATGAAAAGAACCAGTGTTTGAGTCCTGATTGTTAATCCAAACTATTTAAAGTTCCTGCCTTTGGTTGAATCATTTATCAAGACCTTTATTTTTAAGGTAGATTTGCAACTCCATGGGAATGGACACATCTAACTTCCCTCTCATGATGTTCAAGGGTCAACTGTATATGAGATAAAGTTCAATGAATATAACTAACATCTACTGAGAATTTACTCTGGCAGGAGCCACTGTAAGTACCTTATCTTAGTTAATCTTTACATATTCCTAAGGCATTCGTGTCACATTTCAGGGGTGCAAAGACTGAGGCAGAGAGAGCTTATATAGTTTACACAAGTCACACAGTTCAAGGCCTCATTTTAAGATCTGAACCCATGCATTAATATGGTTCTGGAGGCCATATGCTCTTAAGTAGTGCATTATGCCACTTCTCCAATATACTCCCTATGCTGGGTGTCAGTTTTTTCTATAGAGATACTATAGAGATACTCCCTATGCTGGGTGTCAGTTTTTTCTTTTGTCAAAATTATTGTTTAGTATGATTGGTAAACTAAGTCTGAAATACTGATCTGATGGGCTCAAGATACTAAATCTTCAATTCAGCACTTCATCCTTGTTTCATTTTAAGCTCTGTTAAGGAAGGAAGACAAATCACATTAAGATGACATATTTACTATTCTAATTTATAATTGAACAATATCATAAATTACACTGTTCCTGTTGCCCAGCATAGAAATGAAAATGTACATAAGATTCATCACTCACCATAGGGAAATTCTTCCCCAAAGGTCAGAATATTTTTCTCCCTACCATAGACTTAACTAAACAAAAGGTAAACTCTTAAAAAAAAAAAAAATCTGTTTCTTTGACTGTTGGTAATGTTACTTTCCAATTCAGTCAATCTGGAAATCTTGGTTATTTTTCAAATGAATGATGTAGAGCGGTTAAACTGCAGATCCTCTGGAGTTTGACTGGGTAGGCTCAAGTGCCAGCCTTGCTATTTTCTAGTTATCTGACCTGGGACAATTTACTTAGATTCTGCCTTAGTTTCTGTTGGGCAAATGGGGAAGACATTAGTGTCTATCATTCACGGTTGTTTGAAGTTTAAGTTAAATAATAAATACAAGTCATTCAAAACAGAGCCTGCCTACGTACGTGCTCAGTTGCTGTAGTCATGGCTGATTTTTTTCAACTCTATGGGCTGTAGCTCACTAGTCTCTGTCCATGGGATTTCCCAGGCAAGAATGTTGGATTGGGTTGCCATTTCCTTCTCCAGGGGATGGTCCCGACTCAGGGATTAAACCACGTCTCCTGCACTGGCAGGTGGGTTTTTTTTACTGAGTCACTGGGGAAGCCCAAAACAGAGACTTGTACACAGCAAATGCTATACAAGTGTTAATTACTATTATTACTTCCTGACCCTATGCCCTTTAAAACCTCACCCACATCTATTCCTTTCTCTCCATTCCCACTGCTACAACTTTGGCCTCACTCTCATCTCATTCTTCGTATAGTGCTACATATTTCTGCAAATTGTTCTTCCTGACTACAACTGGAATCCATCGTGAAGAGAACACCACATTAATATTAAAATAAGAAACTTTAATTCACATGATTGGCCTTATGAAATATTCTTTGTTTTGTCAATTGCCTACTAATTAGACTAACTTTCTAATTCTGATGATCAGTATTTCCTACCAATGTGCTTCAGCCTCTCCAGTGTTATCTGTTTTCAGTTCAAGACAAAAAAAATTATTCCATTGTCAAACTAATTAATTAGCCATTCAATGAATGTGAAGCATGCCTTTTCACACCCAATCCTGGATATACTACTGCCTTGACTTCTCTGTTAGTATTTTCCACCTGCATAAATATCTATAACAATCTCCAGGGTGAAATCTTGAACCAGTGCAGTTTAGAATTGTATCTCCTTTCTTAAATCTCCTCTAATGCTTCATTTTAAATATATATATATATGTTTATATAACCTTTCTGATTATTCCTCAAATTATTTGAAATGACTGTATTAATTTGACTAATTTAGACTATTTTGATGGCATCGTATCTTAATACCACATCTGTCGCTTTCTTTATGCCTGGGTAATATCTTATTTCCTCAAATTATAAACAGAATTTTCTTGAAAGTCATTTGTTGTCTCCTCCTGAAGCCTCCTGAAATTAAAAGATGTTTGCTCCTTGGAAGAAAAGCTATGACCAACCTAGATAACATATTAAAAAGCAGAGACATTACTTTGCCAACAAAGGTCCATCTACTCAAAGCTATGGTTTTTCCATTAGTCATGTATGGATGTGAGAGTTGGACCATAAAGAAAACTGAGCACCAAAGAATTGATACTTTTGAATTGTGGTGTTTGAGAAGACTCTTGAGAGTCCTTTAGACTGCAAGAAGATCAAACCAGTCAATCCAAAAGGAAACCAGTCCTGAATATTCATTGGAAGGACTGATACTAAAACTCCAATACTTTGGCCACCTGATGCGAAGAACTGACTCATTTGAAAAGACCCTGATGCTGGGAAAGACTGAAGGCAAGAAGAGAAGGGGATGACAAAGGATGAGATGGTTGGATGGCATCGTCAACTCGATGGACATGAGTCTGAGCAAGCCCCAGGAGTTGGTGATGCACAGGGAAGCCTGGCCTGCTGCAGTCCATGGGGTCGCAAAGAGTCAGATACAACTGAATGACTAAACTGATACTGAACAAGCACCTACTCTTGTAACCAACACAGTGCCTCTCATATTATAGTAGCATGTGACAAGTATTTACTGAATTAAATGAAATAAAAATACTAAATGTGAACACTAACTTTGTCTTTCAGAGACCAATTCTGGAAAACAAAAGTAGACATATTCTCTAAATCCTTTGGTCAAAACCAAGATAAGTATGAGAACAACCAAAGACCTGACTCACTCATTTTTAGAGTAAAAATATTTTGTATACTAAAAAGTTTGAAAATATCCCTCAGGTAAAATACTGCTAATGGTTCAGTTCAAGAGGTGATGTGTAAAGGCACTGGGATTGGTAGGTGACTAACATGGCAAAAGATGAAGATCACTAATGACTGAAAGGGAAAGTATCAGTGTGGCTGGTGTGTTGTAAAGGATGTGCTTGAGCTCAGACACACCTGAAAATGATGAATACGGAGGAGGATTAAGTCAAGATGGACTCTCCAATTTGAACCTCTCGGCATTGTATGAAGTGGCTGAAGAACAGCAAGAAAAGGGTGTGGCCAGCAACTTCAAGTTCTAAGAAGTAAGATTAACAGAAGCATAAAATAGGTCTATGGCCTTAGGGAAGAAAAAAAATTTTTCCCCAAGATTTCTTTACTCATACAGCATTTTTTCAAGGCAGCTTTGGGTTGCTGAGTGGTCCTACCAACATTTAGTATAAGGCAATTGTTATTTGTTTAGTTGAAATTCAATCATCAACTACTTATTTACTAAAGAATTAGTATCTATGATCTGAGGTTGAAGAGTAAGGTTTTTATGCAAATAAAGAAAGACCAGTCACTGAATTTTAGTGCTTAATATTGGATTAAGAGGATAAAGAAAAAAGCATTAGATCAATCTCTTTAAAAAAAACAGAAGATTCAGATAGACATTTTTTCAAAGAAGACATACAGATGGTAAAAAAACACAACGAATGGATGCTCAACATAACTAATCATCAAGAAAATACTAGTCAAAACAACAATGAGGTATCATCTCAGACATATTAGAATGGCTACTATCAAAAAGACAAGAAATAATAAATGCTGGCAAGAATTTGGAAAATAGGAAACCCACGTACACTGTTGGTGAAAATGTAGATTCATGCAGCCACTGTGAAAAATAGCATGGAAGATTATTTAAAAATTACAAATAGCAATACCACATGCTCCAGCAATTCCATTTCAGGCTATTTATCAGAAGAAAATGAAACTGCTAACTTGAAAAGATATATGCAGCCCCACAATCACTGCAGCTATATTTGCAATGGTCAAGATATGAAAACAACACAAGTGTCCACTGATGAGTGAATGGATCGAGAAGATGTGGTATATATATGATGCATGTGTGTATATGAATATGTACATGCCATATATGTGGAATACTATTTGGCCATGAAAAAGAATGAAATATTGCCATATGTAACAGCATGAACAGATCTTGAGGGTATTATGCTAAGTGAAATAAGTCAGGCAGAGAAAGATAAATACCATATCGAAGACTCTACACATGGACATCACCAGATGATCAACACCGAAATCAGATTGATTATATTCTATGCAGCCAAAGATGGAGAAGCTCTATACAGTGAACAAAAACAAGACCAGGAGCTGACTGTGGCTCAGATCATGAACTCCTTATTACCAAATTCAGACTTAAATTGAAGAAAGTAGGGAAAACCGCTAGACCATTCAGGTATGACCTAAATCAAATCCCTTATGATTATACAGTGGAAGTGAGAAATAGATTTAAGGGCGTAGATCTGATAGATAGAGTGCCTGATGAACTATGGAATGAGGTTCGTGACATTGTACAGGAGACAGGGATCAAGACCATCCCCATGGAAAAGAAATGCAAAAAAGCAAAATGGCTGTCTGGGGAGGCCTTACAAATAGCTGTGAAAAGAAGAGAGGCGAAAAGCAAAGGAGAAAAGGAAAGATATAAGCATCTGAACGCAGAGTTCCAAAGAATAGCAAGAAGAGATAAGAAAGCCTTCTTCAGCGATCAATGCAAAGAAATAGAGGAAAACAACACAATGGGAAAGACTAGAGATCTCTTCAAGAAAATTAGAGATACCAAGGGAACATTTCATGCAAGGATGGGCTCAATAAAGGACAGAAATGGTCTGGACCTAACAGAAGCAGAAGATATTAAGAAGAGGTGGCAAGAATACACGGAAGAACTGTACAAAAAAGATCTTCAATTGGAAAAGACTCTGATGCTAGGAGGGATTGGGGGCAGGAGGAGAAGGGGACGACCGAGGATGAGATGGCTGGATGGCATCACTGACTCGATGGACGTGAGTCTGAGTGATCTCCGAGAGATGGTGATGAACAGGGAGGCCTGGCATGCTGCAATTCATGTGGTCGCAGAGAGTCGGACACGACTGAGCAACTGAACTGAACTGATATCATCTCATTTACATGTGGAGTTTAAAAACAAACAACCCAAGTTCATAGATACTGAGAATAGATTGGTGATTGCCAGAAGATTACGTGAGGGGTGGGAGAAACAGGTGATAAGGATCAAAAGTATAATCATTCAGGTCTAAAATTAAAAAAGTCATGGGAATGTGATGTACAGCATGGTGACTATAATTAATAAAATTATAGCACATTTGAAAGTTGCTAAGAGAGTAAATCTTAAAAGTCCTCATCACAGGAAAAAAATAATTTATAAGGATGTATAGCTATAGATGTTAACTAAACTTATTGTGGTGATCATTTTGCAATATATTCAAATATCGAATCATATTGTATACCTGAAACAGATACAATGTTTATGCCAATTATGCTTCAATAAAACAAATTAGATCAGGGCTACCCTGGTGGATCAGTAGTAAAGAATCCACCTGCCAATGCAGGAGACATGGGTTCAATATCTGGTCCAGGAAGATCCTACATGTCACAGGGCCACATCTACTGACCCTGTGCTCTAGGGCCCAGGAGCTACAACTACTGAGCCTGTGGGTCACAACTACTGAAGTCTGTGCATCTTAGAGTCTCCACTCTGCAGCATGAGAAGCCACTACAGTGAGAAGCCTGTGCACTGCAACTAAAGAGTAGCCCCTGCTAGCCTCAACTAGAGAAAAGCCCTTGCTTTTTGTTGACCCAGCACAGCCAAAATATGAATAAATAAATAGATTTACATTAAAAAATTAGATCAACCTCAAGCTTTGCTCCCATAAATGATAGATTTAAATTTTCTGTGGTACATTTCCCTTGTATGAAAAATGGAGGTAATAACATACCTACCTCATTATATTATTGCTTAGATTAACTGAGATATTGAATGTAAGGTACATGGGATAGAATCAATACTTAATATGGATTTTTTTTCTTGCCTATAGCTCTTCAGTTTCCGTGAATTGTTTAACAAAACATTGGATGAGATTTTTCCCAATTATCTGACAATCGTTTTAACAATTTTCTTTATTTTGTATCTATAAGTTTGCCTGGCCTCCTTCAAAACAAGCATTTAAGATTCCATAAACACAAAACTCCCCACCTCTCATATTCAAAGAACACACAAACACGCTTTGGGCCTAGATATGTAACCATCACAGAATAGGACATACGTTCTGTTTGACTAAATAGTTTGCTTCTTCACTAAAAGTCCAAAGGAGGAAAAGTAGCTACTAAGAGCATCTTAATTTGTGTATGAAGAAGGCTAAAGTTTAGTTTCCTTCTGAGCATGTCAATTGACAGTATTTCCTGAGTAACTTTGTTGTATATTTTATATGACATAATCATGAAGTTAAGATGCTTATTAACACACATACTTGAATTGAAATATCCAAATGAATCAGTCCCAATGTAATAATCATGTACATTTATTGACCATTAACTATGTAGTTGGAACTGTGCTATAGTTTACATGTATAAACTCACCACAAATTACGTAGTTCCTATTTTTTATCCATTTTAAAGATACATTAAGTAATTTACTCAAAGTCACACACCTGAAACACTGAATAAGTGATAAAGCCAGAATTTAAACCCAGGTGGTCTGAATCCAGAGTCAAAATTCTTAAAACACTACACCATGCCACCTTTTTGAAAAAGTCGTTACACTGCAAAACAACATATTTATATCAATGTTGCCATTATTGTCTCTCCATTTTTTGGAAATTTTATTTTGAATTGTACACCAGATTATCCCAGTTCGTCAAACAAGGAATTTGAACTCACAGAGTCTAGGACTCTACGATCTTATGGTTCCTTTCAACTCTAAAATAATAATATAAGAGCACTCATGGTTTTTTTTCAGTATATGAAATAGGACTTTCAGAGAGCTTCAGAAGTCTAATTCTGAACACTTTTCATCAAAGAATAATTTAGATGATTTATAAACTTCCTTTCAGAATCAAGTTATTTTCACTTATTTCCTACTAGTTAAAGCAATCTAAGTCAGGAATTGGAAACATTATTTGAAATGAAAGCAATGACATGACAGACAATACAGAAAAAAAATCTGTAATGCTTCTGTGATATTGCTTACACAAAACAAAAATTCAAAGAAATAATTTAAAAATATTTGTATTCTTAAATATTCAGACTCAACTAAAATTAATTTTACTTTTTCTAAGTTATTGGTGAAGGTAATATTTTTTGAAAAGCCTGTGTTTTCATCAAAGCCAATGACTTCACTTTGAATAGATACTGAGCAGGTATTAAAACATCTTGGATCTCAATTTTCTCATTTATAAAATGGGAATAAGAATAGTGATCTTTAAATATTTGGGGGAGAATTAAGACAAAATACATAAACTGCCTGATACATAGCAAATCTTAATCCTCAGGAAATTCAAATATTTAATTCAATACTCCTCTTTAAAATTTCCATAGCAACACTGGCTAATAACACTAATATTTTTCTACATGCTTCTCAACTTATGATTAAAAGGAAAAAGACTCACTTAAATAATAAGTGATAAAAATTATGTACCAGTTATGTACATAGAACAAAAGTAAAATCAGTCATCAGAAATCAGGAAATTATGCAGCTTAATTGAGACTAGCAAACAGCTCAAATTTTTCTCTTTTACATACGTTTTTTCTCAGTATTCACAAATATCAAGAACTGTAAATAGAAATGTATTCTTTTATGACTGTGTGCCAAATTTATTCAGCATGACTGCAATTGAGTGGAAAAATAAAAATACATATTACTTACTGTATGTGGTACTTGGCAATTTCAGAATGATTTGCAAACATTCATCCCCAGAATACTCCTACAAAATGCATCTGTGAAAAGAAAGAAATACAGAAGAGTAAGCAATTTGCCAAGGTCACAGGAACTCTAATCCGGACCGACACTCATTCAGACATCACATATTTTAACATACTGAAATAAGGTTTTGCAAAATATAGATTATACATCTAGCATATTATAATGGGCTGATGAACAGAAATGTTCCCAACTATATGCAAATCTTCTACACATCAGTCAAGGAGGACACTCTTGAGATGAGTCTGCATGTGGACTTTCAAAATCCATGTAAGAATCACAGGCCCCCAGAATGAAGCAGAATAATGTAAGAGCAATTCAAAAATATGAGGTATTTGTAAGTGAATTTAGTTGGAGTTTTTAGGTGGTTGTTACATAATTCAAGTTTTGAAAATGTATTTCTGTCTAATAAATGAAGATCCCTGAGTCAGAGGAGAATTTTGCTTGATTTATTCAGAGAATAAACTGATTCACTTTGTAAATATGCTTCAATTCTAACTGAAAACTATGTACTGAGAAAAGCTCAGACATGCCACTTGCACACCTCACAAAAATAAACAAACATTTATTTCTTTTTTTTTCCAGAGGGCCAATTACAGGGAGAAAGTTATTTAATCAGATTTCATTAATTAACGTGTTTGTTTAAAGGAAAGATGTATGGGAAAGCACAGTAATTTCGAAGTACAAAATATTTCAAAACATAAGTGAATTTTATGCTTCTGGTATGCTGTTTTATAAAAGAACTGTTCAAATGAAATAAAACAAAACACAACTTAATGATAATTAAAGTAACCCTTCAAAGTACAGTGTGTTGTTTTCGACAGTTCAAACACACTATAGACAATACAAATAAAAATTAAGTAGCAAGCATCTTTAGAGAGACATTAGTTCTCAGCAGATAGTAGAATTTCTGCCCAGAGATTTGGCTCTTTGTAGGACGAAGCAGAAATACCAGCTTAGCAAATCAACAGTTCAACAAGCAGAACAGGCATTATGAGTAGAGCATCTAATTAATCGATCTTCTAGTGTGTGAAAGACAAGAGGATGGCATTGGCCTCTGCCTTGCACAGGAATGAATGATTGTACTAATGCTCAACAGAGAGCTTCTCAAATAAGATGAAACTAGAGATAGTTACTGAGTTCATAGGTAAATGTCAAAAGTATATCAAGAACTTTTATGAAACCCTGATTTTTATAAATTTCATTTTTCTAAGTTCAAAACTCAGAGTTTAAATAGAAGAGACTCATACAAACTCACATTCACACATTGTTTCAATAGAATTACAAAGTTATAACAACTGACAGATTTGTGTTTTCCTTCATGCTGTAGCATAGTCATCCTCCTAGGAAAGAGAATTCAAACTAACCTTAATCCCATGACTTGCCCAATTTGACGCAGCTAAGAAGCAGTGATCCTGAGCGTAGACCCAGCCACTTCCAACCTCAATTTCTTCTCACTCCAACACCTACTAGTCCCTTCACCTCATGCAGAGCAGAAGCTGCAAACTGGGGCATAATAACCAAAACTGGTGTAAGGCAATTTTTTAAAAAAATTCTACACCATGATTTTAAAATATTAAAAAATGTTCAAAAGCAAGCAGTTTCTCATAAGAGTCCTAATTTCTATCTTTTTTTTTTGAAAGAGCAAATATATCTTAAGTCTGGATTCACAGCTTCCAGAGAGAAGAAAAATGATTGCTGCTCTCGCATGAGACATGCCTCCTGCACTCATCTAATTCCTAATTTGCAAACTCTCTTCTACTCTGCAATTTTCAAGCACCGGAATGTTTTGCTCCTGATCCAAACCTCCCTTACCTACCAACTATGATCAGACCTCTTTGCAGTAAAACTCAAAGAATGATATTAATTATGTTCCAAGAGCTTATTTCATTAGTTTAAGCTTCTAACTACATTTCACGATATTGTCATAATCAGATGTTATTGATTAGATACCTTATTTCTACCTACATATACATTTTTAAAAGTCAGGGGCTTGAATTTCCAGGTATTTAAATACATAGCTGATAATTTTTAAATCTAAAGGAGAATTTTTTAAAATACAATTTGCTGGTACATAATCATTAGTTTCAATCATCTCAAATCATAATTTTTTTGTTTATAGTGGACATATTTTTCAGAGAGACAACTCCTGGGTTAAGCGGTGTGCTATTCAATAAAATAATTATAATAATAAAGAAAAAAGCCTTCAATTTAAGTAATCTAGGTTAAGAGAACGATGACCACTAAAGGTAAAGCAATGCAGCCCACAAAGTCTGGTTACATCATGGCATATGGCAAATAACTTAAAATACCAATATGTTTTGTGGAATGCTTAAAAAATATGGGCCTGGAATTTGAGGTAGTTGTGGTAATAATAGCCACCTAAATCTGAAACTTTCCACACATACTATAAAATATACAGCCAACAAAAACAAATAAAAACACACAAATTCTAGGCCTTCAGCATAACTAGAAGTTGGAGGACAATAAAAATGTCAGATTACCAGTAAACAGAAAATTAAACACCAATTTCTAACAGAAGTATCTTTCAAGCTGTGTTACAGTGATCTAAAGGGTCTAGAAACTGAGGGAGAGAAGAAAAGAAAACAATGGTCCTCAGAGTGACATAAAATTCACCAGCTGGAAGTCCACTGAAACTCTGATAGTGTTGAGAAACTATCCTGACATATTAGAACCCAAAGATAGGGAGAATATTTTAAAAGATATAGAATTCAAGGTGATGCCTTTTTTGTTGTGTTTTCCTCAGGGAGGAGTAAGGCATTTTAAAATGGTGGGGCTGGGATTTTCCTGGTGGTCCAGTCACTAATACACCATGCTTCCATTGCAGGGGGCATGCATTTGATCACTGGCGAGGGAACTAAAATCCCACATGCCATGTGCAGAGCAGCCAAAAAAAAGAAAAAAATAAATGATAGGGCTATTTCAAAATGACCCTGGCCTCAGCTTAAAGAAATTCTCACAAGTCAAATCTGGGAAGTTGGAAAATCAGAATAAATAATTATCATAAAGAATTAAACTTCATTACAGAATATAAATTATAAATAAAATAAATGAATAAAGTATATAAGTAAGAAATGGAAAACTCCTTGCACAGAATACACCTTAGAGTTAGAAAATCAACATTAAGCACATATTATTAATATTATTATAATTAACTGATTAAGTCAGGAAAATATCTCTGGATTAGCACTTGTAGGTGAAAGTGTATTGACAAACAGGATATTTCCAGTCTTAAAGCATCTTCCCCCAAATCACTTATTAATTACAATAGAGAAAACAGTAACCTTCAATGGAGAAACAAGGCCACCTTAAATAAATGATCAAGGAAAAATCATCAAAATGGAACAAACCCACAAAACAAGTCTCCAAGTATGATGCACTTGAGAAGGACACAACATCATTTCTGTGGTATGTCTGCCAAAAATGTGCAAACTGAATCAATCATTAGGAAATATCCGGCAAATGCAAACTGACGAAAATCTAAAAATATCTGACTTGAACTTGTCAAAGTCATTAAAAACTGAAGTTTAAGAAAGACATAACCACCAAATACACGTGTGATCCTAGAGGTACTGTGAGTTACTAATACATGATAGCATTTTGTTAAAATGATATTCTTAATGGTTAAAATTGTACTATAGTTATATGGGAAAATGTACTTATTCTTAGGAAATACACGCTGAAGTACTTCAAGTAAAGAAGCACCCAAAGCAGGCACTCTGGGCCCACCCAGAGAGACAGGGTGGAGAGGGAGGTGGGTGGGGGTCAGGATAGGGAGGACACATGTATACCTGTATCTGATTCATATTGCTTTATGGCAAAAACCATCATAATAGTGTAAAGTAATTATCCTCCAATTAAAATAAATCAATTTAAAAAATAAATGAATAAAAATAAAAAAGAAGCATGATTTCTATAACTTATTCCAAAAAGATTCAGGGCAACATTATCTATAGGTACACATACATATGCATATATAATTATGCAATTATAGAATGCATATATAGGTGTATATATAAGTGTGTGTGTATGTATATATAAACATATATGGAGAGAGAAAGAACAGGCAGAAATAATACAGCACACGGGTAAAATGTAAATAACAAATCTGGATAGAGAGTAATCAGGGTTCTTATATATAATAATTACAAATTCTCTGTATGTTTGAAGCTATACCAAAATTGTAAATTAGAGAAAATAGGTAGAAATAAATAAATGTCTTGCTTTCATTGAGATATTTTGGAATCACAGAAAAATAGTCAAAGAGATAATCAGTGAAGTGTTTCAAATCAAGAAAAACATTAAGAAGTTAAAAAACAAATCAGCATCATTGTTCAATGTTCTTGGACAACTAAAATAACAAAACTCCATATATATATGAGATGAGATGGTTGGATGGTATCACCAATGTGATGGACATGAGTTTGAGCAAGCTCTGGGAGTTGGTGATGGACAGGGAAGCCTGACGTGCAATCCATGGGGTTGCAAAGAGTTGGACATGATTGAGCGCCTGAACTGAAGTGAACTGATATATATATATATAGTATATAATACACAGTCTTCTCTATTTTATATATGTGTGCATAATTTATACATTAATATGCACCTATTTAAAAATATATTTACTATTTTTATTTCCAAACCATTATTTAAAGAATTATGCAATTATTCATTCATAATTAGGTTATTTTTTCCTTCATTTCTTCAATATTATGTTTATCATTACAAATGCAAAATAATTTTACTGATTGGCATCCCATACATGCCATCATTTAAAGATCTATAACTTGTTGTCAAATATCAGCTACCAAAAAATAAAAACCACTGTAAAGTTCCTTCTGAATATATCTTCTGCCACAGCAAGATTGATTCCTCAGGATAAAATATCCAGAAGGAAACTCCTGGATCAAATAGCATGAGGTTTTTAAAATTTGCTAAACTGTATCTTATTCACACAGATGTACACAATTTTCATATTTGTGTTCATATTTGTGCAACCCCACAACCAGTTTATATTTTTACAGTCACTGCATCCATTTGCAGCCATGACATAGTGTTTGCTGCCTGATTTGGCCCTAGGTCTTCATATTGTCATGTCCTGAATTGAGTTTCATGCATTCTTGTTGTTACAAATGTGGAGTTTACCTTTTAAAATATCTTCAAAGAGGTTATCCAAAAATATGACATTGAAATAAAACTGTTTAAATGGAAAAGCATAGAAACAGAGCAACTTTAGTAAGATAGCTTTTTTTTTCTTTTTTTTTTTTGAGAAATTAACACTTCCTATTTTCTTGCAAAGAGCCAAAAGTTTTACAGGACCTAAAGAAGAAGACAGATGAAAATGTGTTACAGTCTTGTAACTGAAAACATACCAGAGGATTGATTACTACATGACAAGCGATGCAAGCAAAGACAGGAAATGCTACAGACCCCTCTGGATAATCCAAGCCCTCTACCCAGTCTCATTTTTAATTTATAGCAACAGTGTGTCAGTATGCCTAGATATTACCATTTACATTTTTACTAGGTTAGATATTAGCATGTTAAGTGCCACTTTAATTGGAGGTTTTCATCAAACTTCAAGATACTTCAGTCACTCTTCTTCCTATGCATACTTTGTATTCTTGTAAATTCACATAGATTTAGCTTTAGATTTAACTTTCCTAGTCCATAGACTTCATATTTTATGTTATTAAGTTCTGGAGATTAATACATATATTTTTCATTATAAACATCCAATCAACCCCTTCGAGAGTTTCAACTGGTCTGCCCTGGCAGGTCACTGATTCAATGACACAAAACAAATCATGCTTTCCTTTTACCCAAGACTGCATTTTCTTAACTGGCTGATGAGAACATCATATGAGATAAAAATTAAACCTTGCTGAAGTGAAGATATATGAATTCTTTTGTTTCCCTTCATATTTAAACCCTGTCATGATGTCAGAGAATAAAATTAGATGAACTCACAGTGATTTAACACTTTCAAAGCAATGTTGGTTGTTACCCACATTTGTTCTGCTCTTTGAGGTGTATGAAAAATCAAATGTCTCTTTGATTTATCCCCCTATTTTCCTAGATATCAAAGCAAGCTGATTAATCTATAACTCCTAAAGTCTTCTCTAATGTGTTCTCTCTGTCTGTCTCCCATTTTCATTGGCCCTTAAGAGCCCTAAGCCAATGCCTTGTACACTTTCTGTTGTTAATATGGCTTGTTTCTCTGTCATGGGTTTAATGATTATTTGACCAAGATAAATTATTAATAGAAGATATTATGGCTCCTATGTCAAGAAAAAATTAAAATGAAGAAAAATTCAAAAGAATTCAGAGGAGAGGAATAGAAAGAATTAACATTTAGGACATTAAAAATATTTAAAATGGCTCAAATAGAAAAATCTATATTTCATAAAAGGAAATATCTAGTAGTTTAGTTTTGTTTCATTGTATGAAGGATTATTTTTAGAGTTGGATTCCAAGTAACTAAATTGTTTTAA
Source organism: Cephalophus harveyi (assembly GCA_006410635.1). NCBI lineage: Eukaryota > Metazoa > Chordata > Mammalia > Artiodactyla > Bovidae > Cephalophus > Cephalophus harveyi. Next base: position 97,242 of record SJYT01033226.1, read on the forward strand.
CAGTAGCAGAAGAGATTATATTATACACCAGAGATGAATTTCCAGAAATTAAAGATTAAATAGTCTAGTTATCTGATACTAGTTATTTCTTTGTTTTTAAGTGAAGATTCTATTGAGCCTAAAATTAGAACTGAGATCTTTCAAATCATGAGATTCAATTAGAAATGTGGTGTACATATGTGATGAACTCTAGGTAGAAGATGTAAGTTAGCTTTCTGTTATGTTTTATGGTCAATTTTGGTGCTTTCTTCAAGTTTTACACCATTGTTTAAATGTACCTCATTTGTATTTACTTCTTCTGACAATAAAAACTGATTGAAAGTGCATCTTTAACTTCACTATATTTTCCAAACACAGGGTGTGGCAGGTTGGATCTTCCAAAGATGACCATCCTGCATGGATTTCTGCAACGTGACCTTGGCATTTACCCATCAAAAGACAAAAGTTCTTTCTTTCCCTCCTGGAATCTGAGCAGAGGCTAGGACTTCTTTGACCAAGAGGCTATGTTGGAAGCAACAGGGTACTAGTCCAGGAGTAACTCTTAACTGGCCTAGCCGCTTCTGTCTTCTGCCTCCTGGCACACTCAGTTGCCATTGAAAACTTTCAGGTCACTCTGCTGGAGAGGGCAGCCATGCTGAGGAGCACAAGGCATAGGACATGTGAGTAAAGGATACTCACATATGGACATCCCGTCCATTCAGCTTTTAGATGACTCCAGTCCCAGACACCACTTGATGGCAGCTACAGGAGAGATCCCAAGTGAGGATCTCCCAGCTAAGCCCCATTAACCTACAGAACTGAGAGATTACAGTGGCTTGTTTTAAGCCACTAAACTTATGGATAATTTCTTGCATGGTGATAAAATAACCAAAAAATATGATTATCTTGGAATTCAAAATCTAGAAGTATAATGTAACATCTAGCACATTTTATCTCTGTAAAATCTAAAATTACATATATATGTATAAATACATATTGACCAGAATGTGAATTGTTTATATGGTAGTCTACTTCTCTGTCTCTATCTCTACATCTATCTATGCAAGTTATCATATATCCAGTTAAAATGATTTTCAATTGTTTTCTGGATGGTTGTGCACTAACACAGGAGTTAATTACATATATGAAACATGTGTATATATATTTATATGCACATACACACACAGTGTGATTTAGGGCCACTCAACCTGTAAAACTGAATATACAGCATAAATCTGAATGCTGTTCCTATGTGAAGAACTGACAGTGTGGAAAACAGTTTAAAATTGCTTTCTGTGTTCCACCAAAGCAGAAGGAAGACCAGTAAGACCAATGAGAAAAATAACAAGGAATCAAATTCAAGCTCAGAATAAGGAAAATGCCTTACTGCAAAGAATGACAAAACAGAATGGGCTTCCCAAAAAAGGGCCAATGAAGAGTGAAAGAAGAAGTTGAAGGTTCATTCTCCAGAAATGCTGGAAGGGACTTCAAGTTCTACTGGTTGCTGGAATTAAAAGTTTTTTAAATACCCTTTTAAATCCACTCTTTTGATAAATTTGCAGTGACTAACTTTTCACTATATTATATATATATTTGGACTAGCTAATAATATTTTTATATCCTTATCATATTCTAGAAACAGACATGAGAAGTGTCACAAAGATTCATTCAATAGAGTATCATTAAATTCACAGCCCTTTATCCTACTGAATCAATATTTAACAATTTTTCAAGACATTTATTGAATAACTAGCTATATTATGGACTTTGGTAGGCCTCCAGAGAACAAAGAGGAATGTGATGCCTCCACTGCGAAAAAGATTATAATTTAAAGTGGGAGACAGAGGAGGATACAACTAAGATAACATGGTGTAAGTTAGTAACAGCAATAGAAACAAAGTACTATGGAAACGGGAAAAAGGAATATAAAGCTTCTGCCTTGGAGATTTGGGAAAATCCTTTAAAAAGAAGTAGAATTTAAGCTCATCCTTGAAATGAAAAGATAGGTATTTCAAGGCTACAAAACAGAACAAGCAAAGAAATAGTCATAGATATCTATACCATGCCTAGGTAACAAAGTAATACAGTGAATTCTTAAAATAGATCAGGAGAGGGTAATAAATAAGAAGTGAGCTCACTGGGATAGATTTCTATAAAGGGTCTTGAATGACATGCTGAAAATTTTGAAATTTAACTTGTAGGGCTTTCAAAGGTTTTTATACCCAGGAGTTACATGCCCAGAACTATTTTCAGTGAGATCCCTCCACCGACAATGTGGAGTAGGAAAAATAGATCAGGAGAGGGTAATAAATAAGAAGTGAGCTCACTGGGATAGATTTCTATAAAGGGTCTTGAATGACATGCTGAAAATTTTGAAATTTAACTTGTAGGGCTTTCAAAGGTTTTTATACCCAGGAGTTACATGCCCAGAACTATTTTCAGTGAGATCCCTCCACCGACAATGTGGAGTAGGTAATGGACTGCACTGCTGCTGCTGCTGCTAAGTCACTTCAGTCGTATCCGACTCTGTGTGACCCCATCGACGACAGCCCACCAGGCTCCCCCGTCACTGGGATTCTTCAGGCAAGAACACTGGAATGGGTTGCCATTTCCTTCTCCAATGCATGAAAGTGGAAATTGAAAGGCAAGTTGCTCAGTCGTGCCCGACTCCCAGCGACCTCATGGACTGCAGCCTACCAGGCTCCTCCGTCCATGGGATTTTCCAGGCAAGAATACTGGAGTGGGGTGCCATTGCCTTCTGCGAATGGACTACACAATGTGGAGTAAATTTATTTTAAAGAAACATGTCAGTTTGGGGTTTAGATTAGGCATAGCCTNATGGACTGCAGCCTACCAGGCTCCTCCGTCCATGGGATTTTCCAGGCAAGAATACTGGAGTGGGGTGCCATTGCCTTCTGCGAATGGACTACACAATGTGGAGTAAATTTATTTTAAAGAAACATGTCAGTTTGGGGTTTAGATTAGGCATAGCCTCAACTGAGGGAGGGTGGGCTGACAGTAAACTCTGTGACTTATGCCCCTTGCAAAGGGTACACATTGCAGATAATTTTTTTTTTCTTTTTTCTTTTTTTTTTTTAATGACAGAAGTGGAAGAACTCTTGGGCCACTCTGGTGAATATCACAAAGACATTGCCATTTCAAATACCCAATGAGCTTGATAAGAAGTACAGGAAATCCACAATCTCTGATGAGCTGACAATGGAATGTGAGAAGGAAAAAAATCACAAGGAAGAGATTAATAGAACACAGCAGAAAGGCATTTTCAACTATCCTTCTGGGAGAGCCAGATAAAAATTTGACTGACCTAAATCCTTTTTGGTCTGCATCATTTTCCAAAGTAGCGTCTCTGGCTTTGGAAGGCCTAGGGGACCTATCTGTACATGTGCAATCTAATTAATGTGTGTAGGAAAGACTTAATTGTGTAGGACATTTTGCTAGGTACAGCATAAAGAGAACCATGTTGGGCTGCCTTCGTGGATTTTATAACCTTTTAAAGACAGATGGATGTAGATATACATCTATAATTTGGGAAGATAAAAGAAAGGATTTATTAAACTGCAGAAACTGACAAAAATGTAGGTATTTATATTAAATGCTTCATGAGTATCAATAATGAGCAGGACAACTCCTTGATCAGTTCCATTTGAAGAAGAAATGGAGCCAAATGTCAGAGGATAAATTTCAGTGACATGATCTCACACCGGCTGGGAGGAAAACGGAAATTTTTACCCTGTTCAGACTGGACACCACTGTAAGCCAAGGTCACACAAGAAGTCTGAGGCACAACAAGCCACAGGACTGCAGCTGCTTGAAGGGAGGAAGAGGTCAGCCACAACACAGCATCAATCTAGGGCACAAGCTCCTTTTCTTTCCTTCCTTCCTTTGTGCTGTTGTTGGTGTTGGTACTGGGCCACGTGGCCCTGAGAGAGAGAGATCTATATGTGGGTGGACCTATGTGTGGATCTACCTTTCAAAACATAGGCATTCATGAAAGTTCTAATGACTTGAAGGTGTGAACCTATACTGAGAGGGTAACACGTGAAGAAGTTTCCATTCTACCCCTGAGACTGACACATGCTGTGTGAAATCTGAATTCTTAAGTCCTCTGAATGGCTTGCTTGATGGCAATCAGCCAAGCATATCATCAGATACGAACTTTAGACACTGAAGAATCTCACTGTCCTTGAAGCCCCTGCACAGTGGTAAAGGCACACATTTTCCTGTAAAATACAGCCACAAACAACACAGTGTGGATGAATTTGCTGAAAGACACAGAAAATAAAAAGCAAAAACTCTACAGGATAACATGCAGAAATGTGCTTCTTATTCATAAATTTGTAATATTGTTCATATAGAAAGATGACATATTTTTCATAGCATCAGTTCAGTTCAGTCCAGTCGCTCAGTCGTGTCCGACTCTTTGCGACCCCATGAATCGCAGCACGCCAGGCCTCCCTGTTCATCACCATCTCTCGGAGTTCACTCAGACTCACATCCATCGAGTCAGTGATGCCATCCAGCCATCTCATCCTCGGTCGTCCCCTTCTCCTCCTGCCCCCAATCCCTCCCAGCATCAGAGTCTTTTCCAATGAGTCAACTCTTCAATTGTGATCCACACAGTCAAAGGCTTTGGCATAGTCGATAAAGCAGAAGTAGATGTTTTTCTGGAACTCTCTTGCTTTTTCCATGATCCAGCGGATGTTGGCAATTTGATCTCTGGTTCCTCTGCCTTTTCTAAAGCCAGCTTGAACATCAGGGAGTTCACGGTTCACGTATTGCTGAAGCCTGGCTTGGAGGATTTTGAGCATTACTTTACTAGCATGTGAGATGAGTGCAATTGTGCGGTAATTGGAGCATTCTTTTGCATTGCCTTTCTTTGGAATTGGAATGAAAACTGACCTTTTCCAGTCCTGTGGCCACTGCTGAGTTTTCCAAATTTGCTGGCAGATTGAGTGCAGCACTTTCACAGCATCATCTTTCAGGATTTGAAACAGCTCAACTGGAATTCCATCACCTCCACTAGCTTTGTTCGTAGTGATGCTTTCTAAGGCCCACTTGACTTCACATTCCAAGATGTCTGGCTCTAGATTAGTGATCACATCATCATGATTATCTGGGTCGTGAAGATCTTTTTTGTACAGTTCTTCTGTGTATTCTTGCCACCTCTTCTTAATATCTTCTGCTTCTGTTAGGTCCATACCATTTCTGTCCTTTATCGAGCCCATCCTTGCATGAAATGTTCCCTTGGTATCTCTAATTTTCTTGAAGAGATCTCTAGTCTTTCCCATTCTGTTGTTTTCCTCTATTTCTTTGCATTGATCACTGAAGAAGGCTTTCTTATCTCTTCTTGCATAAGAGGCCCTTTTTTTTGACAGAATGGCTTAGCCTTACGAAAATATGTAGCTCTAGTTTGCAGATGTTGTTCATTTTGAATGAGGTATAATCCCCAGAAGCAGAAATGAGAAAAATCCTCTCTTTAATAGTATGAGACTTCAGTAAGGCAGAGACATGACAGAAAGAAAGCAGTAGGGCAGACAAAAAGAAAAAGGGCTCTTACCACATGGACCCCCAGGGTTTTACATAAACCCACTGCTAAAAACTCATTTGTAAGTATGTGTCTGTTAAAAAGACTTTGGAAGCACCTGATCTTGTATTTATTTATTTGGGGGTTTTTTTTGGTCTTATCTTTTTATTTTATACTAAAGTATAGCCAATTAACAATGTTGCGATAGTTTTAGGTGCACAACAGAGCAATGCAACCATACATATACATGTATCAATTCTCCCCCAAACTCCCCTTCTATCCAGGTTGCCAGGTAACATTGAGCAGACTTTCCTGTGTTATACAGTAGGTCCCTGTTGGTTTTCCATTTTAAATATACCAGTGTGTACATGTCGCTGATCTTGCATTTACATGGTGCCTTAAACCAAGTAGATCCCCAAAACACTAGCTCTATTTATTAACTGATTATATATATATATATATTGACTACTTAAGTAGGAATCACTTCACACACCAAGGAAGTATGCTTCTGTATTAAAATGTGGTAATATTTTGCTGGCCCACAACTTTATTGTGAGATGTAGTCCTTTGGCAAATTAAAAGTACCAAGGGCTTCCCTGGTAGTTCAGCTGGTAAAGAATCTGCCTGCAATTCAGGAGACACCGGTTCAACTGCTTGGTTGGGAAGATTTGGTATAGAAAGGATAGGCTACCCACTCCAGTATTCTTGGGCTTCCCTGGTGGCTCAGCTGGTAGAGAATTTGTTTGCAATGCGGGAGACTGGGGTTCAATCCTTGGGTTGGGAAGATCCCTTGTAGAGGGAATGGCTACCCACTCAAGTATTCTGGCCTGGAGAATTCCATGGACNGATCCGGTATAGAAAGGATAGGCTACCCACTCCAGTATTCTTGGGCTTCCCTGGTGGCTCAGCTGGTAGAGAATTTGTTTGCAATGCGGGAGACTGGGGTTCAATCCTTGGGTTGGGAAGATCCCTTGTAGAGGGAATGGCTACCCACTCAAGTATTCTGGCCTGGAGAATTCCATGGACCGTATAGTCCATGGGCTTGCAAAGAGCTGGACAAGACTTAGGGACCTTCGTTTTCACTTAAATAAAATACAGATGCATAAAATGATTAAAATCACATAATATTTTTCCTTTGGCAAGTAGCAAATACATATACTATTAAAATAGAGGACAGAAAGAAAGCAAAAAATGACTAAATGGTGGAGCTTTAGCGGTATTACTGTGAAGAGGAGCGAGAAGAGTGAAAGGGTATATGAAGAGTTGATGGTGTTGGTGTCAGGCTATTTTGATAAACATACTTGGCTATGCAAATGGAGCTCTATCTATGGGAATCAGAAAAAGATAGGAATTCATAAAATTTCTTTTAAATTGAAGGTTGTCCAAAACTCAAAACCATTAAATTAAGTCTGAAAAGAAAGTTATACTGAAGATAAGGTTTTAGATAGGGACACCAAAAAAAGCTGAACCAAAACTTAAGATGGTCCAACAAATGGTCAAAATTACTCGAAAGTTAATAAAACAACTCAAAGCCAAGAATAAATCTGTATTATCATAAAAGAGGTAATTTGAGCAATACCCAAGAGATTGTGAAGATTCATACTTAAAAATACCCAGAAGAAAACTGTACAGCAACATGTAAATCATGTGTAAATCAATATAAATCATGTAAATAATGAAGTTAGAGCACTCCCTCCCACAATATGCAAAACAAACTCAAAGTGGCTTGAAGACTTAAGTATAATACACGACAACATACACATCATAGATAGAACATAGGAAAATATTCTCTGACATAAATCACAGCAATATTTTCTTAGATCATTCTATCAAAAGAAATAAAAACAAAAATAAACAAATGGAACCTAATCAAACTTATAACCTTTTGTATAGCAAAGGAAATCATAAACAAAGTGAAAAGACAACCTATGGAATTGGAGAAAATATTTGCAAATGGTGCTACTGATGATTGCTTAATTTCCAAAATAAACAAACTATTCATATAGCTCAATATCAAACAAAAAAACAAACAAACCAATCAAAAAATGGACAGGAGACTAAATAGTCATCTCTCCAAAGAAAGCATACAGATGGCCAACAGGCACATGAAAAGATGTTCAACATCACTAAGTGTTAGAGAAATGCAAATCAAAACTACAATGAGGTACCACTTCATACTTGTTAGGATGGCCACCATCAAAGAGTCTACAAATAATAAATGCTGGAGAAGGTGTGAAGAAAAGGGAATCCTCCAATACTGTTGATGGGAATGTTAATTGGTGCTGTCACTGTGGAAAACAGTATGGAGTTTCCTTATAAAACCAAAACTAGAGTTACCATATGATGCAGCATTACCACTCTAGGGTATATATCCAGAAAATATGAAAACTTTAGTTGGGAAAGATATATACACCCCAGTGTGCATAGCAGCACTGTTTACAAAATAGCCAAGACATGGAAGCAACCTAAATGTCCATTAGGAAAGGAATAAATAAAGATAACGTGGTAGATATATACCCTGGAATATTACTTGCACATAAAAAAGGAATGAAATATTGCCATTTGCAGCAGCATAGATGGATCCAGAGATTATCATACTAAGTAAAGTCAGTCTTACAGAGAAAAACAAGTATTATATGATATCACTTATATTCATATGGAATATAAAAAAGTGATACAAATGAACTTATTTACAAAACAAACAAAACCTCAGACATAAAAAGCAAACTTATCATTACCAGAGGGGAAGGGTGTGAGTGAAAGTTGCTCAGTCGTGTCCGACTCTTTGCAACCCCATGGACGATACAGTCCATAGAATTCTCCAGGCCAGAATACTGGAGTGTGTACCCTTTCTCTTCTCCAGGGGAACTTCCCAACCCAGGGATCGAACCCAGGTCTCCCACACTGCAGGAGGATTCTTTACCAGCTGAGCCACCAGAAGCCCGGGGAAGAGTGGAGAGGGGTGAAGTAGGAGTTTGGGATTAACAGATACACACTACTATATAACAGATACACACTACTGCATAGTAAGCAATGACTAACTGTATAGCACAAGGAATTATATTCAATATCGTATAATAACCCACAATGGAAATGAATCTGAAAAATAATATGTGTAGACATATATATGTAAGTATAACTAAATCACTTTGCTGTAATACCTTAAACTAACACAATATTATAAATCAACCATGTTAGTACTACAGTGCTTGGTTGCTCAGTCATGTCCTACCCTGTGTGACCCACAGGACTGTAGCCCACCAGGCTCCTCTGACCAAGAGGATTCTCCATGCAAGAATACTGGAGTAGGTTGCTGTACATATCTGTATATCTGCACTCCTCCAGGGGATCTTCCAGACCCAGGGATCCAACCTCCATCTGTTATATCTACCTGTATTGGCAATCAGGTTCTTTACCACTAGCGCCACCTGGGAAGCCATTAAATCAACCATCAGTTCAGTCATTCAGTCATGTCCGACTCTTTGTGACCCCATGGACTGTAGCACGCCAGGCTTCCCTGTCCATCACCAACTCCTGGAGCCTACTCAAACTCATGCCCATTGGATCAGTGATGCCATTCAACCATCTCATCCTCTGTTGGCCCCTTCTCCTCCCGCCTTCAATCTTTCCCAGCATCAGGATCTTTTCTAATGAGTCAGTTTTTCTCATCAGGTAACCAAACTATTGGAGTTTCAGCTTCAGCATCAGTTCTTCCAATGAATATTCAGGACTGATTTCCTTTAGGATTAACAGATTGGATCTCCTTGCAGTCCAAGGGGCTCTCAAGAGTCTTGTCCCATTAAAAAATAGAGAAATACCTAGGAAACACATAAAAATAAAAACTCAGCTTTCAGTAGAAACCCTTTGGGGAACACGTGCACGCACACACACGTATGCACGTATTTGGTGGGCAGCCGTCCTGTCCTCTGAAAGGAAACAGTCTATCTTTGATTTAGTATTAGTCAGTGGGGAGGGAGGTGGGAGGAGGGTTCAAGAGGGAAGGGACATATGTATACCTAATACCAATTCATGTTGATGTATGGCAAAAACAATCACAGTATTGTAAACTAATCACCCTCTAATTGAAAAAAAAAAAAAACCTACAAAAAATGTACTGCAAAATCAATCATATTTTTAAATATTTCTGCATCTTGGTTTAAAAATATTTATAATGATAGTGAATATTTTCTGTACTAACTCCCAAATCATTGTTAAATAAAATGAAAACTATTCATAAAGTGAATTTTCAAGGTTAGTTATCAATGGACTATCATACTATAAAGTATGAGTGGTGTAATATTTTGACAGATAGATGCAACAATACAAGAAAATCAATTGTCTGTCTGTGACTTAATCCAACCTTGGTTGAAAAGAGTTAACCTCATGCATGATTCCCAGACATAGCAGGATTTTGATTTTAATTATTTGATTTTAATTATTTCTCACAGAGAAATTCCTTACAAGTTGTTGAAATTTCAGCTAAACTTTTCTTTTTAATCACTTGTAAAATATATTCAAACACAAAACTTCAGGATGGAAGGCAACAGGAAGACTAAGCAAATGTAAACTAATGACCCCACAGTATTTTAGGCAGCTCTAGAAAATTGTTTGGATCACAATAGGAAAAGTAGTAAAAGCTCATTTAAGTAATTTTATTATTTTTAATATGAAAAAGATTTTCAAACACAAAACATGTTTGCTATTTAGTAACCTATATAACCATTTCTTATATAATAAACTCTTACTAAACATAAGCTTTTCCTTCATCATTTAAAAAAAATAAATATTCTATCTTACTGAACATACTTTTGGAGTTGAGGAAGTTACAGGTTACATTAAACAATTAGTCCTGGTACATTTCAATAACTGAAAATGGTTCAGAAATAAGCCAGAAACAGTATGATGCATCATTAGATTACCACCAGCAGTTTATCAATTTATGTATAATTATCATTGGTACAAATTATTGTGAAGGAATTGACAAACTCAGTGTTGAAAACAACATATTATTCTCATATGATAAGACAAGAGAATTGGAACTCAAATATTTCTAAATGAGAAATTAGAATTTGTTATCTCAAATTATGTGTCTTTCTACATTAAAAAAAATGGAGAATCTTCGATTAAGCATTTAGAAAAAAAATCATTAAAATAAGACATCATATACTTGAAGTCTGTGTCACTAAAGAACAAAAATATAACAATAATGTTTCATCTTTTTCACTCAAAGGACTAAGGCTAGAATAGTAATGTGTTTTAAAATGGTTACTATTTTTCATATTCACACAGAGAAAAGCACTCATCTTTTAATTTCTCTAAGAATCAGCCAAGACAAAATGATACAGTCAAAGCTGATCAAAAAACTAAGGGGAAAATGGAAGATGACTGCTCAACTTAGCCAAGAACACCTCACAAAAATCAGCAGTGAAGCTAAAATTTTCCAAATAAAGTTAAAAGGAATAAAAGCTTACCACCCTTTTTCTAAGCTAGATGCACTTTCTGCAAAGCAGCATTTCAGGGTTTAGTACTGGATACAATTTGTATAATATTATGATCAATTCATCATGACATGATATTCCTTTCCCTGCCTTCATTTACCTTCAATTCTCTCTTAAATAAGATTTCTAAATATTTCACTAAAACAGTTTTACTGGGTTTCTATTTTGCTTGGCTTCAATCCTATCTTTAACTGCTATTTATTTATTGCCTCCTGGGATCTGATTTTATACTTACTCTTCACAATAACTCTTGCAGGTCTGAGAATTTTATTTTGAAAATCGGTTAAGCAGATCAGATTTCTAGGCACCTGACATATTACATGCCAGTAGAGGACCCTAGAAGGGGAGATACACTAATCGCAGCTAGCATTTATTAAGCACTTCCTAAGTGCCAGGGACAGTAATCAGTACATTACATGCATAATCACCTCAACCCATGAAAGCAGTTATAATTATTAGGTAGAAGAAAATAAACATCTGGTTCTTAGAATTGTGAGAACTGAAAGTGCCAATATTACATAAAGCCCCTAAAAGAAATCCTTATAACCAGTTAGAAACCCGGGTTATATTAGTGTTAGCCACGATAGCTGTCACTTGCATTTTAAAGATGGAATACTTAAATCCCACAGAAGCTATCTAACTGTGCTTTGTCAACCTGCTTAAGCAACTGGATAGTTCAAAATTTCTGAACTACATATTTATGCAGGTACCACTTGTAGTTTCAACACAAACATGTTCCACTGGCTCTTGCAAACTCGAATCTCGGCATTTTTCTTACTTTAGAATTAAGGTATGATTCATATGCTAAAGGTTATAATTAATTGCCAAGAGTTCGGTTCAGTTCAGTTTCTCAGTCATGTCCGACTCTTTGTGATTCCGTGAACTGCAGCACGCCAGGCTTCCCTGTCCATCACCAACTCCTGGAGCTTGCTCAAAGTCATTGTGAAGAACTCCACCTTTAAAAGGAAATTTAGTAGACCTTTGATTCATCGAACCAGGTGAGATAAAGGGACAAAGCATCCTCTTCACTTCCCCCAGTCACTGTCCAAAAGCCAGATCACTCAGAAAAAGGTGAAAGGAGGTGACCCAAGGGGTTATAATTACAACCTGTCAACAGAAACCAGACCGTCACAGCCTTAAAGAATGCCTCACTCTTGATCTGTTTTTGCTCACTTCAGAATCTCCTAGCCTTCCATATCATAAAAATACTAGATTGTACATATTAATTAATATGTAATTTATGTTCTCAGTTTTCACTACTTTTTATGTTATACAAGACCCAAACTGGCGAGTGGGGGCATATGTAGAGACCAGAAACTGCATTCCTCCTTATTTCTCTTCTTCTCTCTCTGCCTCTGGTCTCTATCTCTCTTTCTGCCAATCTCTTTATTTCTATCTATCTATAGAAAGTTATTAAAATTTTCTTTTGGTTTGTTGAATGAATGTTCACAGTTAAAAGATGCTGAAGCATACACACAGAGAAATCTTCTAACAATCAGCAGGTTAGACATTTCTTATGGGACCCATCTGTGTTCTCACATTCATTAGGAATAGCTAGCATCCTTAAAGCAACTATTTCTGATTAGCTGCAAAATTAAAGTGTTAGCCCAAATAAAAAGAAGCAATGAGAACTTCCAGAGCAGCTGCCAATCTAAAATGGCAATATTCTCACATCTGTGTAATGTTGAAACAGCCATCCTTCATCTCTCAATTCCTCTGTGAATCTGCAGACACATCAGGTAATCAGAGTAACTGGTACAATTTAATAACACAGAGGACTATAAAATTTACTGTCTCTATCTGGAAACCACTACAAAATGTTGTTTAAAATTATTGTTGAGTGCTAGCTATTAAATGTTTAGGAAAACAGAGGTGGAATGGAAATAGGATTTTCTGGAGAATCATTTGGTAATGCTTTGCATTCTTACATCACAAAAAGTAAGTTTGATTTTAATTATAAGAGAATAAGACCTAGAAAACGTATAGTTCTTTTCATTTTCAAAGAAAATGATAGGCCTACCTTTAGAAAATAAATAAACGCTAGAATAGAGTCATATCATGCTTTTTGTTTTTATATTACCAGTTGCATCATTTTAAGAATGAGAAAACTGAGATCCAAAGAATTTAAAATGACATGCTACAGAATTTATTAAGGGTTTTACCATGACCAGAATCCAATTCTCTCCTCTTAGTCCCATAATTTTTATAATACTGTAAGGGATGACTGATACTGTGTTTAATAATAAAATTTCCAAGTATTTATACTTCTTTATAGCTTGGAGTCCCCTCCCTTAACTCCAAACTATTCCTCTCCCCAGAGGGAATCACCTTTATTTATTTAATGGTTAAATTCAAATGTCTTTACAGATCAAGGTGATTTAACAGAGAGTGATTGGTATCTGTGAAAATCGGGAGAGTAGAGATACATCAAAAGCAAACACATTAAAAAAAATTAAATTAAAGCATATTTTGACCAAACAAATGGACCCAAAGTATTTTAGACATTATCTAAATTATCTCATATACCACACTCCACGTTTCTCTATATTCTTCTTATTATTATTATCCCTTTCTTTCAGTTTTTTTTTTTAAATTTTAAGGAATGTATCAACACTTCTAACTTGCATCAACTGTAGGTACCATCTCTTGACCCCTATTTTGTAATATGCTAATCTTCCAATTTCTGTCCTTTCCTTCTATTTTCTCCAAGCATCATACCTACTTCCCAAACTCTCCCATCTGTATGTTTACTGTAGCAATGCCATTGCTAATATTTGCATTCTATGATTCTCTTCCACTTTTTAGCTAAAGATTGATACTGAAAATTGAAAATCAGTTTAAAAAACACTTATATTTAAGTAATATAAAAATATTATTCATTTCAGTGCCAACTAGAGTTATATGGTTACTTTCCTTTCTAGCATATACTTTGGTTCTTCTTGGATGGAGTTTACACTTCTTTTTATTTTTACACTATTTTACTTTGTCTTCTCAAATATTTCTTGGACTTTAAAGGTTGCATAGTATCCCCCTTTATCCTAGAGCCTCCCACCAGACAAAGCTTCCTACTTCTTTTACACTAACTCTATATCAGATTAAAGTAATATGAATCATTTGCCTTATAGGACTACTTCATAGCTTTTATGCCATATCTTTCTCTTTCTCTTAATTATACTTTGATGGGGTTCAACCTCAAGTAATTTTATAAGAAAGATTATATTTGAGAAAAGCATATTTAATCATTAGATGCCTAAAAATATATTAATTCTACCCTTGCACTTGATTGATATTTTGAATGGATATTGGACATGGAATTTTGAGTTGCAAATCATCTTCTTTCATAAACTTGAGAATGATTCTATTAATTTTTAAAATATGTTCTAACTATATATTTTGTTTTCTTATAATCAGAACTCCAATTAGCAGGAAGTCATGCTTCAGGGAGATTTATAGTGATTCTTTTTACCTTTTTGTCAATTTCCTTTGCATTGCTGAGGTTTTTGTGTATTTGAATTTAAAATGTTCCCTTAAACTATTGATGTGAAAATCTTTAATTTCCAATAGTTTTTCTTGTTCACTTATTGTGTCTCTTCCCTATCATCTTCTTGTTTTATGAATGCCATATTTTCTAGAATCTCTTCAAAAATTTTACTTTTTGGTCTCCTTTATGATTTTTTAATTATTCAGTCCATACAAGGTCATTTCATTATCATTGGTTTTCAGCTTTCTTAGTCTCATTTGTGTTGCAGTTTTTTACTAATATTTTTTCATAAAATACTTCTTAAATGTCTGGTGATACTTGGTTGATGCTTTCTATTTAAGCATAAAGGAACAGAAATAGCTGAACCTTCTGTACTTAAATGGGTCTTGCTGTTTAGAAGACTTTGATTTTGGGTAAGGAAGGATTTGATTATTAGGCTTAAAGATCCCAAGTGTCAAAATAAAAGGGAATTTATTCCACAGTTGTAAGATGCTTTATCCTGAGTTGCCCCTCTTGTCTCTTAGCAGCTCATATAATTCCATTAGCCTATGTAAAGCAGGATAGTTAGGAGGGAAAAAAAAAAAAAACTTGCTACAAGGATATTTGCATAGGAAGTAGAATTAGTGAAGAAAAGGCCAGCTATCCCATCAGACAGTAACGAATTTGCCTCTGATGCAGGAGACTTGAGTTCAATCCCTGGGTCAGGAAGATCCAGTGGAGAAGGGAATGGCTACCTACTCCAGTATTCTTGCCTGAAGAATTCCATGGACAGAGGCACCTGATGGGCTACAGTTCATGGAGTCACAAAGAGCTGGACACAACTGAGCCACTAACACTTTAGGATTTCCCAGGTGGCAAGAGTGGTAAAGAACCTGTCTGCCAATGAAGGAGACATGAGAGACACAGGTTCAATCCTTGAGTTGGGAAGATCCCCTGGAGGAGGGCATGGCAACCCTCTCCAGTACTCTTGCCTGGAGAATCCCATGGACAGAGGAGCCTAGCAGGCTGCAGTCCACGGGGTTGCATAGAGTCGAACACAACTAATGTGACTTAGCACGCATGCCCACATTCCATCTGTACATGTTGATTACTTTGTTTCAGCCCTAGTATCTCACTAAAACCTTTTGGGGCTTACTCAGGACAAAGCAGCACCCTCTTCCCCACATCTTCAGCAGTTTCCTCTGCCTAGCTTTACTTCATACACTTTGTAACAGTTTGATATCTTTTTAACTCTTTAATTTAATGCTTAAGTTAATGAGTTTTCAGGCGAGTGTTTAGATAAAGATATGTCTCCATCCTCCCTAGAGAAGTTGCCCCTAGAACGCCTAAAATGAAGAAAAACCCAAGAACAAGCATAATTCTTGTTATGCTTGCAACAAGCATAAAAACTACACTGTTGCATATCACCATACTCTATGGCAGCAATGCTGTTCAGAATCATTCAAGTGACGCTCTCCACAAAAATTAATGCAAACTGCACACCTACACACATTTTAGGTTATGCAGGGTAAAAGTGGGACTGCTGATTTCATGTTCTGAGGGGTCATTTTTGTGGGCAACTATTAACATTCTCAAACAAAATGATGTATTGAAATTCAAAATTATTTAAAGAAAGAGTGGCAAATATCTTACATTTGTTGAAGTTATTTTTCCTCACAAAAGGAATGGAAATGATGCATACATATTATTCTACTAGAATTAGAATTTTATACAGATAATAAGAATTTGTGCATTGTAGAAGCAAAATGGGCCTATTGTTGTCTGCAACAGCAAATGAAGTGTCTCATAACCAGCAATTCAATGTGTTAATTCAGCTGCACCATCCAATTACCTACAATTCATCTCAACATAGGACACAACAATAAAACTCTTAAAAAAATCTGCGACAAAATGCCTGCTCCAGGTTTACCTAATAGGAAAAACATTATCCCAAAGTCAGAGAATAGAAGCCATGGAATATAAATTATAAAAGTTGTTCATCATAACCTATCGATTAACATCACAATGAATTTCTGACATGAAGTCAATAGTCTAGCGTTAATAATAAAATATATATTGGAAATCTTATAAGGAAAATCTGACCAAGGAATGTGAGAACTGGATGGCAACTGAAATTGGCATCCCCTCAAGTAACACAGCATTCCCCTGGAGCCAGGGCCTGCATACTGCCAACTGACCACAGGGTCCAGGCACACCATTCTAAAAGTAGACAAAGGTAATTAGATGCAAATTTAGCATCCCAAGCCTCCTGCTAAATGACCCAGATAGATGCAAGAGCTAGAGTGAGCGTCTGTCTCTTACCTACTCAGGGACTAGGTGATGAAATGAACAGAAGCTTTTTTATTTACATTTGTATAGAATCAAAAAAGGGAAGAAAAAAAAAAAGCTCATAGATAAGTCCAGCTCTGCTTTATGAAGATGTATTAAGCCACAGAAGAAGAACAATTTAAAGTCAAGAGCATCATGAAGAAGGAAGAGAGGAGCCAGAAAAAGATACAGAAGAAAAAGCATATTAAGAAATGATAAACAGTATTTATTTCAGAAGGAAAGACAGAGCTACCCTGAAAATCTACAGGATATGAGTGAAATCTGAACCACGATTAGGCACAGGCTGGTTTTTAATATTTTTCAGGACAAGTGATGTATAGTCCCATTTGAGACTGAACTATCAAGAGAATCAAAGAAATATGAGCCTTGAGGATTCAGAAAAAGAGGTGGAATCTACCATGTGAGAAAGAGAGAAAACTCACTGTAGAAGTGAGTTTTAAAATTCAGTCAGTAATCTGATAACTCTCACTTCACTTATAGAATCTGAAAACAGAATTGTTTTTAACAGATTTTTACATTTTAAAAAACCAGGCAGGTAGAATGACTCATTACTGGGGCATGTAATTTAAACAATTTATAACAACTTAATCAAGTACCCTGGAGAAGGCAATGGCACCCCACTCCAGTACTCTTGCCTGGAAAATCCCATGGACGGAGGAGCCTGGTGGGCTGCAGTCCATGGGGTCGCTGAGTCGGACACGACTGAGCGACTTCACTTTCACTTCTCACTTTCATGCATTGGAGAAGGAAATGGCAACCCACTCCAGTGTTCTTGCCTGGAGAATCCCAGGGACGGGGGAGCCTGGTGGGCTACCGTCTATGGGGTCACACAGAGTCGGACACGACTGAAGTGACTTAGCAGCAGCAGCAGCAAGGGTGGGTGGGTCTGCACCTAAGAAAAGTCAAGAATGAATCTACTTGAAGAAAACTACTGCTTTTCCACATTTATTATCTTTCATAATTAAATTTATTTATTAATCTGGTGCTATGACTTCTAAAGGGTAAACATGTTTTGTTTTTGACTTTGTTCATCAGATTTTCTTCCTTTACTTTTAAAGGCAAAAATTATTCAAACAGGAAACAAAACACAGAAATCTGGGTTCCGTTTTCATTTCTATTGCTTCAAGTTTTGTGACTTAAAGCAGACCATTAATTGTTTCATCAAAATAGCATAGTTCATGTTCCACCATTCATCACCTTCCCCTGGGCAACTCACTTAACCTTTCTGTGTCTCAATTTCCTTGTCTATAAATGGAGGTACTAAATAAAATAAAACCTACTTTGAGGTGAGGGGTTGTTATGATTAAATGAGTTAATATCTGTTAAGTACTCTGAATAATGTCCAGGACATAGTAACTTCTGTATTTGTTTAATTGACTAAAAATTATTAAATCTGAAAAGTGTTCTAGAAGTAGTTCAGTTGCTTGAAACCTTGTACATCAAACTTATTTAGAAAAATGTTCATAAAGATAGATCCTTGTGTATCTATCCCAGGCAAATGAGAATATGTATCAGTGGAAGCTGACAACCTATATTAAAACAAACAAACAAAAACCTCTTGAGATAATTTCAGTTTCCAAACTGGTTTGTTGGAAATGACATTAAACAATGTCTCAAGTCAGTTTAACTACATCCCACACAATTCACCAGCATCTACTTCCCTTTCGATGGCCACAGTAGTCACTATCCAAAGCAACTTGGGATTTAATAGCATCAGTCAGTTTTATAAAAGCAGTTAGAAGTTTAGCTTTGAAATTTTCTTTCTTACCTAAAGCAAAACTGCTTTGTCCTCATCAAGGAAAATAAACATGTAAAAAAAGGGATCAAACTGATCCCTAAAGACTGGGACATACTGGTGAAAGAGGACAGAATAAGTTCTTGAGACATGCTCCTTTTGTTTTTGCCCAGCATTCATTCTTTATCCAAGGACACAGGTTGGCACTGTCTTAGTGATAATGATTTGTGGTTAACTACCACAAAAGATCAAATTGCCTCCAATTCTCTAATTCTTTCAAAAAAAATTGAAGCAGTAAACTGAGGCTTAGGGTAATTGCTAGCATCCTTCCTAGATACAAATCGTATTGCCCAGACTTGCAACTAGAAAGAGAAAGGAATATCTATAAGGACAAAGTCATAGGTATCACACCCACGCTGGCCTGTGTTGCATGGGCGCTTGGGATCCACGGGGTAGTAGTATATTTGAGTGGTTCAGACTAAGGAGTGTTCCAATCGCAGGCTACAGAATGTGGTGAAATAAATTACCAGACTGTGATGAATTTTCTTCTGTCTTTGTTAAATTAGAAAAATAAATGCAATGTAGAAAGCACAGGAACCTAAATTTATCCTAAGGACTATATTTTGCGATTTAGTTCTGCCATTTATTGTTGTCCACTCTTTTATAAAATTGTTGTCATTTTTAAAATGACAGTGATATAAATAGACTTAAAAATTATTCTCATTGTGCAAAAAGAAAATGTCCACATGGAAGTTGACACTCTTTTTTTTTTTTTTAATTTATTAGTGAAAATGTCAGTTTGAGAACTCTTAGAGCACTTGCCTCTGAGATAGATACAACTGTGTGATCCCTGCCCCTAATATTAATACAGATCAGCTGTGTGATATTGCATATGTGCTTCCTCATTTATCAATGGGGATAGAAATACTACATATAATTCATATGATTTCGAGGATAAACTGTAATATGAGCTGTTAGATGTTTACTTACAATACAAGTCAAAGTATGTATCCAATAAATTTTATTTTATCACTTTGTAAACACTTCATCATTTTAACTCCCTCATCAATAAATCAAAATGGCTACACCTTTACATATATTTGTTTCCAAGTATTTGTTCCCAATTTTCTTTTCATTAGCCTAATGGTGGTACTGTATGAGGGTCTTGATAGTCATATAAATCCCATCCTCTCCATCTGAAACTAATTATATAATAAAAATCTCAAAAGGAAATTAAATTGTTATGCTTCTGGTCTACAAGAAGATAATCCTCCTCACATGTCAAAATTCATTTTATAACAACAAAAAAAGTGGCACTGTGCTTATAATATCAAGGCAATTAATATTAGGCAAGAGACTAAGTTGACATTTACTACAGTCTCTGAGGTATAATTTAGATGATCTTGAATGTGCAAGCTCTCTGAAATTCTCCTGTTTACAGTGGCTACTCAGCCCATGTATTGTTCACCAAAGTACCAACAACAGTTTAATCACACTCTTCTTATAATGCTCTACAAGATCTTAAACAAGATTTAAGTGACAATTCACTGTAGTTTAATGTACTAAATAGAGTCCCAATTAATTCTACATCATGGTAGAAACCCTGGTATATCTTGGAGAGTTCCATCTATCTTAACAGTAAGTACTTCGGGAAGAAAAAGAAAGAAGAAGCCTGAGTATTTATCTGGGCAGTGTTTTACATTTTCTCACCTAACAGCAGATCACAAATATGTTTATACGATGATGGTAACAATCACCACTTCCCCTACATCCCTCTCAAGCCATGTTGGGAGGGTTAACCATTAAGATAGAACAATGTTTAACAACCAATATTTTGCATCATGTTTCAGGTCAATTGTGAAAGTGAAAGTGAAGTCACTCAGTCGTATCCGACTCTTTGCGACCCCACGGACTATAGCCTACCAGGCTCCTCTGTCCATGGGATTTTCCAGGCAAGAATACTGGAGTGGATTGCCATTTCCTTCTCCAGAGGATCTTCCCGACCCAGGGATTGAACCCGGGTCTCCCACATTGTAGACAGACGCTTTACCATCTGAGCCATCAGGTCAATTGTGACGGACAATAATAACAAACATTAAAAGATAGCCTGATAGTTTACGAGATTTATAATTATTTGGACATTTGAATGAAGTTGGGTCCTCAGAGGAAAGTTAGATGCCAGCAATCTCTTAATAACCTGTAGCAATAATTTTTAAAAATTAAGAATTTCAGCTTAAATAGGCCCTAAATATATTAAAGATAAATAAAATTGGAAAACTAATAGTTAAAAATGAATTTTAGCTATTGTATTTAAAAGGGACATTATAACACATATTAATCACATAAATGTCTAGCCATTTGTAATAATTTCTTGATAACTATCTCAGCCCAATTAAACATATTATTGTAAATATACTACCTTGAAAACATACACATAGGTTAAATCTTAATCAAAAAGAAATAAATATCATATAAATAAAATCTATTTTATTATACTTTGTTCCCAAAGATAATTGCTTGTAATGCCCCAAAGGAATGACCAACTACTAGTAAATTTATGTGTGTATTCATTTTCACAAATTTCTGTGAATTTTCTACGTACTAAATTTCACAATGGGAAGCTGGGCTTTCCAAAACTATGTATGCCTGTAATTGAAGGGCAGAAAAACTTAACTAAACAATGTGCTTTAATAAATAAATTGTAAATATTAGTCTAAAATGTTAAAATGACCTAAAATATTAAAATGGTTTATCAGAGCAGACAGTACAGGATCTTTAAATGTGATTTGTGTATTCAGATATATGCTTAGTGTGTCTGTAGCAGGGCATGGGAAATATTTATGAAATATCATCAAGTAGACTGTCAGACTCAGGATATATACATGTATTTGAAAATAGCAAAGGCATAGTGAAGGTGGAAATTCTGATATTGGTTGAGATACATTCTGATCTCTTAATGATAAGAATATTGAGACACATTTAACTTTTTAACAATGTCCATTATTTTCAGGTTAAAGTTATATCAGAGTAAAATACAATGTTTCTATTTTTCCAACTTGAGTTTAAGAAGTGGTTGGTAGTTGTACCACTTCTTTTATATATATATATATTTAAGTCTTGATCTGATGTTCCACATGTGTTTACTCTGATGACAGGAAGGATTAAAAAAACAAAGGCCAGTTAAAATTCTTGGATAATTAGGCATATGGTCACTCAGACTCCAAACTAGTGATCCTGCTAGATCTCATTAGATTTAAGAGGGCTACATTTTTCTACTACTGATAACACAAGCCCCAAGAGGCAATGTATTATAGTCATAATCAAGAATTTGTTGCTTATTGCAGGAGCTGCATCTTGAAAATAGGATGCTTAATAAAGCAAATTAAAGGACAAAACTATAGGATCTGCTCGTTTTCATAAAGTACAAAAACACTTATCTGACACATGTAGCATTGTTATTTATTTCACATGGCAGGACTTTATTCATACTTTACTTTGAATCATCTTCTACAATTTTCTTTTTATTCAGAAATACCAATATCTTCTTCATTTTCCTAACCAGAAAGAATAAAAATATCCATTTATTCCCTGTTCTCACACCCTCTTCCTAAAGTGCCAAAGTTTTTAAAAAGTTACAAAATCTCTATTACATGGAAATGTTCCTGTACAACTACCACTTCTTAAAATCAAGTTGGGAAAATGGAAACATTGTATTTCACTCTGACATAACTTAAACCTGAAAGTAATGTACATCCTTAAGAAGTTAAATATGTCTCAATATTCTTATTAAGAGATCAGAATGTATCTCAACCAATATTAGAATTTCCATCTTCACTATGTCTTTGCTATTTTTAAATATGAAAAACTGGATAGAGTAGGAGCTGATTTATAAGTAATATTTTAAAAGCAAAATTGCCTTGAACATGCTCCGGAACAATATTCATGGTAAATCCTCAACTATTTTAAGAGGTGACTGTCATAGCATCATGAAAACAATATTGCAGCACAGGGATTCCTACTAGAAGGAGACATTACATTTGCAGGTACTTTGGCAAATTCTCATACACATGTAGTATCACACCTCTCACATATATTTCAAGTAATAAAGGAACCTATAAATTATCTATGGCGATTCAGTTTGCAGATTAACTTATAGGCCCCAAATATTTTAAGATAATACATCTGTTCTTTACATTTAAAAAAGAGAACCTTTTACTTGTGAAAACCACTAGAAAGTATTCACTCACAAATGTCATGCCCTAGTTTACTTTTAGGTAAGAAGGCTAGGAGATGCTACCCATCAGAGCCTCTAAGTCATCTCTTCAATTCTGCACTGACTATTAAAGAACATCAGCCAAGTTAAAGAATTGCACAGAAGGTCAAATTCAAGCAGCGAATGGGTTGAGGACACAGAGGACTCATGTTTCACCTTCTAACAGCCCTCAATTCCCATTCATAAAAGACTAAATGAAACAAACAAACAAGAGGTAGAATTCAACTTCTTGTATGTAGACATTCACATAGCTAGGTGACTTCAAAGCCTATGATTAGCTCCATGCTAATCAATTAACCAGTAAGTTTCTGGGAAGCATTTACTAGTTTTCCTACACTGTGCTAGGGGCCGAATATCTGAGACAGCACCTGGCCCCACTCTGGACACTGGGATCCAGAATTAATCTATACTAGAAGCACTTTGTTTCCTTTGGAAAACCTTTCTTTTCTTTTTCCCAAAATTGCTTAGTGCCTCTACTTAAGCAACCAGCTTAAGCCCTAGAATGGGATGAGCATCACAGAAATGGTGAATGAAAAGCATTTATTTAAACAAAGAGGAGCAACCAGGGAAAATTCTCAGTGGAGCTGAAGGTGGACAGGGGCATAAGGAAGAGATGTGAAATCCTGGTATGCACTGAATGATGCAGAAAAATGGAATGTTTTCTTATGTTGAAAGCCTGCATTAGGCTATGAAAATTCTCCAAATCTATCCACATCTTAAGGACTCAAATGATGTTTCAATATTGAGGTTCTAATTCTGCAGGAGAGGAGGAGTTTGTAGAGATCAGGGCAAAGGAAAGATTAGTACTGCAACAAAAAAAGTCAAGATGAAGAAAAGAAAAGCATGATCGGTGAAGGCAAGAAGAACGACCTGAGAAGGGGAGAGATCAAAAGTAAGTCACCAGTAGGTTCACCTTACTTTTCAATATTCTCAAACCAGCAGGTTTCTCTAACACTAGAGGGCATAAACGCAAGCACACACACACACACACACACACACACACACACACACACACACACACTGAGGCAGGGGGAGCAACCGTGAGCAAAAGCAGTCTTCATATAAAGCTGAAGATCCGGGGCCCCAAGGATACTCGAAATTTCAAGGGGTTGGGGCAGTCAGTGTCTTTAACCCTGCAAATAAAATCTCTATGCTGTATTTCAGGGAAGAGTGACCGCTCTCTCTCCCAAAGAAACCGCTCAAGGATTGAGTGTTATGACAGTTGAAGGCAGACAGTCCCCAGCGCTCCTCAGACAGCAATACCTTTGCCTCAGCAAAGCTCCCACCCTTTCCAGGTTAGACTTCCCTGGATCCCGAAGCTTCTGTGTTTATCTGCCCACTGTCTTCTCCTGTGGCTGCCTGTAAAGACTGGAGATGTAGACTCTCCACCTGGAAATTCAACTGATTCTAGGCAAAGAACGGAGTAAGAGGAGGGGCACCCGCAGCTAACGCTGTCCAAACAGCAGCCTTCCTGAGCCCGGGTTCGCAGCAGCGCAGAGCCCTCGGACCCGGGGCGGGGAGGCGGCCCTTGCGACTCTCCTTCAGCCCCCTCACGACAGCCAGACAAGAGCACTCTGCTTCCATCCCCAAGTCTCCTCCGGCTCTGAGAAAGGAGGTCTCTGTACCTGGAGGTGCCCAGAGGGCTGGGGTGTTCGCCCCTGGACAAGGGGTCTCGGAATATGGGAGCTGGTGGTGTTCGAGGGGACCAGGCAGGAGAGATGAGAAGAGAGAGGCAGCGAGAGGAAAAAAACATAAAGAAAAAAATGTAAGACGGAGAGAAAGCTGAAAAGATAAAGTAACGGAGACGCGGGAACATCCCAAGAAAAACAGGAGGCAGGAGAACGAGAGAGAGACAAACCCGGAGCGGATGCGGTAAGCCAGATCAAGAATTAGAGACAGAAACTGACTCAGACACGGAGACTAAGACGCCAAGGAGGCAGAATAGAGAGGAAGGTAACCGTCGAAGACGACACCCGAGACCCAGCGCGTCCCCGATGTTGAACGCCCGGTGTAGAAGCGTCCGAGCACCGCAGCGCCACACCGCCCGCAGCTGGTGGGAGAAAGTTGCTGGGGCTGGAAGGCCATGTCCCCCCGGGGCTGAGGGCCAGTGGAGCGCAGAGGGTGCCCGGCGCCCCCCAGCTTGCCCGGGGAGCAGACAGAGCAGGGTAGAGGGCGGGCAGCGGTAGAAAGTTCCGCGCCTGGCGGTCTTTCCTCCGCACTTGCAGCGGCGAGCAAGCGCGCTTCGAGAGCCCGAGAGGCCGGTGTACCGGGTTCGCCGGCGCCCCTTTCGCGGGACTGGTTCGGAGCTCCCGGCTCCGTGCGCTGCCACCCGCTGCGGGACTTTGAGGCGCCCACCCAGGCACTCGGGCCACCCAAAGAGGACTCTCCCCAGACAATCAGAGGGGAAGCAAGAGAGAGAGACGGAGACCTGCTGTCGTGGCCAGGGATCCCGCGAAGAAGGAACGGCGGTCCACGCACGGAATTCAGCCTCCGACCCAGCCCGGCAGGTGCCGGCCGGCTGCGAGGAGTGTGGGGCGCACCGATCCCGTGCTCACCTGGAACCCGCGCCGGCCCGCGAGCGCCGCGCGCAGCCCCGCTTCCCGCCCGCGCCTCTCTGCTCACACTTCCCGGCGAGAAGAGCGAGCCGGCTCCGGCCTCGGGCAGCCCCGGAGAGGCGCCCTCATAGCGCAGCGGCGGGCTGGAGGGCTCCTCGCGAGCGGGCGCCGCGGCCGAGGAGGCGCAGGAGACCGAGCGAGGGCTCTAACACATTGTCACCTCGGCAGAGCCGCTGCCACCGCCTGGACCCGCTCCTCTCAGCCCCTCCTCCTCGCGCGGGCCCTCCTCCTCCTCCCGTAGCCCCAGCCTGGAGGCCTCTCACTGGGCTAGTATAATTTACGTAACCAGCACCCCGAGCCCTCCTCCCTCCCGGCTCCCGCTCCTCCCCGGGCTGGGGCGGTGCGCACAGAGCGCGCTCCAGCTGCTCCTGGAGCTGCCGCTCCTGCGATGTGCACAAGTCCCGCGATACTTGGCAGTCACGGCCCCCAAGAGCAACCGAGGGGTCGGCTCGTTTCCCCCCAGAGCGCCCCGCGATCCCTGGCCAGCCCGGAGTCCCACTGTGCGGAAACAGGCTATGTACCCTGTGTTAGCCCAGAGCACCGGATAACCTCCTAGAGGGGTGCTGGGGCGCGGGGTGCAGATTGCCCTCGCGAAAGCTCCAGCAACCCCACCCCAGCTGTCGGCTCTCCATTGGAGATAAGCTGCAAGGAACTTGAGGGTGAGGCTCCCTGAAGCAGAAAGGACAGACAAGAGTTTGGCCTCTTGTCCATGACAGTTCGTTTACCCTCGCAGGATCCTAGTGTTCTGGCTAGCGACAGCTGCTGCCACCGAAATCATTGTAAGAGACCTGGAAATGCAAAAGGCTTCCTTGTGCTCTTAAATTTTTAAGGGAGCAGTAAAGAAAAGAGCAAGGCTCTGAATTCCTTTCTTAGTCAGGAAGATAGGGTCTCTAACAGCAAAAACACATACACTGAAGCACCTGAATGTCTACATTTCAGAGTAACGCTTATTTGTAGTGTAGAAGAAAGTCCATGAGACTGAGTGAATTAAATTACCTGAAAGGGTTTTAGAATAGTGCATGAAGCGAGGCACAAACTTAAGACTCAGATATTATTAGCATCTGAAGACTTGGGACCTAACCCCCTCTGCCACGTGGGAGGGACTCTTCTGGGAAATTGGGATTGCTGAGTTCAGGTCTCTGCTTTGCCATTTATTCACTGTTGACCCTTGGTTAGTTTGAGTTCTTAATACCATTTCAGTTTTCTTATTTTTAAGAGGGATAACTTCTTAAATAGGTAACCTTATGTTATCTTAGTTCCCTCTTAGCTTATTTGGGTAAACTAGGGGAGGATATGAGAGTTACTCCAAAAATATTGAGTCATGTTGCATAAATGTCTATTATTAATGATAATCTAGGGTATCAATGACATTCTTGATTATATTCACAAAAGGCAATTTTTAGAGACGTTATTTTTATATCTTTTCATGAATCAAAGATTACCTAAATTGGTATGATAATAACTATATTTAATTTTCCCTCCTACACTGTCCAACCTGGGCAGCCCTTCCACCCTCATCAATTAGTGTTTCTGTCCTGTGTGAGGACACAGGATGCCACTCTTAACACCAAGGACACTGGCCTTTTTCTCTATTACTTGCTTTTGTCAGTTCTTTTATCCCGTCATTCACATATCTATGGCATATTGAGAAAAGTTATGGACCACCAGGTAAAAGGTTAAGCTTCTAAGGCTGGCACAGCCACTTATTTGTCATATGTGCTTGCAAAATACATAAACCCCTATTCTTACATTCTTCATCTCTAAAAAAGGTACCAATACCATTTTGCAACCTTTGTAGTAATATTTAACCAGGACGAAAATCATAAAACTAGTAGGTAAAAGTTATACATGTATTCAGTTATGTATGTACTCTCAAAGTATCTCCCTGAAAATTACGTTTTGATATTTATCACATCATCCTCAAACTTAGTTTAAAACAATAAACATCTATACACTCTCAAGGTTATGTGAATTGTCAGGGTGGTTTCTGCTCTGGCAGGCTCAATTTGGACTGGCTGGTCAATGATGGCCTCGCTCACTTGTCTGCTGGTTGGCAAGCTGATTGGAGGCAGGATTCAGCTGGGATGGATCATCTTTGTTTAAGATGTTTGTCTGTCTTTATCTGTCATCCTTCAACAGGCTAGTCCTGTATCCTTGAGTACTGGTAGTTGCTGGATTCTGAAAAGCAACAATGGAGTGTAGACTCCAATGTAGAGTACTTTCCAAAGTTCTGCTAAGACACAGAAGGAAGCTACATGGCCATGCCCAGATTCAAAGGATGAAATCATATACTCCATGTTCTTGATGGGAGACACTGCAAAACCGTATAGCAAAGAAGAATACATACTCGAGGGGGAAGAAGCACGTAAGGCCATTGTTTTAACCCTCAGATTCTTCTTAATAACAAGGGAATTTTAAAAGTCCTTATAGTGAATAAATCTGATAGTTATCATCTTAACCAAGTGATCAAGATTAACATCACCAATAATGGGATCAGATGACATCATGTGCTTTATGCTGTGATAAACTAAGAAATACACAATAGGACTTATTATTAATAGTATTCCAGACCAAAAAATAAAAGCATAATCAAGTATAATCAAAAGGAAGCAAAAGACAAACCTACACTTGAGAGAAACTTCACAAAATACCTGTACTTTTTAAATATATCTCTGTAATGAAAGTAAAAAAAAAAAAAAGACTTAAGAACTGATCCAGACTAAAGGATATTAAAGAGACACAATGACTAAATGCAACATATATTATAATGTGAAGTGAAAACACAGCTGAAAAAAAATACATAACTATAAGGACATTGGGACAATTGGCAAAATAGGAATAAACTCTAAAATATCTCATCTCTAGGTTTTTATATATGTTTAATTACAATTGATTTTATATCAACATTAAACATCTTGGTTTTGATAATTTTGCTGTGATTGCTACCATGAACTACTCTGGAGTAAAAAGGGCATAGTGGCTGCAATTTTCTCAGAATGATTCAGAAACACCTACAAAAAACTTATTTTAACAGTTAAATTTGGTGAAAGAATATAAGGAAATTCTACTTTTTAGTTTTTATGGTAAGTCTGCTTTTACTCTTTCATTCCATTTTCCACAGCAGCTGCACCATTTCACATTCCTAACAGTACACAAGGGTTTTGATTTCCCACATCCTTGCCAACATTTGCTGTTTTCTTTCCCTTTTCCTTACTCCTTCCCTTCTATTTTTCTTCCTTTCTTTTTCTTTTCTTTCAAATGGAAGGAAAAACAAAAAGGTTAGATACAATTAATGTGAATGAATATTAAATATAGTAAAAATTATACTGTACTTTTTTTCAAATAAGAAACTAGAAGCATAATTTATCCATGAGGAATTATTGCAAGTATTTATTTAGATAAATGGGATGACCAACACTGTACAATTAATTAGTTATAAGGCATAGAGTGACTAGATGGAGAATATACTAAAAGACATGAACATGAGTTTATCAGGTATAATTGACCATCTTGTAGTTAACAAAAAAAGACATATGTATATATATTTATACATTATATATATATATATATATAAAATTGGGCTTCCCAGGTGGCACTGGTGGTAAAGAATCTGTCTGCCAATGCAGAAGAGACAAGAGACTCAGGTTCAATCCCTGGGTCAGGAAGATCCTCTGGAGTAGGAAGTAGCAACCCACTCCAGTATCCTTCCCTGGAAAGTTCCATGGACTGAGGAGCCTGAAAGGCAACAGTCCATAGGGCTGCAAAGAGTCAGGATGGAGTGAACAGACACATGTATTAAATTAAATTAATTTAATAAATTGTCAGGTTTGGACAAATTATTAGCAGTGAAGAAGAGGGGGAAATGTGTTATATAACTTAGAGAGTTTAGATTGGATGAGTAGGAGAAAGGTGATGCCAAATAGTTTCTCTGTTAAGAGAAACAGAAAGTAAGAATTTTATTTTTTAAAGTGAAAATCTAGTAATACATATTTTTAGTTATAATACTTCAGTGGCTTCTTATTGTTTTTAGGAAATAGTCTAAAATTCCAAACATGACCTACAAGACATTTATAATCTGGTCCCTAGTTATCTCCTTAGTAAATACAATGAGCTAAACACTGGGGTAGGCACTGAAGATAAAAAATAAAGACAACCCCATTGAACTTAGAGTCTAATCCTCCACCCAGTGAATATGTGTAGAATACTTCCACGTTCAACATAATTTACAACAGTGAGCAAAAAGACACCGACTGCTTTCACGAATGCCACATTTTGTTGTGCTATATTCTAAACAAATAAGTATGTAATTCTGTCAGCAGGTAACAAATTCTCAGAAGAAAAATGAAACAGGCTAAGAGCTGAGCTTTCAGACTGCTGCTGCTGCTGCTAAGTCGCTTCAGTCGTGTCTGACTCTGTGCGACCCCATAGATGGCAGCCCACCAGGCTCCACCATCCCTGGGATTCTCCAGGCAAGAACACTGGAGTGGGTTGCCATTTCCTTCTCCAATGCATGAAAGCGAAAGGTGAAAGTGAAGTTGCTCAGTCACGTCTGACTCTTCGCGACCCCATGGACTGCAGCCTACCAGGCTCCTCCATCCATGGGATTTTCCAGGCAAGAGTACTGGAGTGGGGTGCCATTGCCTTCTCTGGAACTTTCAAACTAGTTTGCCACAAATTATTTATACATGTCACATAACTTATGGATCACCTTACCTGTCAGGAATGGCCAAGTACAGTGGCCTCAGATTGCCAGAGTCCATAGCTAGGCAGCCTCTGATCATAAGAAACTTGTTCAGGCCTTTATGGAAAATGGCCTAAGCAAGTATTGTGCGAGTGTGTGTACAGTTCTTCCTGTGGCATAGATAAACAGGTGTCTACTTCTGGACATCTGCTACAACATTCAGTTGCAGACAACTGACAAGGGCTCATGGAATAGTTTGAAGATTTTTTTTTTTCAGGAGAAAAAGAACATCGTATGATGAAGGAACATCACATTCCCCATTGTAGATGGGATGCAAGGAGGTTGGCAGGAACTTCTAGTGAGCATATCTCCAATTAATGACCCAAAGTTCCAGTTAATGACCCAAAGCTCCAGCATAAATATCAGATAATCCTATTCTGTATACTGCCAATTTGCTATTTTTGTGGAAGCTATGTCAGCTGCAGATTGGCTATTCTAATAATGCTTGGGCATTCTTCAAACTTCAGCTTTATAATTATTTTTACTTTTTCTGAAAAATATTTTGAATATATTTGATATCCATTTATATACATAAAAAATTAAAATCACTTTAATGAAAGAAAAGTAGTGCTGATGCTTTTAAAATAGCAATTTAATTGATATAAATGTTTAGTCATAAAAGTAAATGTTTAAAATATTTTTCACCTACTTATTCAAACAAGTTTTCCCACCTTTGGTGTTGACCAACTATTATATCATCATTGAAAATGTCATGATCAGGAAATTTTATACCTATTTCAAGTATAGAATCAATTAATATAAAGGAGATTTCATGG
>SJYT01033226.1:128471-161458 GCA_006410635.1 Cephalophus harveyi
CGTTAGAATATTTTTGAAGATTTTATTGGAAAGAAACAATTTGGTAGGTCTTATCTTTTTTGCATATTATTTTTATGTAATAATTTAATAGTGTGAATAAAATTCAATCAACTTTTGGCCAAGCTCCATATTAATACACTAATATTTGCTCTATTTTATCTCATGATCCATAAAGTCCTGTTGCAAACTTACAGTTTTCCATATTTGTGTGATTAATGCCTGTTTTCTTCAATATAAAGTAGGATACACCAGCGCAAAGTTTAAGTTTATAAGGTGGCAGTGGGGGTGGAGGGAGTTATTGTAACTTCACTCCAAGTGAGGTGCCTGTTGTACAGAAAACTTTTCTGTTAATGAATAAATCAATCCAACCACCTCTTAATCAACAGCTATGCCTTTTCTATAAACTTTTTTCTTTTTTATCTTCCCTTCCCTCACTACTTTTTCCCTCCTTGTTTTGAATTCTTGATTGGGCGGTAACTATTAGTGCAAAAAAATTAGGAAAAAAATTAGGGGAAATTTTTTAACCCATGAAAATCTTTCAGCACCACGGAGAGCGACAAATGAGTCTCTCCCAATCAAATTTGTGGTCACTCTAGTCTGACTATGCTACTATTTAACATAAATTGGCAAGAATACATAAATAGATAGTAAGTAGGACATGTGAAAAAAGACTAACTAAGCCACTACTAAAATCCATAAAAAGAGATAAATAGATGAAAAGCAGAACAATGTGGAAAAGCATTGGCATTCACTTAAGGGAATATGGGTTTGCTATCATTTAACCTCTCTGTATCTCTGTTAAATCCAAAAGCACATATAAAGTAAAATGTTAAGTACCATCATAAAGCATGAAACAATTACACATCCATACCTCAAGAGTTTTTCACCTCCATATACCATATGGACATAACACTTCTTAGAAGATAAATTCCTGAAAAGCAGGGACTGTATCACTGCTTCCCAGGATTGAGTACAGTGCCTGGCACATAACAAGTATTAGTAACAAATTCATTAAATATATGTACTAAGTGACATTATCTTGTCAATAATATTTCACTTGCTAATTAAAGGTCAGGAAAAATCCATTATATTGGGCAAAATTATTTTCACATTTAAGAATCTAATAGTCTCTTTAAAATTTGAATAGGAACACTGATTATTAAAAAAAAAACTATATAGCAGGTAAACTTTATTGATTTTCATATTTTAAAGTTATATTTTAAAACATCACCCTCTTGCAATGAAGACTTTTCCAGTGTGCTTTAATTAGTTATTTGATGCTTTACTCATAAGTCCAGTATGAGTAACATTAAAATAACATTAATGTAACAACCACAGAATCTTTCAACCAACAAGCAGCTACCATACCTCTTTATTTCATCAATGCACAGATGTAAAATCTCTTGTCTTACAGAATTAAAGTCAGATATAAAAGACAAGGAAAAATATTGAAGCCACTATTTTTAAATGTAAACATTTTAATAAGAGATCCCCAGAATCACATTAGGTTTTCTTTCTTGGCCTCATTTTTCTTTGGCTATCCTCTTCAAAGAAAACTATTTATGTTGCTACACACTGTACAAAAAAATTATGTATATTGGACAACAAAATTTTAAATAATCAAGTTCATAATTTTTTAAGGTGTAACAGGGAAGAGGAAGTAGAAAGAATTAAGTAAAGTGTCACAAATTTTTGTCTTGAATTCTATCTAAATAGCTGGTTAGAGTCTGGATAAAAAGGAGAGAATCTGTTTCACTTTAAATCCATCTGTGTTGCCAAATTTATCTGAAGAGGCAGCTGTCTCTACATTAAATAACAGAAGATTGACTACCATTTAGTAAGAAAGGTGACTATTAATTGTGAGCAAATTATGAAGTCTAAATAAAAATATATTTCACTTTATTTTGAAAAAGTAATGGTCCATATTACACTTCATATTAAATATAAATGTAAAATGAGGACATGTATTATGATTTTTCATTAATGAGACTGAAATGCATAGTAACCCATTAAGTCAGAAATATGTAATAGTTTTGATATAGAAAGAGGAATATATATATTTCCTTGAAAACTGTAAGGCATTTTACAAATGTAAGATACAGCAAGAACAAGCATAGAATTAAAACTTAGTAGATGAGGAACAAGAAAAATTATGGAACATTTAAACAATAGGTCCCATAATTTTAAATTTAATAGACAATATAAAGGAAGACATGAAATGCAATTAATATTAAGGAAGACATCATCAAGATTGCTGGGAGAAATATCAATAATCTCAGATATGCAGAGGACACCACCGTTATGGCAGAGAGCAAAGAGGAACTAAAGAGTCTCTTGATGAAAGTGAAAGATGAGAGTGAAAAAGCTGGTTTAAAACTCAGCATTAAAAAATGAAGATCATGGCATCCAGTCCCATCACTTCATGGCAAATAGATGGGGAAACAATGGAAACTGTGAAAGATTTCATTTTCTTGGGCTCCAAAATTACTGCAGATGGTGACTGCAGCCATGAAATTAAAAGGCACTTGCTCCTTAGAAGAAAAGCTATGATCAACTCAGACAGCATATTAAAAAGCAGAGACATTACTTTGCTGACAAAGGTTAATATAGTCAAAGGTGAAGGTGAAAGTGAAGGTGAAGTCGCTCAGTCGTGTCCGACTCTTTGCGACCCCGTGGACTGTAACCTACTAGGCTTCTCTGTCCATGGGATTCTCCAGGCAAGAATACTGGAGTGGATTGCCATTTCCTTCTCCAGGGGATCTTCCTGACCCAGGGATCGAACCCGGGTCTCCCGCATTGGAGGCAGATGCTTTAACCTCTGAGCCACCAGGGAAGCCCTCAATAGTCAAAGCTATGGTTTTTCCACTAGTCATGCATGGATGTGAGAGTTGGACTGTGAAGAAGGCTGAGCGCCAAAGAGTTGAAGCTTTTGAACTGAGGTGTTGGAGAAGATTCTTGAGAGTCCCTTGGACTGCAAGGAGATTCAAACAGTGAATCCTAAAGAAATCAGTCCTGAATAATCATTGAAAGGATTGATGCCAAAGCTGAAACTCTAATACTTTGGGCACTTGATGCGAAGAATGGCCTCATTTGAAAACACCCTGATGCTGGGAAAGATTGAAGGTAGGAAGAGAAGAGGACGACAAAGGATGAGATGGCTGAATGGCAACACTGACTCGATGGCCATGAGTTTGAGCAAGCTCCAGGAGTTGGTGATGGACAGGGAAGCCTTGTGTGCTGCAGTCCATGGGATCACAAAGAGTCAGACATGACTGAGCAACTGAACTGAACTGAAGGAAGACATGCAAGGGTAGAGTATGCAGTGATGTTTTAAGGGATTTTGTCTTGGGAAAATCATTGTTATCATATAAAAACAACTAATTTTATTAGCAGTAAAGAGAATATTGATAGACTCCAAGAAGAATTTCTTAAACATGAGAGTTGACCTCTTATGATTTATATTCTAAGATGTTAATTTCTCAAGTTATAAAGAAACTTGAGTTTTACATATTTAAATGTATCTTTACTCCAAGAATATACAAAACTGTTCTCAAAATATCTCCATATTTTTAGTTATATCAATTTGACACAATTTTGCTACTTCTCTGAACAACACCTCATTATATTGAATTCTGTATGTATGTACGTATGTATATGTATACATGTATTATCTGTCTGCATGAATCTATAAGTTAAATTTTATAACATTAATGCCCAGAGTCATCTTCCTAAGTGTGCGATCCCTCTAAGGTTCTTGAATGTGAAAATCAGCTTTTAGAGCTACTTCTCGTTAAACACACAATGGGACTAAGTGCACCATGCGACATATAGGTGTTATATTGACTTTTAAGGATACTTCAGTACCCAATGATAAAAATTTTCAGAGTGAAAAACTGAAATTAATACTTCCTTCCTCACAAATCTATAAGCTATGTGAGCTGCCTGTGCTGTGCTTAGTTGCTCAGTCATGTCCAACTCTTTGCAACTCCATGGACTGTATCCCACCAGGCTCCTCTGTTGATGGGGATACTACAGGCAAGAATACTGGAGTGGGTTGCCATTCCTTTCTCCAGGGGATCTTCCCAACCCAGGGGTCAAACACAGGTCTCCCAGTAGTTAGATTTTAAAAAACTGATATAAAACCTAGTGTCATGGCCTCTAAAAATCCACTGAAGAAACAAAAGCACACCAAAAGTTAACTGTATCAGAATCAACTTTTCAAATGTGGTGCTTCTGCTTCCATTTTCATCATAAATAAACCATAGAAATTAGTAAATGAAAAAAATTATGTGTATATACTCAGCAGTCTATTCAAAATTGTGTGTGTGTGTTTCCATCTATATGTCATCTTACTTCTCAAGCTCAGGGAGCCACAGTCAGTTTATAGACCTTAAAGAAAATGAGACGTGGAATAAATTTTCTGATGGTAGCAATGTGACCTTGGACACATATCTTTCTGAGAAGTTTTAGTCATTTTTGGTAAAATGAGTATGGACTATATATCAAAGCAGATGTTTTAAGAATTGAATGATGCAGTATATATATGTGGCTCACACTAGGTACTCAATAAATACTATTTCTAAGTTTTCTGTATTTTAAATGCTATTGTTTTCAATTTTCAAATATAATGGGGGCTTAAAGTAAATCCTGTAAGTAAGTCCATTCCGAAGGAGATCAGCCCTGGGATTTCTTTGGAAGGAATGATGCTAAAGCTGAAACTCCAGTACTTTGGCCACCTCATGCGAAGAGTTGACTCATTGGAAAAGACTGTAATGCTGGGAGGGATTCGGGGCAGGAGGAGAAGAGGACAACCGAGGATGAGATGGCTGGATGGCATCACGGACTCGATGGACGTGAGTCTGAGTGAACTCCGGGAGATGGTGATGAACAGGGAGGCCTGGCGTGCTGCGATTCATGGGGTCGCAAAGAGTCGGACACGACTGAGCGACTGAACTGAACTGAAAGTAAATCCTAGAAAAGTTCATGCTCCCTGATTTGGGAACAATGCTGGGGCAGGAACTAAGATGATCAACACCATTTAAGTACATTTCAGAAATTCTCTCACTGCTTTTCCCCTTCCTCAAATCTCTAAATTGAACAATTCTAATCTAGAATCAGAATAAACATTCATACTATGAATAATTGATAAGAACTAATTAATACCCCATCATTTGCACAAGTGCTCATGTGCAAGCATCACACACACAACCGTATTTGAACACATAGATGCACACAGATTCCCACTTGTAAGCTCCATGGACTTTGTCTTCACTGTCATAGAAATGTCCCAGTGGACAGAATTGAGTGTCTGCTACTTAATAAGGGCCAAATAGCATGCATCACATATAGGGGGCTTCCCAGGTGGCTCAACAGTAAAGAATTCGCCTGTCAATGCAGGAGATATGGGTTCTATGCCTGGGTCTGGAAGATCCCCTGGAGAAGGAAATGGCCTCCCACTCTAATATTCTTGTCTGGGGTATCCTGTGGACAGAGAAGCCTGGTGGGCTAAAATCCATGGGGTCACCAAAGAGTCAGACATGACCTAGCAACTAAACAACGCAACAACAGTAAGAGGCTAACAAAAGTAACTAACAACAGAATAGAAAATGGTCTCAGTTAGGCTAATTTACTAACGATTATACAACTAAAAAATGGTGAAACTGGGATTAAAGCCAAGGTGTGTAGAAATTCAGGTCTAGAGTTATATTCACATTTTGAAATTTTTAAGTCTATGGAAGTGTTGAGAGTTGAATGTAGTGAATCATTCACCAACTCAACCAGATTTACCAATTGTTAAATTTTTGCAACATTTGTTTTCTGTCCTCTCACTCTCTCACTGTACAGTTCAGTTCAGTTCAGTTGCTCATTCATGTCTGACTTTGCGACCCCATGAATTGCAGCATGCCAGGCCTCCCTGTCCATCACCAACACCCAGGGTTTACTCAGACTCACGTCCATCGAGTCAGTGATGCCATCCAGCCATCTCATCCTCTGTCGTCCCCTTCTCCTCCTGCCCCCAATCCCTCCCAGCATCAGAGTCTTTTCCAATGAGTCANCCCATGAATCGCAGCACGCCAGGCCTCCCTGTCCATCACCAACTCCCAGAGTTCACTCAGATTCATGTCCATTGAATCAATGATGCCATCCAGGCATCTCATCCTCTGTCGTCCCCTTCTCCTCCTGCCCCCAATCCCTCCCATCATCAAAGTCTTTTCCAATGAGTCAACTCTTCGCATGAGGTGGCCAAAGTACTGGAGTTTCAGCTTTAGCATCAGTCCTTCCAAAGAAATCCCAGGGCTGATCTCCTTCAGAATGGACTGGTTGGATCTCCTTGCAGTCCAAGGGACTCTCAAGAGTCTTCTCCAACACCACAGTTCAAAACCATCAATTCTTCAGTGCTAAACCTTCTTCACAGTCCAACTCTCACATCCATACATGACCACAGGAAAAACCATAGCCTTGACTAGATGGACCTTAGTCAGCAAAGTAATGTCTCTACTTTTACCTCATGGCAAATAGATAGGAAAACAGTGGAAACAATGGCTGACTTTATTTTTCTGGGCTCCAAAAATCACTGCAGATGGTAATTGCAGCCATGAAATTAAAAGACGCTTGCTCCTTGGAAGGAAAGTTATGACCAACCTAGACAGCATATTAAAAAGCAAAGACATTACTTTGCCAACTCTTGAGAGTCCCTTGGACTGCAAGAGAGATCCAACCAGTCCATCCAAAGGAGATCAGTCCTGAGTGTTCATTGGAAGGACTGATGTTGAAGCTGAAACTCCAATACTTTGGCCACCTGATGCAAAGAGATGACTCATTGGAAAAGACCCTGATGCTGGGAAAGATTGAAGGCAGGAGGAGAAGAGGACAACAGAGGATGAGACGGTTGGATGGCATCACCAACACAATGGATGTGGGTTTGGGTGGACTCCAGGAGTTGGTGATGGACAGGGAGGCCTGGCATGCTGAGGTTCATGGAATCGCAAAGAGTCAGACACGACTGAGTGACTGAACTGAACTGAATTGATAACTGAGAATTAGTATTTCATAGTATGAACTTTCATTTTTCTTATTATGGCTGATTTTTGGTATTTTTTGTAATTTAAGTTCGTAAAAATAGTGAATGAAAAGTGAAAGTGAAGTCGCTCAGTCATGTTCAACTCTTATTGTCCCCGTGGACTATAGCCCACCAGGCTCCTCCATCTATGGGATTCTCCAGACGAGAGTACTGGAGTGGGTTGCTATTTCCTTCTCCAGGTGATCTTCCCAACCCAGGAATTGAACCCAGGTTTTTGCATTATAGGCAGAGGCTTTACCCTTTGAGCCACCAGGGAAGTCCAAAAATAGTAAATAGAGAAATATATTAAAAATAATGAAAAATAAATGAATAAAATTGATGCTTATAATATTGCCATGAAAAGATTTAATGATATATTGTTAATTAACAAAGTCTTTTATGCCTGTAAACTGTTCTTAGCCTTTAAAGTCTGTCTTGTAGGAATGTGAGGACCACTGTAGATCCTTCCTTAGAGGTGTGAGGATATAAGCAGAAGGAATAGAATCTTTCCTTAAAGTTTTATTTAGTTAATCTGTAGAAGTAAATGCATACCTTTCTTATAAATTTAAGAAAACATTTAAAAAGGAATGCATTAAATATGTTCATTTTTAAACATATGCATAGACATGTTTGCCTATGTTAAATCCTCAAATAATAGAAAGTATGAACTAAGTTAGCCATGATTATATCTAAGATCTTAGGATCAAAAATGACTTACAACTTTAAATAGATTTTTACATTTTTTTCTCTGATGAGCATCTATTTCCTTTGTAAAAAAAAATTGATTTTAATTTTGATATAGAATCAGAAGTTGAAGAACTTGAACTCAGTGGACATGGGTTTGGGTGGACTCCAGCAGTTGGTGATGGACAGGGAGGCCTGGCGTGGTGTGGTTCATGGGGTTGCAAAGAGTCGGACACGACTGAGCAACTGAAGTGAACTGAACTGAACTGAACCATACACCAGTATCTATAGACACTAAGGACAAAGTGGTGAACAAAAGAGAAAAATTGCCTTTCATCAGGTACCTTATGTGGCACTCAGAAATGAACAACTACTTTTCTGAAATGATGGCGGGTGATAGGAGAATTAAGGCAGCTAAAGGGAATAGGAAGTGACATCAGAGTATATCAATTAAGTATTTAACACTGTGCAGTGAAACCTGTCTCTTATACACATCTAGATGTGTATAAGAGACAGAACCACTACAGATTAGATATATGTGCTTTCACATGTAAGATTTCCATCAAAATATAAATTACCAAATTTTATCCAATAGGAGAGTGTTTGAAACAAATTACAGAAACAAGTATAGTTTTAAAAGGATTGAAGAGCTCTATTAAAACTGGTACTAAGAACAGATTTTTTTTTCTAATTTCTACCTAATTATAAAGAACAGATAGTTCTGTTAGGTAGATAGAGTAGGAAAAACAAGTCCAAAATGATGATGGCTAAAAGACAAAGAAGGGAGAAGCCCATAAAAATGGAACAAAGGAAGGTCTGCGAACTGGAATGAGAACCTCAGATGAAAAAAACAGCCCTCCTGGCTATCCTATTTACACAAGGCAGGCTCAGATGGAGGAGAAAAAAACATAGAAAAAGAGGAGCAAAATCAAGCCCCTCTCTTTCTTTTGGCCTACCCTTATGCCTCAAGGATATATTCTCCTTCCCTTGCCAAATAAAACTGAGCTGTAACAGAGCTGTAACACTGGTCCACCATTTAAACTGAGCTGCAACTGAGCCATACCACTGGTCCGCCATTTCAAATTTATGTTGCAGCAAGGCAGAACAGAGGAAATTACACACTCCCCCGACAGTCCCAAAGTTATTTCAACTTTTTCTGATTATAAGGAATGGTCAAAATTTCCTCTATACATGCTTTAAAGTAAACACAGCTGTAACTTAAAAAAAAAAATTAGTATAAGAGGATAAAAAGAAAGTAAATCATAGATTGATTTCACTAATGAATGTCAATACAAAATTCTAGGTAAAATATAATCTATATCACCCATCCAAGAAAACAGGTGTTCAGTGATAAAGAATCTGCCTGCCAGTGCAGGAGACACAGGAGATGCAGGAGACACAGTTTCAATCCCTGGGTCAGGAAGTTCCCTTAGAGTATGAAACGGCTACCCACTCCAGTATTCTTTGCCTGGAAAATCCCATGGATAGAGGAGCTTGGCAGGCTACTGTACATGGAGTCACAAAGAGTTGGACACAGCTGAGCACAGACATTTGTCCAAAAGTAACAAATGACACATTCCATCTAGTCTGACTCATACAAGTCAGCAAGCTAAAAATCTTTCCAACTCTCCCATCACCATGTAAGGGTATAAGAAATTGTAAATTAAATATGACACTTGAATTATTGACAAATATGGCAAGATTCACATCAGTGGAATTTTAAGACTAAAATCATAATGGGTAGAAAAAATAAATTCACCAAAACATACAGCATCAGCATATCTAGTTTACCTTTTGAAAAATTTGTGAAGAGAAGTAGTAAAATATTTGGAAAACAATTTGTGCTCAAGAGATATTTTCTTATGAAACAGTATTAAACTAAATACTAATGTTAGAAATGATTTCATAAATGCGTGTACTAATGATGTGGGAGAAACAAGGATTGTGGAAGGAGAAAGTGATGATATTCAGAGTGGTAATCCCAGGTGTGGAAAGGATTTTTACAAAGATAGTGGTTTCCTTCATTCTGAGAGAAGAAAGAAGGAGTCTCTATAGGTGCATTATATCTGATGGAAGAAAAAATGAGAAAAAAATGAAGAATTTTCATTTCTCAAAGACATATAAAATAACTCATGAGTGAGATGGATATGTGGGTGCAGTCTGTGGAGAAAGATAGGAGATAGGAAGAAAGCAAAGTAAAAGGCTGTCTTTTGAAAATCAGGTAGGAAATCTCAAAAATATTCTAACAAAAGTGAAAATATTAATGACTTTTTTTTTAAGTTGGCAATTCCCACAGTAACATACAAATACATGGCCAAATATAATACATATACATTCAATGCATTCTGTTGTTGTTTAATTGCTCAGTTATGTCTAACTCTGCAACATCATGGATTGTAGTCCTCCAGGTCCTCTGCCCATGGGGTTTCCCAGGCAAGAATACTGGAGAGAGTTGCCACTTACTTCTCCAGGGAAACTTCCTGACCTAGGGATCAAGCCCATATCAAAATGCAATACATATGCTACCCCAAAATATATGTCTTGCATATAAAATAATTTTATGAAACTTTTTAATGAGATAGAGCTGAAAGTGCTTTTAGTATCAAATATTGTTTATTGTTAAAGGCATATCATAGCTGTATGAAATATGTTTATAAATTTGATCTTTTACATACTATCAATGTGCAAAGTTAAGAGAAGTATGTGGCAAAACTGAATCATTTTAAGTTTTCAAAGTATTTACTGTTAAGATAGATATATAACATATGTATGTATGTTTCCAAAACTTTGAGTAAAGTTAAGCTATAATACAATTGTTTTCCTTCACAAAAAGATGCTAACATTTTCAAGTCATTTTCATTGTGTCATTTTTACTTCAGAAAGTTGAATTTTGGAATATGTATATCTAATCTGCATAAAATAAATTTATCTGCATTGCTATTTTTGCCAGTCTTAACTGTCAAAAGTGCATTATACAGAATGGCTACTTTTTAAATGAAAATTCAAGTGCATAAGCTTTGTATGATTTTAATATAATTATATGCCTGGTGCCTAATGTCCAATACCTGATTTTATAGTGATCATGGATCAACTTACACTAATATAATTATATAGATTGACATTTTGTAGGACTGTAATTTACTAGTAAGTGGTAAGAAGTCTATGGGAAACATTAGGGATTACTTAAAACACAAGATAAGCTGCTAACAAGTAGAAAGTATTTGGTTTTCTATGAAGGACTTTTCAAAGAATAATTGCAATAAACTGGAATTCACATATAAATATGCAGCTTGAGAGCATAGAAATGTGAATTCAATATGGCATTGACATGCAAGATATCCAGTTAATAAAGTCATTACTTCACAGAAAATATGTGGAAACCACATATTAATGGACATCTTTATTCTGCAAATAGGTTTTAAATACACACTGCAAAAGATAGACATTTTTCAGGCAACATAAAATTGATGTGATCCTTGTAATAAACTCTCTTAAAACTTTTGTGATGCAGAAACTGATTATGTTTGTTTAAGGATATGGGTAATCATTAATGAAATATTTTTAAGCCCCTAAAAGGAGTACATCAAGGCTGTATATTGTCACCCTGCTTATTTAACTTATATGCAGAGTACTTTATGAAAATCGCTGGTCTGGAAGAAGCACAAGCAGGAATCAAGATTGCCAGGAGAAATATCAATAAGCTCAAATATTCAGATGATACCACCCTTATGGCAGAAAGTGAAGAAGAACTAAAGAGTCTCTTGATGAAAGTGAAAAAGGAGAGGGAAAAAGTTGGCTTAAAGTTCAACATTCCGAAAACTAAGATCATGATATCCGGTCCCATCACTTCATGGCAGGTAGATGGGGAAACGGTGGAAACAGTGTTAGACTGTTTTTTGGGGCTCCAAAATCACTGCAGATGGTGATTACAGCCATGAAATTAAAAGACACTTACTCCTTGGAAGGAAAGTTATAACCAACTTAGGCAGACCAAACTAGCATATTGAAAAGCAAAGACATCACTTTGTCAACAAAGGTCCATCTAGTCAAGGCTATGATTTTTCCAGTAGTCATGTATGGATATGACGGTTGGACTATAAAGAAAGCTGAGCACCGAAGAATTGATGCTTTTGAATTGTGGTGTTGGAGAAGACTCTTGAGAGTTTCTTGGACTGCAAGGAGATCCAACCAGTCTATCCTAAAGGAGATCAGTCCTGGGTGTTCACTGGAAGGACTGATGTTGAAGCTGAAGCTTCAATACTTCGGCCACCTGATGTGAAGAGATGACTCATTTGAAAAGACCGTGATGCTCGGAAAGATTGAAGGCGGGAGAAGAAGATATGACAGAGAATGAGGTGGCTGGATGGCATCACTGACTCAGTGGACATGGGTTTGGGTGGACTCCAGCAGTTGGTGATGGACAGGGAGGCCTGGCGTGGTGTGGTTCATGGGGTTGCAAAGAGTCGGACACGACTGAGCAACTGAAGTGAACTGAACTGAACTGAACCATACACCAGTATCTATAGACACTAAGGACAAAGTGGTGAACAAAAGAGAAAAATTGCCTTTCATCAGGTACCTTATGTGGCACTCAGAAATGAACAACTACTTTTCTGAAATGATGGCGGGTGATAGGAGAATTAAGGCAGCTAAAGGGAATAGGAAGTGACATCAGAGTATATCAATTAAGTATTTAACACTGTGCAGTGAAACTGCACAGAGCTTAAAACTATTAAAACCAATGGCAGCAAATCAAGGTTTATCTTACATCAAAATTACTGTATTTCTTCATTAGCTGAATGGTTGAATGGTGAAAAGAGGGTCTTGCCAAAGAAGGAAGGAAAAAAAAAGTATTTAACTAGTGAATAGTAATTGAATAATCAATGTTCAAATATCATTTTATTTATTCTTACAGTTGACCTTCTCCTATGACCCTGATTTCTCAATAATTATTATGATTTTGTAACATTTAAGGAAATAAAAGATACCTATTTTATTCAAGCAAGTTTAACTCATGATAGCATGAATCTTTCTTTCTGGCCTCAATGTGACATTCTAAAACATACCACATGAAAAATAGTTTTAAGGCATTTTGTTATAACATGTGTGTTTAAGGTGCAAATCTTCACATTTTGTCAGCTAGACAAATAGGAATTGATAGAATCACACACATTCAGAAAACAAAAAGTTGAAATTAGCTAAATTTATACAAACTAATAAAAGTTGTAAGAAATTGTCATAAATTGATTATGAAACAACAAAATATCTTTGCTTATATTCCAAACAAAATTTATTATTTCTGGATAAGAAAAGAGGGAGGAAGGAAAAAGGAAGGGTGGGAGAGAGGGAGTGAGCAGGGAGAAGGAAGAAAGAGAAGGAGGGAAAGACCATTCATCTTGAGAAATGAAAGGGCTTAATTGATTATAAAATCATTATCTATTGAGTTCCTTTAAATTGTACATTTCTTTAAGAAATGCATTATGACTGAGAAATTTTTATTTCTGTTAATTTGTTGGTAAATCTGATGCTGACATCAGCATGCTTTTCTTATATAGAGAGTGGGATATACAGAAAAATTGCCCAGCAAAGACATTCACAATTCCATCATCCAAACCTGCATATTACTGTACATGGCCAAAGTGACTTCAGAGAAGTGTGTAAATCAACGAATTTGAGGAGGGAGATTAGCCTGCATTAATCAAATGATTTTAATCATCACATGGGTCCTTAAAAGCAACATTTG
Organism: Cephalophus harveyi; assembly: GCA_006410635.1. Taxonomy (NCBI): domain Eukaryota; kingdom Metazoa; phylum Chordata; class Mammalia; order Artiodactyla; family Bovidae; genus Cephalophus; species Cephalophus harveyi. The sequence continues at coordinate 141,959 of SJYT01033226.1, forward strand.
GGGCTGTGGTCAGAGAAACATATGACAAGGGAAGAATGGTCAGAGAGAAGCAACTTTGCTGACTTTGAAGATAGAAGGGAGCTATGCACTAAGGAAGGGAGGTGTTTTCTCAGTTCAGTTCAGTTCAGTGACTCAGTCATGTCCGACTATTTGTGACCCCATGAATCACAGCACACCAGGCCTCCCTGTCCATCACCAACTCCCAGAGTTCACTCAGATTCACGTCCATCGAGTCAGTGATGCCATCCAGCCATCTCATCCTCGATCGTCCCCTTCTCCTCCTGCCCCCAATCCCTCCCAACATCAAAGTCTTTTCCAATGAGTCAACACTTTGCATAAGGTGGCCAAAGTACTGGAGTTTCAGCTTTAGCATCATTCCTTCCAAAGAAATCCCAGGGTTGATCTCCTTCAGAATGGACTGGTTGGATCTCCTTGCAGTCCAAGGGACTCTCAAGAGTCTTCTCCAACTCATCGCAGTTCAAAAACATAAATTCTTCAGTGCTCAGCTTTCTTTATAGTCCAGCTCTCACAGCCATACATGACTACTGGAAAATCATAGCTTGGAACAGATGGACCTCGGCTGCAAAAAAATGTCTCTGCTTTTTAATATGCTGTCTAGGATGGTCATAGCTTTTCCTCCAAGGAACAAGTGTCTTTTAATTTCATGGCTGCAGTCACCATCTGCAGTAATTTTGGAGCCTCGAAAAAAAAGTGTCACTGTTTCCATTGGTTCCCCATCTATTTGCCTTGAAGTGATGGAACCGGATGCCATGATCTTAGTTTTCTGAATGTTGAGTTTTAAGCTAGCTTTTTCACTCTCCTCTTTCACTTTCTAAGAGGCTCTTTAGTTCTTCACTTTCTACCATAAGTGTGGTGTCAACTGTGTATCTGAAATTATTGATATTTCTCCCTGCAATCTTGATTCCAGAATGTGCTTCATTCAGCCCAGCATTTTGCGTGATGTACTCTGTATATAAGTTAAATAACCAGGGTGGCAATATATAGCCCTGTCATACTCCTTTCCTGCTTTGGCACCAGTCTGTTGTTCCATGTCCAGTTCTCACTGTTGCTTCCTCACCTGCATACAGATTTCTCAAGAGGCAGGTCAGGTGGTCTGGTATTCCCATCTCTTTTAGAATCTTCCACAGTTTATTGTGATCCACACAGTCAAAGGCTTTGGCATAGTGAATAAAGCAGAAATAGATGTTTTTCTGGAACTCTCTTGCTTTTTCCATGATCCAGTGGATGTTGGCAATTTGATCTCTGGTTCCTCTGCCTTTTCTAAAAGCAGCTTGAATATCAGGAAGTTCACGGTTCATGTATTGCTGAAGCCTGGCTTGGAGAATTTTGAGCATTACTTTACTAGCATGTGAGATGAGTGCAATTGTACGGTAGTTTGAGCATTCTTTGGCATTGCCTTTCTTTGGAATTGGAATGAAAATGGACCTTTTCCAGTCCTGTGGCCACTGTTGAGTTTTCCAAATTTGCTGTCAGGTTGAGTGCAGCACTTTCACAGCATCATCTTTCAGGATTTGAAATAGCTCAACTGGAATTCCATCACCTCCACTAGCTTTGTTTGTAGTGATGCTTTCTAAGGTGCTCTCTAGATGTTATAAAAGGAAGGAAAGCAGAATGTTTCCAGTCTCTCTAGAAAAGAACATAACCCCACTGACACCTTAGTTTTAGCCTAGCATGACCTGTGTCAAATTTCTAACCTTATAGCAAATTTATGCTGTTTCAAGCCACTAAGTTTGTGCTAGTTTGTTAAATATTCACAATGGGAAGTTAATACATAGTGGAAAGTTACTGCCCAACAGTATGACTCATTTTATATCTTTTCTATTGCCTCACAAAAGTTTCTTTAGAAATAATAGGGCTTCACATTTGGCTCAGTGAAAGAATATGTCTGCCAAAGCAGGAGACACAGGAGATGAAGGTTCGATTCTTGGGTTAGGAAGATTCCTTGGAGAAGGGAATGGCAACCCACTCCAGTATTCTTACCTGGAAAATCCCATGGACAGAGGAGCCTGTTGGGCTACAGTCCATGGAGTCATAGAGTCAGAAACAACTGAGCAAGCACACAAAAGATTGCCCTAGGAACATGGATATAAGAAATAGAAGAACAACACTCAGTAAAATGTATAAGTTTCTACAGCAATGATGGAAATTTTTTCCAAATCCATATTCCCCCATTACTTCATGATTCTTTTTTAAATAAAAAAAATGCAATGGTGACCAAAGCACATGATCATGTACTTTAGTACTATTTCATGAGAGAAAACAAATATATTTTAATGCAATATAATAAATGTGATGTAATAGGTAGAAGATGGTTCATAACTGTTGCTTATAAAAGATCATCTGGGCTGCACTAATCTCAGTGTGTGCTTTTCTTTTTTTCCACAATTGATGGCTTGTGTTAAAATCCAATGAAATATTTGCTTGAGATGTTCCTCTCATGAACTTTTATTGTGCTATTAAGTTTAATCACAGACAATGAGAATGATGGCATTTATGTTATATATGAGCAAACAATACAAGTTGAAAAATTGAATTATGTGTGGAAATTCTGCACAATGTTATTTACTTTCTTGTAAATTATTCAAGTATATTGCAGAAAGTGAAGAGGAATTAAAGAGCCTCTTGATAAGTGTGAAAGAGGAGAGTGAAAAATCAAAAAACTAAGATCATGGTATCCAGTCCCATCACTTCATGGCAAAAATGGAGGAAAAGTCAATGCAGTGACAGAGTCTCTTTTCTTCTTTAATTTTTTTTTTCAGATTTTTGTTTCTTCCTTTTATTTTTGGGCTCCAAAATCACTGCACAGTGACTGCAGCCACAAAATTTAAAGATGCTTGCTCCTTAGAAGAAAAGTTATGACAAACCTAGACAGCATGTTAAAAAGTAGAGACATCACTTTGCCAACAAAGTCCATAGAATCAAAGCTGTGTTTTTTTCCAGTAGTCATGTATGGAAGTGAGTGTTGGACCATAAAGAAGGTTGAGCACCAAAGAATTGATGCCTTTGAATTGGAGAAGACTTATTATAGTCCCTTGGACAGGCAGGAGATCCAATAAGTCAATCCTAAAGGATATCAACCCTGAATATTTGATGGAAGAACTGATGCTGAAGCTGAAGCTCCAGTACTCTGGTCACCTGATGCAAAGAACTGAATCATTGATAAAGACCCTGATGCTGGGAAAGATTGAAGGAGAAGGGGGCAGCAGAGGATGAAATGATTAGATAGCATTACAGACTCAATGGACATGAATTTGAGCAAACCCTGGGAGACGGTGAAGAACAGAGGCGCCTAGAGAGCTCCAATCCCTGGGGTCACAAAGAGTCAGACAGGACTTAGGGTCTAAACAACAGCAACAATACAGAAGAATGCAATTACATTGTTTAAGAGAAATTCTCCAATCAGAACAGCAACAAAAACATGCTAAGGAAATGAAGCATAAAAAATGTTAAACTAGCAAACATTGAATAAGCAGATACTCACATGTGTTGGCAAACTGACACTGAATAAAGTAAACAAAACTGAACCTGGAGATAAGCAAATTCCATTACTTAGTATGGATCAGTCTATAATATGAAAAAAAAAAAACCCATAATATTTTGATAATATCAGTTTAACCAGGAATCAGTAAACTATGAATTAATATCAACATATCTCTCATCTGTGTGTGAATATGGTTTGATAACATACCATGAATGATGGGTGCTGAAGAGAATTAAAGGAAAGAAAAGGATCTCCACAATGTCTGTGGTAGTAATAGGGCATAGCTAATAATGAAGAATGTGTGTGCACTAAGTCACTTCAGTCGTGTCCGACTCTTTGCAACTCTATGGACTGTAGCCCGCCAGCTCCTCTGTCCATGAGATTCTCCAGGCAAGAATACTGTAGTGAGTTGCCATGCCTTCCTTCCCAAACCAGGGATTCAATTCATGTTTCCTATGTCTCCTTAATTGGCAGGGGTGTTCTTTACCACTAGTGCCACCTGGGAAGCCCAATAATGAAGAGTAATCCTGTACAAATCTTTCTGATTTGACTATACAGATATTTGAAAGTTTTACTATCTTAGTAATAAAGCATATCTTGAGTATTCATAACAATACCTCGAAATATGTGGGAAAATTATTAAATTCCAGTTCATTTTTTTTCTTTGATACTAGTATCTACTGATTCCTACTTATGACTCTTTTTGAAGTTAGGCAATTGCTGTTTGCTTTGATGCCAATAGATATTCCAAACTTGACTCAGTTCCATAGAGGCAAGGAACGAAGAGAGAATCTTAGTAGACACTTAAATAAAATAGGTTCTCTGTACACAAGTAAAGCATAGATATACAAGGGAATATCAGAAATATAAAATAAATGTCAAAACAGAAAACTTTTTGATGTAAGTGTCAAGATCAAATTTTTGTTGGGAAAAATGTTGATGAAATGTCTCTGAATCCTCAAGAAAAATATATCTGTTTACCCAGAGACTTAATAATAAAAGTTTCTTTAATATCAACTGGATATATCCAAAGAGCTTTCTACAGTTTGACAAACTGCAAGTTTTTATGACTTTTCTGGGTTTAGGTTATATGGTTCTCTTAAAAATAAGTATTAGTACAGTATATTTTAAAGTATACTTTTTGGATTTCCTTAAAATTATGGTGTAGCTTCTGTACAATATCTTGAGTCTTGGTGAAAGTTACTGTAAGAAGGATTTATTCCATGCAGCTATGTTTAGAAGACAACATCAGTATGTGAAAATATGAGGTAGGAAAAACCAATATCCTCATTTCCTTGCTTACTCATATTAGATCCCAGCACCTCAATATAATCAATCATTAAATTCCTTTGATCTTTTTGGCTCCACCATTCTTTGCTGGAAAAAGAAGAAAACAAATACAAAACAATTTGGTTAAATCCTACCATCAACTCTGCACTTAACTGGTTTTCCCTTTATTCGTGCTGACTGCATTCAGTTTTAATCACTTAGCAACATCTGCAGCAAATGCTTATCCTACAATTAACACCACTGTATTTTCTGTTTGTTTACTTCTCATACTCTTAGACAATTGCTTTGTACCTACCTCTCCCTCCTTAAAATTTTTGCTTCTCCACCCTCATTCTTATCTAATGAATTCTCTTCCTATTTCATTGAGAAAACAAAAGTGATCAGAAAAGAATTTCTACACCACCTTCCTGAAAAGACCTTCAATAATTCCCCACTATGTTATACATAAATGCCACAGTTCTGCTAATGGAACATAAATTCATACATGCTCTGAACCCACTCCATCTTTTTTCCCCTTTATGTCCTCTCTCTTTTCTCCAGCCAAGGGTTTGTTGATGCTCCATGAAAATATCAGGCTTTTGACTATACAGATATTGAAAGTTTTACCTGGAAAATTCCCAGATATCAGAATAGTCTCCATCTCATTGAGGACCTCCCTGGCCATCCTCTTTTCACAGTAGATGCCTCTAATGTGGATACTTCCTTTTCCTTTACCCTTTCAGATGTTTCTCCATAGCACTTACTATATCTAACCAACAATATTAGAGTTCATTTACATACAGCTCATAAAGTACCTATCTTGTATCAAGAGCTATATGAGTATCATCATTAAAGTACATTGCACTTAAAGATTTTATGTCACCATAAATCTCAGTGTAAATCTGATAATGACAACGGTTTGATCTGTTTTGTTTATTTCTGTTTATCACCAAGTATTTAGGATGAGGTACACTACATGATATACAGTATGGGCTTGAGTGATGTTTGTGTGACTATAAATATCTGAACTGCATCAGGAGTATAATTATTAGTCATTGTATTTCTATGGGCCTTATTACACTCCAAATAAAGGAGCCATTAAAAAAGAAGTTGAAAATGGCCATTTCCTATTTCAAGTTTTATAAAATAGATATGTGTTTCTGTATCTTAACAAATTATATTTTAAATATTTACACATTTTTATGAATAGAAATGGCAATCTACTGCACCAAGCTTGAAAACCACATATTTAATTTCAAATATTTTTTTTTGAGATAAGTATGGAATAGCACCTTTTGAAAATGATTGCATCATTTTTTAAATAGTGATGGCTGCACAAGAGCCTCAGAAAATTAATTATTTCAGTATAGTTCTCTGTCTTTCAAAGTCCTATATAATATATAACCTGTTTGGAAAATAATAGACTTGTTTCAAATATTTATATGTGAATCATACACTCATTATAGCACTAATCATACAGTAATATAGTTAATTATGTATTTATTTGTACTTTCAGTTAGAGGGGAAACTACCTCAATACACAACATAATGGCTAGAAATTAAAGGTGATTTTTTTTTTGTTAAACCAATCACATCTGTTCACATCCATCCATCAATCAATCATTCAAATCTGTCTTTCCATGTCATCCACTCAATAAAGTTTTTTTGCAGTTCTCTGGTTTTCATTTATGTTCTGATTACTTATTTTCCTCTATAAATTATTTTTCATTAAAATAATTAACATATAGATAATGACTTTATGTGTTTATAGGTGTACTATCAAAATAGGAGCATCAATTATGCCATGTTTGGCTGTAAAATGCAAACTCTCATACACATACCAACATTCATATATATGAAAGTTACTTAATCAGTTCAGTTGAGTTCAGTCACTCAGTCGTGTCTGACTCTTTGCTACCTTATGAGTTGTAGCACACCAGACCTCCTTGTCCATCACCACTCCCAGAGTTCACTCAAACTCACATCCATCCAGTCGGTGATGTCATCCAGCCATCTCATCCTCTGTTGTCCCCTTCTCCTCCTTCCCCCAATCCCTCCCAGCATCAGAGTCTTTTCCAATGAGTCAACACTTCGCATGAGGTAACCAAAGTACTGGAGTTTCAGCTTTAGCATCATTCCTTCCAAAGAACACCCAGGACCGATCTCCTTTAGAATGGACTGACTGGATCTCCTTGCAGTCCAAGGGACTCTCAAGAGTCTTCTCCAACACCACAGTTCAAAAGCATCAATTCTTTGGCACTCAGCTTTCTTCACAGTCCAACTCTCACATCCATACATGACTACTGGAAAAACCATAGGCTTGACTAGTCGGCAAAGTAATGTCTCTGCTTTTGAAAATGCTATCTAGGTTGGTCATAGCTTTCCTTCCAAGGAGTAAGTGTCTTTTAATTTCATGGCTGCAGTCACCATCAGCAGTGATTTTGGAGCCCAAAAAATAAAGTCAGCCACTGTTTCCACTGTTTCCCCATCTATTTGCAATGATAAAAACCATAGGCTTGACTAGTCGGCAAAGTAATGTCTCTGCTTTTGAAAATGCTATCTAGGTTGGTCATAGCTTTCCTTCCAAGGAGTAAGTGTCTTTTAATTTCATGGCTGCAGTCACCATCAGCAGTGATTTTGGAGCCCAAAAAATAAAGTCAGCCACTGTTTCCACTGTTTCCCCATCTATTTGCAATGAAGTGATGGGACCAGATGCCATGATCTTCGTTTTCTGAATGTTGAGCTTTAAGCCAACTTCTTCACTCTCCTCTTTCACTTTCATCAAGAGGCTTTTTAGTTCCTCTTGGCTTTCTTCCATAAAGGTGGTATCATCTGCATATGTGAGGGTATTGATATTTCTCCTGGTAATCTTGATTCCAGCTTGTGCTTCTTCCAGCCCAGGGTTTCTCATGATGTACTCTGCATAGAAGTTAAATAAGCAGGGTGACAATATACAGCCTTGACATACTCCTTTTCCCATTTGGAACCAGTCTGCTATTCCATGTCCAGTTCTAGCTGTTGCTTCCTGACTCGGATATAGGTTTCTCAAGGAAAGTCAGGTTGTCTGGTACTCCCATCTCTTGAAGAATTTTCCAAAGTTTATTGTGATCCACACAGTCAAAGGCTTTGGCATAGTCAATAAAGCAGAAATAAATGTTTTTTTCTAGAACTCTCTTGCTTTTTTGATGATCCAGTGGATGCTGGCAATTTGATCTCTGGTTCCTCTGCCTTTTCTAAAACCAGCTTGAACATCTGGAGGTTCACGGTTCACATATTGCTGAAGCCTGGCTTGCAGAATTTTGAGCAATACTTTACTAGTGTGTGAGATGAGTAAAATTGTGTGGTAGTTTGAGCATTCTTTGGCATTGCCTTTCTTTGGAATTGGAATGAAAACTGACTGTTTTGAGTCCTGTGGCCACTGATGAGTTTTCCAAACTNTGCTGAAGCCTGGCTTGCAGAATTTTGAGCAATACTTTACTAGTGTGTGAGATGAGTAAAATTGTGTGGTAGTTTGAGCATTCTTTGGCATTGCCTTTCTTTGGAATTGGAATGAAAACTGACTGTTTTGAGTCCTGTGGCCACTGATGAGTTTTCCAAACTTGCTGGCATATTGAGTGCAGCACTTTCACAGCATCATCTTTCAGGTTTGAAATAGCTCAACTGGAATTCCATCACCTCCACTAGCTTTGTTCCTAGTGATGCTTTCTAAGGCCCACTTGACATCACATTCCAGGATGTCTGGCTCTAGGTAAGTGATCACACCATCGTGATTATCTTGGTCATGAAGTTTTCTTTTTTTGTACAGTTCTTCTGTGTATTCTTGCTACCTCTTCTTATTATCTTATTCTTCTGTTAGATCCATACCATTTCTCTTCTTTATCGAGCTCATCTTTGCATGAAATGTTCCCTTTGTATCACTAATTTTCTCGAAGAGATCTCTAGTCTTTCCCATTCTGTTGTTTTCCTCTATTTCTTTGCATTGATCACTAGAAGGCCGTCTTATCTCTTCTTGCTATTCTTTGGAACTCTGCATTCAGATGCTTGTATCTTTCCCTTTCTCCTTTGCTTTTCACTTCTCTTCTTTGCACAGCTATTGTAAGGCCTCCCCAGGCAGCCATTTTGCTTTTTTGCGTTTCTTTTCCATGGGGATGCTCTTGATCCCTGTCTCCTGTACAATGTCACGAACCTCCATCCATAGTTCATCAGGCACTCTATCAGATCTAGTTCCTTAAATCTATTTCTCACTTCCACTGTATAATCATAAGGGATTTTATTTAGGTCATACCTGAATGGTCTAGCGGTTTTCCCTACTTTCTTCCATTTGAGTCTGAGTTTGGCAATAAGGAGTTCATGATCTGAGCCACAGTCAGCTCCCAGTCTTGTTTCTGTTGACTGTATAGAGCTTCTCCATCTTTGGCTGCAAAGAATATAATCAATCTGATTTCGGTGTTGACCATCTGGTGATGTCCATGTGTATAGTCTCCTCTTCTGTTGTTGGAAGGTGTTTTCTATGACCAGTGCATTCTCTTGTCAAAACTATATTAGCCTTTGCCCTGTTTCATTCTGTATTCCAAGGCCAAATTTGCCTGTTACTTCAGGTAGTTCTTGACTTCCTAATTTTGCATTCTAGTCCCCTATAATGAAAAGGACATCTTTTGTAGGTTTTAATTCTAAAAGTTCTTGTAGGTCTTCATTGAACCATTGAACTCCAGTGGCAGAGAGGAGCTACCCCATGTTCGAGGCCAGGGGCAGTGACCAAGAGGAGCAACCCCACGTCCAAGGAGTGGTGGCTGCACTGGCACAGGAGGGCCTAGAGGAGCTACTTCACGTTCAAGGTCAGGAGGGGTGGTGGTGAAGAGATTACCCCTTGTCCAAGGTAAGGAGCAGCGGCTGCGCTTTGCTGGAGCAGCCATGAAGAGATACCCCACGTCCAAGGTAAGAGAAAGCCAAGTAAGATGGTAGGTGTTATGAGAGGGCATCAGAGGGCAGACACACTAAAACCATAACCACAGAATACTAGTCAATATAATCACATGGACCACAGCCTTGTCTAACTCAATGAAACTAAGCCATGCCGTGTGGGGCCACCCAACATGGGTGGGTCAACATGGAGAGGTCTGACAGAATGTGGTCCACTGGAGAAGGGAATGGCAAACCACTGCAGTACTCTTGCCTTGAGAACCCCATGAACAGTATGAAAAGGCAAAATGACAGGATACTGAAAGAGGAATTCCCCAGGTCGGTAGGTGCCCAATACGCTACTGGAGATCAGTGGAGAAATAATTCCAGTAAGAATGAAGGGATGGAGCCAAAGCAAAAACAATACCCAGTTGTGGATGGGACTGGTGATAGAAGCAAGGTCCGATGCTGTAAAGAGCTATATTGCATAGGAACCTGGAATGTCAGGTCCATGAATCAAAGCAACTTGGAAGTGGTCAAGCAGGAGATGGCAAGTGTGAACGTCAACATTCTAGGAATCAGTGAACTAAAATGGACTGGAATGGGTGAATTTAACTCAGATGACCATTATATCTACTACTGTGGGCAGGAATCCCTTAGAAGAAATGGAGTAGCCATCATGGTCAACAAAGAGTCTGAAATGCAGTACTTAGATTCAATCTCAAAAACGACAGAATGATCTCTGTTCATTTCCAAGGCAAACCATTCAATATCACAGTAATCCAAGTCTATGCCCCAACCAGTAATGCTAAAGAAGCTGAACGGTTCTATGAAGACCTACAAGACCTTTTAGAATTAACTTTATCAGTAACAAAGGCTAAAATTGAACTACATATGAAACATGATGGACAATTGAGTTTATGACTCCCATTGAAATCTTATGCTAACATCTGAATTTAAAATTTGGAGTTTAAGATATCTGTGTTTTGAACCTGAGAAAGTTTACCACTAAATCACAAGGAGGTATAGTAATTCAAACAAATATTCTGCATTTTTTTTTTTTTTCAAATCCCCACTCTATACACCTGTGCATGTGTAGACATTCCAACACTTTCTCTCTGGAGCATATAGAGAGCAGGAAGCATGTGAGGCATGGCCTGGTCCCTTTACATTACAAGGATAGCTTGATAACCCTGGCAACTTGGAGGCAGGCCCCTGGGCATGGACATGAACCCTACTCTCGCCCTCAGTGGCTCAGCCTGTGAGGTGGCTGTTCGATCCTAGAAATGTCAAGAGATTCTAAGGGAATGTCTGATTGACATGAACATACTTGTGTCTGTCAGCCTCCCACACAGTAATCCACAAATCTTCCTGGAAAGCAGACAGCTGGTAAAAATTTCAGGATTTTTCTATAGGCATATGTGATTTATCTTGTTAATTTTTTTTCCCTGAAACAAAAGAAAAAATATCTTATTAGAGCATTGAGGTTATATTTAAGAATATCACTTTGTAGTAAGAAGTGATTTCTTGCTTTACTTCAATATCTATATCCAAATGAGGAAGAAATTTTTAAGCAGTATAGGACTCTGAGATCTCGATTCCTTTTTTTAATTTCAATTTTTTTTTTCTTCTCAAATAAGCATCTCACTTATTTAGCCTAAAGCAAAACTCTTGGTTCTCTTTTCCAGGCATTCAGAGGAATCCCTAACTGGTCTGGTAAGTCATAAAACATTCAGTCCCAGGACGGGACAATTATTAACTGCTGTACAGTTTATCAAGGAGAGGAATTCCAAGTGGACCATTAACTCTTAAGCATACATCTGGTCCCTAAATAATGGTCTGGGGTCTTGATAAAGAGTCGAAGGATGACGTCATGATGTCTGGGGAAAATGAGAAACTGGGAACCAAAAGAAAGCCCTAAAAATAATAAACTGGAAACTGCAACATTCAAATTGATTGGTCGAAAATGACATATATTAAAGTCATGAGCCAACCAAAAATGTACAGATCCATACTAGTAAAGATTGCTGTAATCCCTAACTTTGGGGGACACTTCACCCCCTCTCAGTTTCTATGCTGAGAGTTTTGTTATCTCTATCCTCTAAAGTAAATTCTGCCCGTGCGAGTGTTTGCGAGTCTGTGGAAGTCAATCTTCAGCTCTGTGAACAGAACTCAGATTTCACATTTTACAAACGTGCCTGCTCCCTTAAAAATGATGGGTCAAGACTCACTAAAGCAGATCATAATCTCATTTTGTTTACAACTATAATTTTTAAATAAATGAAAGTTTTACTGTGACATGGATTCATGACTTTTTCCTAATTAGCTATTTAGAGAATAACTCTGGTAGAAAAAGACTTATTTAAAACAATTTATCTTTTAGTGAAAGCAAGTGGGATTTCCTGAAGGGTGACACTGCTTATGAAATTAAAAAAAAAAAAAATCTTACATCTAAGATCAACAGTCTAAGAGAAAGAATTCTCTAGTTCCACTCTCAAATATACATCTAATCACAGCTGTTAAAAGGAGAAGAGAAAAGCAGTCCTCTTTAACTGCTGGGTTGCTTTTCTCTATTGCAGCACTATTCACAATAGCCAAGGTGTGGAACAGCCCAAATACCTACCGACAGATGAATGCCTGAAGAAAAGGTGGTATATGAACACAATGGCATATTCTTCAGCTTTTCAATGGCATATTCTTCAGCTTTTTTGCAATAAGTGTTAACAGTGATGAACCCTGAGGCTAAATGAAGTAATCCATTCACAGAAAAACAAATACAGCCTGCTTCCCCTTACAGAAGAGGTATTTAAAATAGTCAAAACAGTCAAATTCATAGAATCTGAGAGTGGAGTGATGTGTGGTTGCCAAAGGCTGGGGGAGGTGAAAATGGGGAGTTACTCATCACCAGGCAAAAAGTGTCAGTATGCAAGATGAATAAGTTCAGGAGATCTGCTGTACAAAATTGTGTCCATAGTTAACAACACTGGATTGTACCCTCAGAATTTGTCAAGAGGGTAGGTCTCATGTTAAGTGTTCTTAACACAATAACCATAAAATTTAGAGAAAAAGAAAAGAAGACCTTAATCTAGAACTTAACAAAGTTTGATTACAAGTTACAAGAAAGGGGCCTGGTCAAAAAGCTACTTCCTCTTTCCCTCCTCACACCTCATTTTGGCAGTAAACTTTTCACTGTAAAACTTTTGTTTCAAAGAAAAGAAGACCTTAATCTAGAACTTAACAAAGTTTGATTACAAGTTACAAGAAAGGGGCCTGGTCAAAAAGCTACTTCCTCTTTCCCTCCTCACACCTCATTTTGGCAGTAAACTTTTCACTGTAAAACTTTTGTTTCAAATTTATAAGCATCTGGATATTTCTACTGCTTATTCACCAAAAAACTAGAAAATCTGAGGTGCCCATGGTTTGTATGTTTAAAATCACAAGAGCACGGGTGTGGACTTCCTAGGTGGCACTAGCGGTAAAGAATCCACCCTGCTGATGCAAGAAACACTGGTTCAATCCCTGGGTCTGGAAGATGCCCTGGAGAAGGAAATGGCAACCCACTTCGGTATTTTTGCCCCAAGAATTCCATGGGCAAAGGGGTATGGTCGGCTGCAGTTCATGGGGCCGCAAAGAGTCAAACACAGATGAGTGGCTGAGCACATGAAATATATGAGCACTGGTATGGCTGAAAAGTGATGTCAACTAATCCATTAGTTTTAACGTGTAGATTCTACTTCAGTCTTTAGATTCCTTGTGAAATGTCCTCAGTATAAACCCATGGCCATCAGAATACTTTCAGTGCTCATCTGGTTTCTAAATGTTTTAGTGAGATAAAATATAAGACCCACTGTCTTACTAACATGCATCTCTAGCTTAACATGCCTAAGAAAGAATGATCCAATGTCCTTATATAGACCATAAGACATATAAACCCATTACATTTATGTTAAAATATTAAGAATGTTACTCATGCTGCTAGAATAAAAATAAATTCTCTTTAAAACTTTGTGATGAATAAACTTCACATGTACTTACATAGACAAATAATTCAATACTGTTAGAAATTTTTAAGATTTAAGACTTTTTTCCCAAATAAAGTTCAACTATTTGCAGTTGTTTCAGCATATAATAGAGCACAAACATTATCACAGTCATAATAATCTGCCACCTTTTAAACACCTACACATGGATTTTGATTGCTTGTGTTGGGATTCTTTCCATACCATATTTGTTAATTAATATTCTGCTTATATATTTAAAGCCACTGAAAATTGAACAAAGTTATTGAATGAAGCAATAAACAAATGTTCAAAAAGTTAGTAAAGAGCTATAAAAAGAGTAATAAAAGCTCAATTAATTTGACAAAAAGTCAGAAATATTATTACAAAAGGAAAATATTGAAGTGATAATAGGAATTTATTTATTCCAATCACTGTGCATATGATTATACAGTGGAAGTGAGAAATAGATTGAAGGGACTAGATCTGATAGAGTGCCTGATGAACTATGGATGGAGGTTCGTGACATTGTACAGGAGATAGGAATCAAGACCACCCCAAGAAAAAGAAATGCAAAAAAGCAAAATGGCTGTCTGGAGAGGCCTTATAAATAACTGTGAAAAGAAGGGAGGTGAAAACAATGGAGAAAAGGAAAGACATAAACATCTGAATGCAGAGTTCCAAAGAATAGCAAGGAAAGATAAGAAAGCCTTCCTCAGCGATCAATGCATAGAAATAGAGGAAAACAACAGAATGGGAAAGACTAGAGATCTCCTCAAGAAAATTAGAGATACCAAGGGAAAATTTTATGCAAAGATGGGCTCAATAAAGGACAAAAATGGTATGGACCTAACAGAAGCAGAAGATATTAAGAAGAGGTAGCAAGAGAAGGCAATGGCATGCCACTCCAGTACTCTTGCCTGGAAAATCCCATAGATGGAAGAGCCTGGTAGGTTGCAGTCCATGGGGTTGCTAAGAGTTGGACACAACTGAGCGACTTGACTTTGACGTTTCACTTTCATGCATTGGAGAGGAAATGGCAACCCACTCCAGTGTTCTTGCCTGGAGAATCCCAGGGACAGCGGAGCCAGGTGGGCTGCCTTCTATCGGGTCGCACAGAGTTGGATATGACTGAAGTGACTTAGCAGTAGCAGTAGCAGCAAGAATACACAGCAGAACTGTACAAAAAAAGATCATGACCCAGATAATCACAATGGTGGGATCCCTCACCTAGAGCCAGACATCCTGGAATGTGAAGTCAAGTGGGCCTTAGGAAGCATCAGTACAAACAAAGTTAGTGGAGGAGATCAAATTCCAGTTAAACTATTTCAAATCCTAGAAGATGATGCTGTGAAAGTGCTGCACTCAGTATGCCAGCAAATTTGGAAAACTCAGCAGTGGCCACAGGACTGGAAAAGGTCAGTTTTCATTTCAATCCCAAAAAAAGGCAATGCCAAAGAATGCTCAAACTACCACACAATTGCACTCATCTCACACGCTAATAAAGTAATGCTCAAAATTCTGCAAGGCTTCAGCAATATGTGAACCATGAACTTTCAAATGTTCAAGCTGGGTTTAGAAAAGGCAGAGGAACCAGAGATCAAATTGCCAACATTCTCTGGATCATGGAAAAAGCAAGAGAGTCCCAGAAAAACATCTCTTTCTGCTTTATTGACTATGCCAGAGCCTTTGACTGTGTGGATCACAATAAACTGAAAAATTCTAAAAGAGTTGGGAATACCAGATCACCTGACCTGCCTCTTGAGAAACCTGTATGCAGGTCAGGAAGCAACCATTAGAACTGGACATGGAACAACAGACTGGTTCCAAATAGGGAAAGGAATACGTCAAGGCTGTATATTGTCACCCTGCTTATTTAACTCATATGCAGAGTACATCATGAGAAACGGTGGGCTGGAGGAAGCACAAGCTGGAATCAAGATTGCCAGGAGAAATATCAATACCCTCAGATGACACCACACTTATGGAAGAAAGTGAATAAGAACTAAAGAGCCTCTTGATGAAAGTGACAGAGGATGTGAAAAAGCTGAAAAAACTAAGTTCAGAAAACTAAGATCATGGCATCTGGTTCCATCATTTCATGGCAAATACATGGGGAAACAATGGAAACAGTAGCTGACTTTATTTTTCTGGGCTCCAAAGTCACTGCAGATGGTGATTGCAGCCATGAAATTAAAAGATGCTTGCTCCTTGGAAGGAAAGTTATGACCAACCTAGATAGTATATTCAAAAGCAGAGACATTATTTTGCCAACAAAGGTTCATCTGGTCAAGGCTACAGTTTTTCCAGTAGTCATGTATGGATTGAGAGTTGGACTATAAAGAAAGCTGAGCACTGAAGAATTGATGCTTTTGAACTGTGGTGTTGGAGAAGACTTTTGAGAGTCCCTCGGACTGCAAGAAGATCCAACCAGTCCATCCTAAAGGAGATCAGTCCTGGGTGTTCACTGGAAGGACTGATGTTGAAGCTGAAACTCCAATACTTTGGCCACCTGATGGGAAGAGCTGACTCATTGGAAAAGACCATGATGTTGGGAGGGATTGGGGGCAGGAGGAGAAGGAGACGACAGAGAATGAGATGGTTGGATGGCATCACCAACTCGATGGACATGGTTTGGGTGGACTCTGGGAGTTTGTGATGGACAGGGAGGCCTTGAGTACTGTGGTTCATGGGGTCGCAAAGAGTTGGACACAGTTGAGCAACTGAACTGAACTGAACTGTGTATATGGATTTATTTCTAGTACACAAAGGAACGGGTGATTATTTTAAGCTGCCTTTGCATACTTGATTGTGAGCAAAGAGCCACTTGTATGCAATAAGACCCTCAACACCATCAATACCCTTCCTATGTAGAGATACAAAAGGTCTGTAAGCTTTTCATCAACTAATGATTGAACAGCTCGTGGGAGAACATTCCCTTCCAGGGACTGCTATGGACTGAATACCATAAACTCATGTATTGAAACCTTAACTCTCAGTGTGACTATATTTGGAGATGGGGCCTTTGGGATGTAATTAGGGTTAGATGGAAGCATGAGGGTAATGTCCTCATGATGGAATGAGTGGCTATATAAGAAAGGAAGAGTGAGAGATTGATCTTTCTTCCAGGTGAGGTCACAGCAAGAGGGTAGCTAGCTGTCTGCAAGCCAGGCAAAGGGTCTTCACCTCTACTGAAGCAACTAAAGTCAGTGTAGGATTTCCCAGCCTCAAGAATCATGAGAAAAATGTGTCTATTTTTTAAGCTGCCCAATATGTGGGGTTTTGTTACAGTAGCCTGAGCCGACTAATACAGGTGCTTCAGAGGCAAGTGCTGGCTCCAAAAGGTGTAAATGTTTTTGTTTTGGCTTGAATGGGACCCACTAATAAACTGTTGCTGCTGCTGCTGCTAAGTTGCTTCAGTCGTGTCCGTCTCTATGCGACCCCATAGATGGCAGCCCACCAGGCTCCCCCATCCCTGGGATTCTCCAGGCAAGAACACTGGAGTGGGTTGCCATTTCCTTCTCCAATGCATGAAATTGAAAAGTGAAAGTGAAGTTGCTCAGTCATATCCGACTTAGTGACCCCATGCTCATTCCCAAATCTGTAGTCAGAGAGATTCCTATCAGGGTACCTAAGACTAGTTTGCTAGTGGTGAGATGGGAGAGCCTCATTCCATTCCAACATTTACACTGTAGCAAGAGTTCACTGGAAACTCCTCCCCATGCAGGTCCGTTGGAACCATTAAGTGAGTCCTCTAGAGCCCAGCTCTGACAATATATACTTTTCTACATCTTTGTAGCAATTTTTCCCCATAATGACTGCCCGTATTCCTTGGACCTTTATGTATCCTACAGCTAATCACTCCCTCTCTTATCTGCATCCCTTGCTGTTTTTATTTTTTCCCCTGGAGCTATATAAAGCTACTCTGACTCCAACATGATAAGACCTTTAATGCCAGGAAATCAACATTTCCCCAGGAGTACCCTTCAGTGTGTGTGTGTGCTGACCCTTTGCAACCCCATGAACCATAGCCCACTAAGCTCCTAAGTTCATGGAATTCTCCAGGAAAAAATACTGGAGTAGGTTGCCATTTCCTACTCCAGGATCCTTCGGTCAATGAGGATAAATATCCCAGCTCCCTATCCTCTTCAGGAATATATTTCTGAGATATTTTACAAAAAGTCTCAGAATTTCTCTGTGAGAGTGAGCTCCATTTGTCTGCCATTTTGGTTGAATCACAAGTGTGTCCATTGATCACCTTCCCTTCCCTGCATTACTTTCCCACCTCTTGCTGGCAATTACTGCACATTCCAAATAATCGACCAGTAATCATGTCCTTATTCTTGATCTTTTTATGCATAGATCAAATTCACACATACTGACATCCTGAAGAGCTGTTTACTTTTTCTTCTTAATGGATACAGGATACACTTCTATCAAAGTATATCAGTACTTAAGAATGGGGTTTTCCTCCACTGTATAGCTGGATTTCCATATTGAGCAACTGAACTAGTAGCTTGTACTGTTTCTGCTCTGCATGACCCTTTCAATTTAGCTATTCACAGCCCAGATTTTAGGGGTATATGGGGTAGCAAAGCAATAATAGCTAAGCCTTAATAAATTCTTCAAACCTTTCTCTTGGAGTCTGACATATGGTATTTCATTTTATTATAACCACTCTATGAGGTAGCTATCATTGTGGTCATCCAAGTGTACAAAAATATAAGCATGCAGAGAAGATGGTGTAACAATGTATTCAAAGTAAGAACACTAGCAAATAGCTTACATAAACCCAGACAGTTTAATTCTTGAATATGAGAAAATATAATCTCTTAACTCTCTAAGTTTCTCAGATGATTCAATCTTTATTTCCACTGGAGAAGGGAATGGTAAACCACTTCAGTATTCTTGCCTTCAGAACCCCATGAACAGTATGAAAACGCAAAATGATAGGATACTAAAGAGGAACTCCCCAGGTCAGTAGGTGCCCAACATGCTACTGGAGATCAGTGGAGAAATAACTCCAGAAAGAATGAAGGGATGAAACCAAAGCAAAAACAATACCCAGCTGTGGATGTGACTGGTGATAGAAGCAAGGTCCGCTTCTGTAAAGAGCAATATTGCATAGGAACCTGGAATGTCAGGTCCATGAATCAAGGCAAATTGGAAGTGATCAAAAGAGATGACAAGGGTGAACATTGACATTCTAGGAATCAGTGAACTAAAATGGACTGGAATGGGTGAATTTAACTCAGACGACCATTATATCTACTCCTGTGGGCAGGAATCCTTCAAAAGAAATGGAGTAGCCCTCATCATGGTCAACAAAAGAGTCCGAAATGCAGTACTTGGATGCAATCTCAAAAATGACAGAATGATCTCTGTTCGTCTCCAAGGCAAACCATTCAATATCACAGTTATCCAAGTCTATACCCCAACCAGTAACACTGAAGAAGCTGAAGTTGAATGGTTTTATGAAGACCTACAAGACCTTTTAGAACTAACACCCAAAAAAGATGTCCTTTTCATTATAGGGGACTGGAATGCAAAAGTAGGAAGTCAAGAAACACCTGGAGTAACAGGCAAATTTGGCCTTGGAATGCGGAATGAAGCAGGGCAAAGACTAATAGAGTTTTGCCAAGAAATGCACTGGTCATAGCAAACACCCTTTTCCAACAACACAAGAGAGGACTCTACACATGGACATCACCAGATGGTCAACACCAAAATCAGATTGATTATATTCTTTGCAGCCAAAGATGGAGAAGCTCTATACAGTCAACAAAAACAAGACCAGGAGCTGACTGTGGCTCAGATCATGAACTCCTTATT
>SJYT01033227.1:13569-170102 GCA_006410635.1 Cephalophus harveyi
AGTGATCACATCATCATGATTATCTGGGTCGTGAAGATCTTTTTTGTACAGTTCTTCTGTGTATTCTTGCCACCTCTTCTTAATATCTTCTGCTTCTGTTAGGTCCATACCATTTCTGTCCTTTATCGAGCCCATCCTTGCATGAAATGTTCCCTTGGTATCTCTAATTTTCTTGAAGAGATCTCTAGTCTTTCCCATTCTGTTCTTTTCCTCTATTTCTTTGCATTGATCGCTGAAGAAGGCTTTCTTATCTCTTCTTGCTATTCTTTGGAACTCTGCATTCAGGTGCTTATATCTTTCCTTTTCTCCTTTGCTTTTCACCTCTCTTCTTTTCACAGCTATTTGTAAGGCCTCCCCAGACAGCCATTTTGCTTTTTTGCATTTCTTTTCCATGGGGATGGTCTTGATCCCTGTCTCCCGTACAATGTCACGAACCTCATTCCATAGTTCATCAGGCACTCTATCAGATTTAGGCCCTTAAATCTATTTCTCACTTCCACTGTATAATCATAAGGGATTTGATTTAGGTCATACCTGAATGGTCTAGTGGTTTTCCCTACTTTCTTCGATTTGAGTCTGAATTTGGTAATAAGGAGTTCATGATCTGAGCCACAGTCAGCTCCTGGTCTTGTTTTGTTGACTGTAGAGCAGTGTTAATTAAATGTATAATGTTGTCCATTACACCTCTATTACTTATCTAATAATTGGAAGTCTTTACCTTCTGACTGTCTTCATACAGTCCTCCCTGCAACTCCCCACATTTGGTAATCACAGATCTGATCTCCGTTTCTATGAGTTTGTTTCTGAAGTATAATTGACATACAACACTATGCTAGTTCCTGTTATACAATGTGGCGATTCAGTATTTCTATAAATTTTAAAATGATCACCATGGTAAGTCTAGCTGTGATCTATCACCATACAAAGATAATAGCTATTGACTCTATTCCAACACTGTACATTTCATACCCATGACTCATTATTTTGCAACTTGAAGTTTGTACATCTTAATCTCCCTCACCTATTTCTTTCTTCCTCCCATCCCTCCCCTCTGGCAACTACCTGTTTGTTCTCTGTATTTACAACTGTTTCTAAAGAAATGCTTTCTCAGAAAAAAAAATCACTTTGTTTGCAACATTCTAGCAAAGAGAAATCACTCACAGATCTCTTTTAGTGAGTACCTAAAAATTATATAAAAATGTATGATTTCAAAGATTTCATGAAAAGTTAAAAAGAGTGAAAAGGGCAACTCTATTCCCAAGAGAACAAAAAACATATGTCCACACAAAAACTTAGACACAATTTTTCAGAGCAGCATTACTCATAACAGCCTAAAAACATAAACAACCCAAGTGGCTATCACATGATGAATAAATAAAATGAGGGATATCCATACAAAGAAATAGTATTCCTGTATAAAAACAAAGTATGGATACTCACTACAACAACACGAACCTTGAGAACAGGTTAAGTGAAATAAGTCAGATACCAAAGGGCACTTTTGTAGGATTCTACCTACATGTCCAGAACAGGCAATTCATAGAGATGGAGTAGATTGGTGGCTTCCAGGGGACAGGGGAAGGGTGACGGTGTGGCTCTGCTAATGAGTGTAGAGTTTCTTTGTCGGGATAAGGGAAAAACTCTGGAATTAGATAGTACTGATGGTTGTACAACACAGTGATTATATTAAAATTCAGTGATGTGCACACTTGAAACTGGTGAATTTTATGTTATGTGAAGTATATCTCAATAAACAAAACACTATCAAGTAAAAAGAGATAAATTCAGTTTATCTACCTTCCTCACTGTCACAATAGTTGTTATGAGACTGTTTCTAATGATCTTAAAATGATTTTTCAATGTAGATTAAATTTATGAAAAAATATATTTCTGCAATTCTTTAATTTGTCAAACTCCGATTTGTTAATATGTATTATCACAAATCTAAATTAGACAATTTTAAATAAAGTAAATTTTATTTTTAGCTATAGCTAATCTACTGTAAGCAATATGCAGAAGTGTTTCTATCATCATCATTTATTGAATAACTGGTCTTTGCATGATTCTGTGCTAAGTGCTCAAGTAACAAAGATGTCACTAAATCTTGCTCTTTGTTCTAAAGAGCCATTCAGCTCATCTAGGAGACTAAACATAGCACAAAAGTATCCACTTTAGTAGGAAGACCAAGGGCCACACCAAGTGGGAGCTACAGTGGTGAGCATCGTAGGCATTTAGAAGAGGGGAGGTATAAAGCCTTCTGGAGGAAACAGGTATTTGGATGTAAAGAGGAAGCCATCAGGGCAAAGGAAAGAAGAGCAAAGACTAAAGGGACAGAAAGGTTGTGGAGAGTCTGCTTAGCACCCGGCTTCTACAGAGATCAAGACAATTTTCTCTCACCATCACTTTCCTTCTAACCTTCCTCTAGAAGGAAGACCAAGGGCCACACCAAGTGGGAGCTACAGTGGTGAGCATCATAGGCATTTAGAAGAGGGGAGGTATAAAGCCTTCTGGAGGAAACAGGTATTTGGATGTAAAGAGGAAGCCATCAGGCAAAGGAAAGAAGAGCAAAGACTAAAGGGACAGAAAGGTTGTGGCGAGTCTGCTTAGCACCCGGCTTCTACAGAGATCAAGACAATTTTCTCTCACCATCACTTTCCTTCTAACCTTCCTCTAGAGTCTGAGAGTATTCATCCTGTTTCAGAGTTAGGACAACAACCAAGGCACCAAGATTTCAAAAAGGGCTCAGTTAAAAGAAAAATAAACTACAGTACAACGAAGAGTTTTCTGAAAAAAGGATTTGTGGTTTTCCTTGGAAAAGATACTCTCTTGCCTCCCAGGCTCCAGCCAGCTTTTGGTGAGATATGTCACTAAAAGGAAAACTCAAGTTGTTTTTAAAGCATCAAATTTTCATTAGAACTTGTCCAAACTGCAATACTATGAAGATAGAGTTCTGGAGCCTGTAGACATCTTTCTTTCCAGTGCAGTGAGGAAGACTGGAATTCCAAGCAAATTTCAAACTTAGTTTAGCAAGTTGAATAATAATTCAGGAAAATATACCTTTTAGAACATTTCCTGCTTTCTCAAACCATGAAAATATGAAATTGTGTGTATCTGATAGGTGATTCCAAATGTAGAAGTTAAAAAAAAAAACAAACTTGTGTGTACTACGGTATAGAAGAGTAGTGGTTTTACCTTATTTGGTGACCTCAGTAGAGAATGCAACTGGTTTGGGAGCCCAAAATCTAGACGGCTTTCATCTTGTATCTGTTGACCCCTTGCTCTTTCATCTGGCCTTAGCACCTAACTGTTAGGTCAACAGCACATACTTACTATGTCAGGACACAGTGTGTGAAGTCGCTCAGTCGTGTCTTTGCGACCCCGTGGACTGTAACCCACCAGGCTGCTCTGTCCATGGGATTCTCCAGGCAAGAATACTGGAGTGGGTTGCCATTTCCTTCTCCAGGGGATCTTCCCGACTCAGGGATCAAACCCAGGTCTCCCGCATTGCAGGCAGACGCTTTAACCTCTGAGCCACCAGGACACAGAAGGGGAGGAGAAATGAGGAAGGCAGAGTCCATTGATGTCAAACTCCTTATTGCACAGATCCACATGTCCCAAAGTTTGCTCCATGGAATAATGCCCTGGAAGTTCCTCCACAAAGAAAAGCTTGATGTCTAAATTAGTTTCGGAAACTTCTAGATCCCAGAGCCTCCTCTTAAGAGACTGATAGTAAGAAACTGAAGGAAAGAGAACCAGAACTCCCTGTACACTGCCCTTGATGAAGAGCCTGGACCTAGTGACCTATATTAGATACCCAGACAAGCTGTTTTAGTTCAGTTCTGTTTAACAGAACTTTCATCAGTGTTGGAAATGTTTTATGTCTGTGCCATGCAATATGGTAGCTACTAGCCATATTGCTTTACTATGCAATACGCTAGCTAGTGATCACAGAGCATCTACATGTGGCTAGTGCAACTGAGGAACATAATTTTTAAATTTTATTAATTTTAATAAATTTCAATTTACATAGCCATACATGGCCAGGGGCTACCATACTCAGCTACTTAGCTCTGTATCATTAAATGCAAATCTTTTTAAAAGACTTTTAACAGAAATTTAAATTTTTCAACATTTTTCACTAAGAGGAAAGTGAAAGTGACAGACACTTTGGCAGGTTTTGAAAGAGTTGATGATATTCCATTTTTACCCTGACTTTTGAAAGTTCTGTCACCTGAAAATGCTTTTCCAAAATCTTTGTTGATATATCAGCCCTCTAAATCTCGACTCGGACCACTTTTTAATTTCCACATTTAGATCCATCTCAACACTGTACAATTCTTAGGAAGAGACTGCTGCTCTGGGTAATCTGTCCTATCTGACCTCCAGGTGTGATGCAGAAATACAAAGAATTGAAGATGAACTTCCATGTGACTGTCTGAAGGTTCCTTGGATTTACTGACAGATCAGGCAAAAGATATCATCAAGCAGTTTAATATAATCCTAAAATATTCATTATCAAAGGTTTCCTTCCTCAAAAGATTTTCTTTTCTGTTTACATTGACTTTGTTTTTCAAAACATGTCTTCTTTATTTTTGTAGTTATGAATAACATTAATCCAGTGAAATATTTTCAGGTTTAATGGAATTGGTAGAAACCCTGAGAAGGCTATACAAGTGGCAGCTTTTATTTCTTTATTCCACTTCTTATAATGCTCGGCTTTTGATGTCTTGAGAGGGCTTTAGAATGCCTCCCAATTTTTCACACATTGGCTCATTTTCAGCTATTTCTGCAGACATCAGGAGCCCGTGATGCCTGCCTCCACAGGCTTCATGCTTTTGTGGCTCCAGGTTCACTTCCTGCTCACAAAACCTTTCTGTCTGTCCTGCAGATGGACAGGCATTGGAAGGAGCCATGCCCAGAAAGAGAAGAGCACTGTCTTCCACTCTGATGACAGCCAAAGCCCTCGCCTTCCCCATGGAAAGTGCTTCAGGAAAAGTTGGTAGTGTGGTGCAGAAGGTGGGTGCTTTGTGAGTCAATTATCTGGAATAATCTCAGGAGAAGAGCTGTAGTTTCTTTCCATTCCACAGAAGTAAACAAATGATTATTACTAGAAATTGGTAAGAAACTTGGAACATTCAATGAAGAAATCCTGTAGAAGCCTTATTTTATTAGACCTTATTTTATTTACTCTGAGGTTTAGGGCAATAAAAGGGCAACCTACATCGAAGGTTGCACTGCGGTTTAAGTCCTCTTGTGGCTCAGAGGGTAAAGAGTCTGCCTGCAAGAGTTTATCCTGCCTGGAGGATACTGGGGTTCGATCCCCTGGAGAAGGAAATGGCAACCCACTCCAGTAATCTTGCCTGGAAAATCCCATGGATGGAGGAGCCTGGCAGGTACAGTCCATGAGGTCACAAGGAGTCAGACATGACCGAGAGACTTCACTTCACTTTATTTTATTTACTCTGTGGTTTAGGGCAACAAGGTCAGCTAACTTTAGAAATAACACAAGCTCTCACCAGATTGAATGAGAATTTTTGCCAGGCAACCAACCACAAATGGGAAAGCTGCCTTGCCTTTGCCAGCTTTAGCTGGTTAGATTCTGGTATGCCTTGGCTAAGAAGAGTGAGTGTTCCGCTGCCTTGATCCTTGGGTTGGATCACATATTGGATCCATGTTGTTCTGGTTGTTGTTTATTTACAAGGTCATGTCTGACTCTCTTGAGACCCCATGGACTGTAGCCCACCAGGCTCCTCTCTCCATGGGATTTCCCAGGCAAGAATACTGAAGTGCACTGCATTTTCTTTGCAGGGGATCTTCCCAACCCAGGGATCAAACCTGCATCTCCTGCATTAGCAGGCAGATTCTTTATGACTGAGTAACCAGGGAAGCCCATTGGATCCATACATGAATTCAATCAGATATTACCCCTGATTAATTTTGGCAAACCATTTTCCTCCTAATAAGAATATGTTTGCTGCTGCTGCTGTTGCTGCTAAGTTGCTTCAGTCATGTCCGCCTCTGTGCAACCCCATAGACGGCGGCCTGCCAGGCTACCCCTGGGAGCCGTCCCTGGGATTCTCCAGGCAAGAACACTGGAGTGGGTTGCCATTTCCTTCTCCAATGCATGAAAGTGAAAAGTGAAAGTGAAGTCGCTCAGTCGTGTCCGACCCTCAGCGACCCCATGGACTGCAGCCTTCCAGGCTCCTCCGTCCATGGGATTTTCCAGGCAAGTATATGTTTCAGTTCAGTTCAGTTCAGTCGCTCAGTCATGTCCGACTCTTTGCGACCCCATGAATCGCAGCACGCCAAGCCTCCCTGTTCATCACCATCTCCCGGAGTTCACTCAGACTCGCGTCCATCGAGTCCGTGATGCCATCCAGCCATCTCATCCTCTGTCGTCCCCTTTTCCTCCTGCCCCCAATCCCTCCCAGCATCACAATCTTTTCCAATGAGTCAACTCTTCGCATGAGGTGGCCAAAGTACTGGAGTTTCAGCTTTAGCATCATTCCTTCCAAAGAAATTCCAGGGCTAATCTCTTTCAGAATGGACTGGTTGGATCTCCTTGCAGTCCAAGGGACTCTCAAGAGTCTTCTCCAGCACCACAGTTCAAAAGCATCAATTCTTCGGTGCTCAGCTTTCTTCACAGTCCAACTCTCACATCCATACATGACCACTGGAAAAACCATAGCCTTGACTAGATGGACCTTTGTTGGCAAAGTAATGTCTCACTCATTAGTTTAATGGAAATAAAATCTGGTCTCAGTCCATTAACTACTTGTGTAAATATAATGGTGGAAAGTACGATGGCCTATATTGTATGAACTCTGATAAATGTTTGACTTTATTTATATGAGCCTTAGCCTTGGAAAGTAACCCTTTAGGAGAGGCAAACATGCTGCTAAAGCAATAGGGACCAGCATCATTAGCACTTTCCCAAATCCTTTCTAATATTTTTTAGGTAATAGCTCTCTGCAGAAGATCAGGATTTGGATAACTATGGATTCTTCTCTTCTTATGAACTTAAACCAGTTTAAGCCTTCTCTAAGATCACATAGTTAAGTGATTAAATACATATTTGCCTTATACATGCTCTCTTGTGTGATTGTGTGGTCTTTCAATATGGGTATGTTTGTTTGACTGTATATGTAAGTTATACATACATAAAAATATTTATGTAAATTATATAAAAATATGATACATGTGAATATATGCATAAATGTGTATGTATGGATCAACGTATCACACATACACATCTTAGTTTGAAAAGAACACGTTTAGGTGAGTATATGGGTATATCAGGGGCTTCCCAGATGGCTCAGTGATAAAAAATCTACCTGCCAATGCAGAAGACACAAGGGACATGGGTTGGGTTTGATACCTGGGTCAGGAAGATCCCCTGGAGAAGGAAGTGGCAATCTACTCCAGTATTATTGCCTGGGAAATCCCATGGACAGAGGACCCTGGTGGTCTACAGCCCATGGGGTCACAAAGTTTTGGAAATGACTGAGCGACTGAGCACACACACATGGGAATATCAGTAAAGTTTCCAACTTGTTCCTTACGCAGAATCCCCAAGATGTCCCTGAAATACCTTTAGCTATCACAGAACAGTAGAACTTTTGCTGGCAAATGCCCTAGTAAAAGACATATAATATCACCCATGGCTGTTAGTCTTCCTTCTGGTATAATTCAAAGAATTATACCCTATACTTTTTTCAGTGGCAGAAAAATATTTCAAGGATTTATTTGAACATGCCTTGAATTTCATCTTTGGAAAGTAAAGAGTAAGAGAGTGATTAAATTTCAGTCTAAATATCAGTTCAATTATCTACTATGTCAAGGCACATAATTGCCCCATATTTGAGTGACTGCCAATGACTAGCAATAACCTACAATCTCCTTGATAGCTCTGTCAAAAATATCCTATGGTTTATAAATTAAAGTCTGCCAGCCTTAAGAAATCAACATAGAGGAGATATTGTAAGGTAATAAGGTCTCAGTGGAATGGCAGTTTGCTTTAGAACTCAGTTTCTTAGCCATCTGTGCCGTATAACTATGCTAAACCCTCCTCTCTTACCAGTCTTTGATTAAAGATGGAGTATTTATAAATCACTTGGGATTTAAGGATAACTATATTGATTCTAAACTACAGAATGTTGTAAATCATGATCATTTTTCATTGCTTCATTAAAAGGAAGTGAGGGAATTAAGAGAGCTAGGTGGTTGTAACTATTGAAAGTAAACTTGTAATGCTTCCTAATTTCTTCCCTGGTTATTCCAAACTATTCACATTTCTCTTTATTTGTAAAGACATTCCATACACACATAAGATACTATGTCAGACAGTGTGGGTCTGGTGACTCAGCTTATTGGCTTTTCCTGGAAAAGGAAGATACATCTTTTCAGGCCTGGGAACCTAGAGGTGTCACACAATCAAAAATGCTTCCATCTGCTGGTCAAAGTCAGGAATACACCAAGTGTTCCTCTGCCTGAAACCGGCAGTCAGCTCAGTCGCTCTGTCATGTCTGACTCTTTATGACCCCGTGAATTGCAGCACGCCAGGCTTCCCTGTACCAACTCCCGCAGCTTGCTTAAACTCATGTCCATCGAGTTGCTGATGCCATTCAACCATTTCATCCTCTGTCGTCCCCTTCTCTGACTGCCTTCAATCTTTCCCAGAATGAGGATCTTTTCCAAGGAGTCAGTTCTTCGCATCAGGTGGCCAAAGTATTGGAGTTTCAGCTTCAGCATCAGTCCTTCCAATGAATATTCAGGACTGATTTCCTTTAGGATTGACTGGTTTATCTCCTTGCACTCCAAGGGATTATCAAGAGTCTTCTTCAACACCACAGTTCAAAAGCATCAATTCTTTGGTGCTCAGCTTTCTTTATAGTCCAGCTCTCACCTCCATACATGACTACTGGAAAAACCATAGCTTTGAATAGATGGACCTTTGTCAGCAAAGTAATGTCTCTGCTTTTTAATATGCTGTCTAGGTTAGTCATAGCTTTTCTCCCAAGGAGCAAGCATCTGGAGAAGACAAAATACCCACACTGAGGAGAGCCTTCAAGGTTCAGATGTTCAAAATAATGGCTTCTCGCTGATGATCAAGGTAAATTAAAAAAAAAAAAAAAAAGCAACCTATTCAGACAGATCAGAGGTAGATGAGAGGGGTAAGATTAGAACTCAAATTCCCTGAGGCTCTGCTTGTGTATTCTTTCGCCAACCTAGAAACAGGCAATAGGTCATGACTGCTTTCAAATATGCAGGGGCAAAGTGCCTCTGCATTACCAGACTTAGTAGGCTCTGGAACTCTGAATCTGAAACCAGTATTTGGAATGGCTTAAGAGGTCAATTGACCCTTTTTCTCAATGCTTAGCTGGATCAGTGGTTCCCTCAGTCATTTTAATTATTTTCCTTTCCGACAGTCACAGGGAATTAATTTGCCATGGTAAGCAGGTGCCAAATAGGGTAGTGGAATTTGTCTCATTCCTGTGGTGACTTTAGATACGAAATGCCAGGCTGCTGGCCTGGGGAAGGTGCTGTAAGTTGCAGGCACGAAGCCAAGCCTCCCCTGCACTCTTTACTCCCTTTGACAGCCACTCTCCTGGGCTGTGATCTGGTTGAATTAACTCACAGCTGCCAGATATCAGGACTTTATCTGCATTGTTAGCATTCCTCCTAACCTTCAGTCTCTATTCATTTAATAGTTATCTGATGGGGACTGATTAGATGAAGAGGAATGTTCAAATCACTTTGGCTTTGGCAAGTGGGAGCTGGAATAGCAGAAGTTCAGTTTAAGAAGGGAATATTTGCTCACTGATATGCGAGTTTTGCTAGTAGGACTGTGGAATAGGAAGGAAGGCGATTCCAAGAAAATATTTTGGCAAAGGTGCCATTGTTCTTCAATGATATACCATGTACTTTATTTATTTGGCAAAAAAAAAAAAAAGGAACGGAAAGCAACAGAGAAGCAAAGAACAGGTATGATAGGAACATGCTTCTTCATGTTCTTCAAAATTTTCAGGCAAACGTTCTTTCTCTGCAATCTCAATGTTACACTGAGTTAAACATTTATTTGTATTGAAGGCTTCCTTTGTGGCCCAGTGGTAAAGAAACTGCATGCAATGCAGGAGATGTGGGTTCAACTCCTGGGCCAGGAGGATCCACTGGGGTAGGAAGTGGCAACACATTTTAGTGTTCTTGCCTGGGAAATCCCATGAACAGAGGAGCCTGGCAGGCTATAGTCCTTAGCATCATAAAAGAGTCAGACATGACTAGTGACCAAACAACAGCAACATTTAGCAAGAAGTACTAAGATTTTTTAGAAGATTCAGCTTTCAAGTTTTCCTAAAGAATATGTTCTTAAAGCATGTTTCTGAACTCATGACCTTTCTCTCTAGAATCCCCAGACAAATGAGAGTCTCTGAAATAACTGAATGGAAAGGGACAAAGCACAGGCAGAACATTTTGCAATGAAATAAATGCAGTTAGTGTAGCTAAAGCTGAACTTTCTTCAGAATAACATAATGCATGAGCATATCCAGTCAAAGGCAGAATTTTCTGATCAGGGCTTGCAGCAGACTCGCAGGGGAGTAAGCAAGGCAAAAATGAAACTCAAAGGGACAAGGAGATTTCCAAGGGCAAGACTTGTAAGCATGCTTCAGAAGAGGGGTCAATTTGATAATGACTCAAAATACATTTATACCACACTAAGCTGACAGGGAAGGCATTCTGTTTTTCATCTTTTCAAAAAACATATGACTATGGAAAGGGCTTGAGTATGTTTCCAACTTAAAAATGCACTTTAGATACCCTGACCATAATATTAATAATTAATGCCCATCTTAAAGACAATCTAATATGTGTGCTGGGAAAATTGAATACTGACATACAAAATAATGAAACCGAATTCCTATTTTACACCACTCACAGAAAAACTCGAAAAACCTGAAGCCATAAAACTCCTAGAATAATATACAAGGAAAAAGCTCTTTGACATTGATCTTGGCAATGGTTTTGTGGATGTGACACTCTAAGCACAAGCAACAAAAGAAAAACAAGCAGGATTGCGTCAAACTGAAAAGTTTCTGCAGAACAAAGGACATGATTCACTAAAGGAAAAGGCAACCTATGGAATGGGAGGGGAATTTGCAAATCACATATCTGATAAGAGATAAATTTCCAAATAAATAAAGAACTCATACAACTCAATAGCAAACCCCCCTCAAATTATCCAGTTAAAAGGTAGACAAAGACCTAAATAAACGTATACAAATGGCCAAAGGTAAATGAAAAGGTATTCATTATCACTAACCATCAGGGAAATGCAAATAGGTAACACAATGAGATATCACCTCACACCTATGAGAAAGGCTATTACCAAAAAGACAATGACAAGTGTTGGAGAAGATGTAGAGAAAGGCAAATATTGCGCACTGTTGGTAGGAATGTAAAACTATGGAAACAGTATGGAGATTCCACAAAAAATTAAAAATAGAACTATCATATTACCCAGAAATTCTACTTCTAGGTACGTATGTGAAGGAAATGAAATCACTATCTCAAATGAAATCATATCTTCATTTGTATGTTCATTGCATTATTACTTACAATTATTTACAATAGTCAATACATGGAAACGAACTAAGTATACATAGACGAATGGATAAAGAAAATCTCCACATGATGGAACATTGTTGAGTCATAAAAACATGTCGCCCTTTGCAACATGGAGAAACCTTGAAGGTGTTATGCTAAATAAGTCAGATGGACAAAGACAAATACTGTATGATCTCATGTGTGGAAACTAACAAAACCAAACTCATAGAACAGACTGGTGGTTGACGAAGACAGAGGTGAGGTATAGGGGAAGTGGGTGAAGGTGGTCAAAGGGTACAAACTTCAAGGAATAAGATAAATTAGTATTTAGGGTTGCAATGTACAGCATGGTGGCCATAGTTAACAATACTCTATCATATATTTGACAGTTTCAAGATAAATAAATCTAGGTAAATTTTAAATCTTAAAAGTTCTCATCACAAGAAAAAAAATCATAACTAAGCGAGGTGATAGAAGTTAACTAATCTTATTAAGATTCTGCAATATACTCAGTTCAGTTGCTCAGTCGTGTCCGACTCTTTGCAACCCCATGAATCGCAGCACACCAGGCCTCCCTGCCCATCACCATCTCTCAAGTTTCACTCAGACTCACGTCCATCGAGTCCGTGATGCCATCCAGCCATCTCATCCTCGGTCGTCCCCTTCTCCTCCTGCCCCCAATCCCTCCCAGCATCAGAGTCTTTTCCAATGAGTCAGCTCTTCTCATGAGGTGGCCAAAGTACTGGAGTTTCAGCTTTAGCATCGTTCCTTCCAAAGAAATCCCAGGGTTGATCTTCAGAATGGACTGGTTGGATCTCTTTGCAGTCCAAGGGACTCTCAAGAGTCTTCTCCAACACCACAGTTCTAAAGCACCAATTCTTCAGTGCTCAGCCTTCTTCACAGTCCAACTCTCACATCCATACACTGAATGCAGAGTTCCAGAGAATAGCAAGAAGAGATAAGAAAGCCTTCTTCAGCGATCAATGCAAAGAAATAGAGGAAAACAACAGAATGGGAAAGACTAGAGATCTCTTTAAGAAAATTAGAGATACCAAGGAACATTTCATGCAAAGATGGGCTCGATAAAGGACAGAAATGGTCTGGACCTAACAGAAGCAGAAGATATTAAGAAGAGGTGGCAAGAATACACGGAAGAACTGCACAAAGAAGATCTTCACGACCCAGATAATGATGATGATGTGATCACTAATCTGCAATATATACATATGTCAAATTATTGTGTCATACACCTTGTGTGTTTGTCGCTCAGTCGTGTTTGACTCTGCGACTCCAGGTTCCTCTGTCCGTGGAATTCTCCAGGCAAGAATACTGGAGTGAGTTGCCATTTCCTTCTCCATCATACACCTTAAGCTTACCCAATGTTATATATCAATTATATCACTAAAAAGGTGGAAATAAACATATAAATATTGAATAAAATGAAAAAAAAGTTTTTTTAAGAATGAAAATCTAGTATCTGTAACCAGAAAACTGTGGTAGTTCTTCAAATGCTTTCAGTGACTTCTGGGGTCAAATCAAGCA
The DNA here is from genome assembly GCA_006410635.1 of Cephalophus harveyi. Lineage (NCBI taxonomy): Eukaryota > Metazoa > Chordata > Mammalia > Artiodactyla > Bovidae > Cephalophus > Cephalophus harveyi. Next base: position 26,713 of record SJYT01033227.1, read on the forward strand.
GAAAATCAACACTTCCTAGCTCTGTGGCAATGGTGCTCAGCTTTCCTGTGCATCAGTTTCCTCTTTATTAAATGGTACCACTTCATGGGGCTTTTGTATGAGCTAAAGGTGTGAAAGCATCGGGAAATGATTAAAACAGTGTCTGGAGCATGATAAGAACTCTGTAAACATTACTTGTTTGCTCCCTGCTGCCTGAGAGCACAGAGATCTACAGTTTGGCTCCCAAGCTTACCCATCTCAGGGTTACTTCTCTGGCTTCTGTGTGCCGTTCCTTCAGAGCTTGTGCCACTCCTCAGAGAACTTCTCATGTACAAAATATTTCATAGGACAGCAGGGAGAGGACTGGACCGCTCAGTACATGCCATGGTTGATGGCCTCCCTCCTAGCTGCCCCCCAACCTAAATACACCCTTCTCCCCTTAGATCAGAAAAGCCAGCACCTCTTCCTCTGGCAAAGTCAGTTCTGCCCCCTCTGCCAGGACCAGCCTCTCTTCTTTATTCTTGACTCCCCAAACAAACGACTGGCTATTTCATGTGGGGAGGGAGTCTGTCTTCAGAAAAACTTGTATCACCACACTTACTAAAAATTGGAGAACTCACACATTGACAAAGCTTCTCTGAGGAGGAGAAATATTTCTGTTTCTTTTCATTCTTCTATGGGAGTGGGGGAAAAGATACATTGATGTAAGAATAATTTGGCCTTCTAAATTTGGTCTCCCCCACTAGAAGTTCCTTAAAGTCTTTGATCTTTTTCTGCATTTCACATTTATTAAACGGATAAATAAATGTGAGTAGGGGTTTTACTGGAGAAGGCAATGGCACCCCACTCCAGTACTCTTGCCTGGAAAATCCCATGGATGGAGGAGCCTGGTAGGCTGCAGTCCATGGGGTCGCTGAAGAGTCGGACACAACTGAGTGACTTAACATTCAATTTTCACTTTCATGCATTGGAGAAGGAAATGGCAGCCCACTCCAGTGTTCTTGCCTGGAGAATCCCAGGGATGGGGGAGACTGGTGGGCTGCCATCTATGGGGTTACACAGAGTCAGACACAACTAAAGTGACTTAGCAGTAGCAGCAGCAGCAGGGGTTTTACCTGTGTTAGGTAGGAAGTTCAGTTCAGTTCAGTTGCTCAGTCGTGTCCGACTCTTTGCAACCCCATGAATCACAACATGCCAGGCCTCCCTGTCCATCACCAACTCCCAGAGTTCACTCAGACTCATGTCCATCGAGTCAGTGATGCCATCTAGCCATCTCATCCTCTGTCGTCCCCTTCTCCTCCTGCCCACAATCCCTCCCAGCATCAGAGTCTTTTCCAATGAGTCAACTCTTCTCATGAGGTGGCCAAAGTACTGGAGTTTCAGCTTCAGCATCATTCCTTCCAAAGAAATCCCAGGGCTGGTCTCCTTTAGGATGGACTGGTTGGATCTCCTTGCAGTCCAAGGGACTCTCAAGAGTCTTCTCCAACACCACAGTTCAAAAGCATCAATTCTTCGGCACTCAGCCTTCTTCACAGTCCAACTCTCACATCTATACGTGACCACAGGAAATACCATAGCCTTGACTAGACGGACCTTAGTTGGCAAAGTAATGTCTCTGCTTTTGAATATGCTATCTAGGTTGGTCATAACTTTTCTTCCAAGGAGTAAGCGTCTTTTAATTTCATGGCTGAAGTCACCATCTGCAGTGATTTTGGAGCCCAGAAAAACAAAGTCTGACACTGTTTCCACTGTTTCCCCATCTATTTCCCATGAGGTGATGGGACTGGATGCCATGATCTTCGTTTTCTGAATGTTGAGCTTTAAGTTAGACATGAGCAAAAATGGGTGGCCTAGTGGAAAAGGATGCAAGCTGATCTCTAAACCCCACCCCAGATACACCCAGGAGAACTCACAGATGTGCCACAAAAATAACCACAGAGACTTTTCCAACTCTTGCATATGCTTGGAGAAGGCAATGGCACCCCACTCCAGTACTCTTGCCTGGAAAATCCCACGGACAGAGGAGCCTAGTGGGCTGCAGTCCATGGGGTCGCGAAGAGTCGGACACGACTGAGCGACTTCACTTTCACTTTTCACTTTCATGCATTGGAGAAGGAAATGGCAACCCACTCTAGTGTTCTTGCCTGGAGAATCCCAGGGATGGCAGAGCCTGGTGGGCTGCTGTCTATGGGGTCGCACAGAGTTGGTCACGACCGAAGCGACTTAGCAGCAGCAGCTAGGCACATAGTGGATACAAACTAACTACAGGGGCTTATCCAACTCTGGCACATGCTGTCCTTTATGCAAAGCTATGTCTTCAAGTAACCTTAGGCAGCTAGGAGCCCATTAAGGGTTAATAAATATTCTATACATATATACATCTGATTAGAACAGACAGAATTATGGGGAAGACATGTGCAATAGAGCCTGTTGTTATATAACTTGCAACTGTCAATTGCCCTTGAGTACACACCTATTTACATTCCCTTTCCTGATTGGTGGCAGATATAAGCCCCATTTTGCAGAGGGCAGAACCAAGAAGACGTGATGGGAAGTATAAAAAGGGAGCCAAGAGTCATTGTTTGACTCCCTTGGGGTCAGCCCGCTCCTATCTGGGGAGTGTACTATTCTCTGTATGTTTAATAAAAGATGTTTGAGCTGTAACCAGTCTGTTGTTTTGAATCCCTGCTAAGGCAAGACAGGAGCTGAGAAATCCTGCCTGCTTGAGCTGTAACTAGTTTGTTCTTCCAAATCTTTCTTACAACAAAATAACTAAGGAAGAGAGCTACTGATCTGACACTTGGTAGCTGTGAAAATTTATTTTTTCTACTTTCTTACCTTTTACCTTGGAATATAAAAATAGGCAATTGCATAATATTTAGCTTTTCAAGGAAGTGGGGGAGGCTCTCATTTGTAGTATTTGCCAGTTTCTGTGGTATTTGCGGCTTCCCTGGTGGCTCAGAGGTTAAAGCGTCTGCCTGCCAATTCCCACCCACCATAAGTAATTTCATGCTACCAACAAGAAGCTCACAAAATTCCTGGTGATTTAACAATAGGCTTTCGGAAACAGGTACCAAAGGACTCCACCTCACTGCTGAAAGTAGAATTTGATTAATTTTAATTGGAAAATTTAAAAAGGAAAACCTAGTATTATTTAACAATAATTGAAGTGAAGTGAAAGTCACTCAATTGTGTCCAACTCTTGTGACCGCACGGACTGTAGCCCGCCAGACTCCTCTGTCCATGGGATTCTCTAGCCAAGAATACTGGAGTGGGTTGCCATTTCCTTCTCCAGGGGATCTTCCCAGCCCAGGAATTGAACCCGAATCTCCTGCATTGCAGGTATTATTTAAAAATAATTGAAACTAGAAAACAAATCTAAAAGTCACTCTTCTTTCTAGATATGTAAACACATGTATAAACAAATAAATGAATAGATTTGCAGAAATGAGTTAACATAGATGACTGTCAATAAACCGACTTGCCTGTAAGGTTGGCCATTAGTTGGCATCCAGGAATTTGGCGCACAGCATTTTGGTTTTGGGAGGGTTTCCCCCATTGTCAGAACTGATCATAGTGACTTGCTATACATAAACCATTTACACAAACTTGGTCTATGATGAACATCTGTTTTTATTCTGGGAATCTGAAATTTTCATACTTGCTAGGCAGAGGGTACCTATGAGACTAGCCCCCAGTAAAAATCCTAGAATCTCCAATGAGCTCCCCACATCTTACACTGTGTTGTCACAACTCATTGCTGGAGGAATTGAGCATATTTTAGGTGACTCAGCTGGGAGAGGCGCTTTGGAAGCTTGTGCCTGGTTTTCTATGGACTTTACCCCCTGTGCTTTTTCCTTTTGCCAGTTTTGCTTTATGTCCTTTCAGTGTAATAAAATTTAGCCCTGCTTATAACTTTTATGCCGCGTCCTGTGAATCCTCCTAGTGAACTGTAGAACCTAAGGGTGGACCTGGGAACCCCTAACATGGTAGGAAAATAAACTGATGAGTGCTAGGTGCAACTGAGGCCACTACTGTTTGATAATGTTCAAAAAAAAGTCTGCAGGAAATCTGATCTCTTCTTCTCTATCCTCTCATAGTATATTGCGTAGCTTTTGAAATGATACTTAATACATTACAATATAAGACCAGGTCCTCTCAGCAACCTCCATTCTCATCTCTACTCCAGGGCAAAGAGCTCCTTGAAGGCAGGAACCATTGCTGTTCTACTTATGTTTGGAATGGTACATATAATGCCCAGCACTTAGTAGAGCACTGGGATTCTCTAAATAAATAGATTGAACTGCATGGGGCTTGGAAATTTTGAGGTCATGAAAGGGGTTGACTATAAGGTGAGGAATAAAAAACTACTTGATTGGAGGGGCCACTTCTGAAGCTCTGTTGTTGGGGATCAAAAAGAGATGCTGGACCCCCGCCTCTTCTCCACACTGTTTCAGTGAATGGGTAATAGGACATCCTGTGTGTTCTTTCTTCTCTGTGTTTCTGATGTCTGCAGTGCCACAGATCAATAAAGGCCCATTACCTGCCCAGCTGCCTGGCCAACTGTCCTAACTCCCATCTCACTCAAGGCAGGAGAACAGAGAGATTGAGGCAAAGACGCTACTAATTAAAACGCATTGCAGGAGGGCTTCTTGCCTAGGAGATGATTTCAGGGAGCAATAAGGAAGACACCGAGTCCCTAGATCTGTGAAACACCAGATTTTCCCATTATTGGCCATTCTATCCCCCATGCTTCATTAAAACTGGCATCAAAACTTCCCAGTGACATGAAACTGAAAGGTATATCTTACATTTTCATTCAGTCAGTTGTACTTAACATTTTACTAGTAAACTGAAAGAATGCAAACCCAAACAGGACAGATGATTGAAACAACTTGTTTTTTTCCCCGTCTTAGCTCATGCACAGGCTGCTGGAAGCACATCCATTTCTGGTAAAAATAGTTAATAGCAAGGAACAGAGAGGGATATCATACCTGGGGATATGATTAATATAAAATGGTGTAAAAATTATGGATTACTCATTATACTTTTTACTTTCCAATGATGAACAATTCCTTCCATTTCTTTTGCTCTGGAATCTATATAAGTGCAAATTAATTTAGTGGAGGAAAGTTTTATGACCTTTATTATTTGGCCCAAGTTCACAATGATATCTGAAAAGATTGACAGGAAATTTCTGTTTAGACTAATAAGCAAAGGAATCACTACTTCAGAGAAATAGCTGTGTATTTTTTTTATTGGATTCTTCTCCTAGGCATAAGCATAATACTGTCTATTAATCTATTAATGTGTAATGAAACATGTTGTCCATGTGATTAAAATATGAAATGAGAACTCTCTCTCTCTCTCAGTGGTTTACATGGAGTACTGACCATATGATATGGCAGACTCTGCACTAAAAATCAGTATTTGTCTTTTTCTGATTTGTTCCGCTTAGTGTAATACCCTCAAGGTCATATGTGGAATACAAAAAAATAATCATCAAAAACAAAACCCAAATAGATAAATAAACAAGCCAAATTAAAAACACATAGATACAAAGAACAAAGTAGTAGTTACTAGAAGAGGACAGTGAAACGGGTAAAGGCTTAACTGTAGAGCAATCAATGAAAACTAAATTTTTGGTGGTAAGCACGCTGCAAGGTATACAGAAGTAGAAAAATAATGTTGCACACATGAAACTTACATGATGTTAAAAATCAAAGTTAATGAAAAAAACTGAAAACAGTGAGTACACAGTGGTTAACAAAGCAGACTTGATCATTGCCCTTGTGTAGAAAGGTCTTATGGGAAAGAGAAAGTATACATAAAACAAATAAATATTTAATCACAAGTTATGACATCCTGTAAAGGAAGAGGGTGCTAGGAAAGATAAATCATATTAGGTTGTGATAAAAAAGACCTCTGCAAAGGAAGTACATTTAATCTGAGGCCTCAAGGATAAGTCTGAGTCAGCTGGAAATAGCATGTGTCTATTAGCAGGAAAGGATAAGGAGGTGGGGTGTTAGGTGGAGTGTACAGCATGCACTGCAGGTCTTTGGCAGAAAGATCTTGCAGAGATTAGAACTGAAACAAAGCCAATATGGCCGGATCACAGTGAAGGAGAGGTCAGTGGCACATGACATCCACTAGACTGCCTAGCACAGTCTCTTGGGTGCTGGAGCTCAATATATTTTCATGGAAAATACATCAAGCTTCTAATAATATTTTTCAGGAGGTTCACTTGGATCCTAAATTTTTATTTTACCCCAAATGGCCATTCTAATGTTTCCAAGAATAAAAACTATTTGAGAAGGCACACACTCCCCTGGGATAGCCATAGACTAATGTGGGGATTGTGGGTCTTCTGCAGTGGAAATAAAACACTGCCAGTGAATTAGATACTGGATTAACCAGCTTTGTTTAGTGGAGTTTAACTGGGACAGACGATTTAGAGATAGTTGGTATGGTGGAATTCGAGGATTTAGAAAAGAATTGCAAAGATCTTAGCACTCTTTGTGCCAAAGTCTCATCAATAACCCGTGTCCCTCAGGTTAAATCCAAAGCAACTGGGGCTGGTAGAATGGTTAAAAAAAAAAAAAAGAAAAGAAACTATTTTGCACTGTGTTAGTACTCATGTGGACCTAAGTCACTGACATTTCCCTGTCATATAAATTTTCAAATAGGAAAGTCCAGCTTCATTTTCAGTGCCGCCAAGGCACTCACAACTCAGATTGCCTTTCAGCTGTAGACAAACTGAAGAACTAATAGAGTACAAAGAAAGCAAGTTGCACACAGCACCCTCCCACAAGTCAGTTTCAGACAAAATCGATGCAGAGGGATATAAGCCAACTACTGAATTTATTTTAACTCTCTGAGGTTGGAGGTACTCCAGTCAAGTATACACAACTAGCAAAAATAAATACCTGAAAATTTTAAAAAACTCATTAACACAATCGTCCACCTTCTGATGCATTCTTTTACCATCTTGGAGACCCACTTGAATGAGCAAAATCAATGTAAGAAACACATGAATTTAATCTCTCAAAATCACTACATGTGATTGAGGCTTTCACAAACAAAAAGACCATGGAAGGGTATTTGGGAATATTTTCAGATCCCGAGAATCACTAGGTTGGTCCATCTCTAAAAGGTGACGTAATTACCCTGTGAACATTATGATATTTCTCATATTTTTGCTGCTCAGGATATATGTTATTAGGGATAAGAATAAATAAGCTGGGGATTTCCCTGGTGGTCCTGTGGCTAAGGGAGAAGGCAATGGCAACCCACTCCAGTACTCTTGCCTGGAAAATCCCATGGATGGAGGAGCCTGGTAAGCTGCCGTCTATGGGGTCGCACAGAGTAGGACACGACTGAAGCGACTTAGCAGCAGCAGCTGCAGCCAGTGGCTAAGACTCCTCACTCCCAGTGAAGGGGTCTGGGGTTCCATCCCTGGTCAGGGAACTAGGTCCCATATGCTGCAGCAACAGATACTGTGCTGCAAATAAGACCCAGTGCAGCCAAATAAATAAATACTTCTTTCTTTTAAAAGGATTAAACACTGATGTGAAAATGGTGGAAGGAATTCTAACCTGTAATATTCTAAGTTTTCATACGAGACTGTAAATCTGAAAGTCAGAGTCATTCTTAACAGAGTTCTCTGCAAAAAAAAAAAAACATAACTGAATCTAGTTAGTTCAAGCAGAAAATAAATTTGTTAAAGGAGAGGAGGAAGCTCACCTGTTTTCTTAGATGATTAGAGTCAGACATGGAAGGTCTGCAGGCGGTGAGAGTGCCCAAACCACCCTCGGAGAGCTGGACTAGAAGGGTCTTAGCATTTCACCTTAAGAACATTTGCTGCAAGCAGTTTCACGGCACAACTTATTGGCCATAAGGCAATTATGCTGTAAAAGATAAAATAACTGACAGGTTAAATTTATCATGCAATATTAGAAGCTAGAGGGAAAAGAAGAATCAAACTCTTCCTATCCCTCCCAAAAAACAGCTATGTCATTCCTGAAGAGTATAACTTTCTTGAAAATGGTGAACATTTTTGCTACTCGTTAATGGAGAATTTGATGTACACAGAATCTGGCTTACATAATTTGGTAAAATGCAAGGACTGGGCACGTACTGGAACATGTAAATATTGTCCAGACATGTACTATCAATTGAATGCATTATATATATTGATAAGAAATATCAGCATTCCTCTGTTGATTTAACTTCCAGGGAAATCTGGAAGTAGCCATGAATATACACACATTTTAAATGTATTCAAATATTTTTTGTATTTTCTATTTTCACAGTGNTGTAAATATTATCCAGACATGTACTATCAATTGAATGCATTATATATATTGATAAGAAATATCAGCATTCCTCTGTTGATTTAACTTCCAGGGAAATCTGGAAGTAGCCATGAATATACACACATTTTAAATGTATTCAAATATTTTTTGTATTTTCTATTTTCACAGTGCTGCTGCTGCTAAGTCGCTTCAGTTGTGTCCGACTCTGTGTGACTCCATAGACGGCAGCCCATTAGGCTCCTCTGTCCCTGGATTCTCCAGGCAAGAATACTGGAGTGGGTTGCCATTTCCTTCTCCAATGAATGAAAGTGAAGTCACTCAGTCGTGCCCGACTCTTAGCGACCCCATGGACTGCAGCCTACCAGGCTTCTCCATCCATGGGATTTTCCAAGCAAGTGTACTGGAGTGGGGTGAAATGCTAATTTTTCTTGCTTAATTATGTCTTATTAATATCTCTATTTTGTTTTCTTCTCGTTTTATCTTTTATTGCAAAATTAATCATGTGGCAAAACTGCTTTCTGTGAAATTGCTTGCAGCAAAGAAGTTTAAGAGAAAACACCTGACAAGGCCTCTGGGACAGATACATTTGCTTCTTCCATCAGCCCAAGCCTTCCAGACTGCAACGATGATACTGCTGACTAGAAACAGAATCTTTTTAATCCTTTGCACCAAGGGCAGATGCCTTTTTTGCCATACTCATTGACTGAAAGATGGATTTTTCATATACTTTACATGGGTCAATTACAAATCAAAGACTTCCATGGTTGTTTGTGATGGTCTGAAGCCAAGTTACATGCTGTGCCCCACCTAAAAGGGAATGTAGGGGAGAGAGTTCTGATTTCTACCTTGGAAAATAGGGACATCTAAAGGGGGCCTTTTTCCAATCATATAAAGAGTGGTCATAAAACTATGGCCCAAAACATAGTGGATGTCCTTTACAATTCAGATTGTGTAGTTGTTATCGTTCAGCTGCCAAGTCATGTCCAACTCTTTGTAAACCCATGGACTGCAGCATGCCAGGCTTTCCTCTCCTTCACTATCTCCTGGAGTTTGCACAAACTCATGTCCATTGAGTCAGTGATGCCATTCAACCATCTCATCCTTTGTTGCCTCCGTCTCCTCCTACCCTCAGTCTTTTCCAACATCGGGGTCTTTTCCAGTGACTTGACTCTTCGTATCAAGTGGTCAAAGTATTGGAGTTTCAGCTTCAGCATCAGTCTTTCCAAGGAATATTCAGGATTGATTTCCTTTAGGACTGACTGGTTTGATATCCTTGCAGTCCAACGGACTCTCAAGAGTCTTTTCCGGCACCACAGTTTGAAAGCATCAATTCTTCGGCACACATCCTTCTTTATGGTCCAACTCTCACATCCATACATGACTATGGGAAAAACCATAGCATTGACTATACAGACCTTTGTCAGTTATGTGATGTGTAGTATCTCCTAATTATCAATGACATTTCATAATCTTGCTTTTCTGTGCAAATAATGATATATTTATTACATATACATTACATATGTACAAATGTATATGCTTATTTTTTTCAAGGCTATTTTTCTTATTAATTAGATTAAAGATTCATTTACTCAACATTTAGTAATCCAACAAATTGTCTGCCTGGCACACAAGTAAAAACCAGAAAACAAGCACCTACCAAAATGGGGGTGGGATGGGATTGAGACTGCATAAAATATTATGCATTTGATTTACACGAGTATAATATAGGCATTCAACTCAGGTCCTGTTAGTCTTTTCTTGTTATTTTCTTGATAATTTATTTTGTGTTTTGTTCCCCCACTTGTGAAATGTTACAAGACTAGTTCAATAAATAATCATATATCTTCCACCTAGATTCATCAGTCTCTCCTGTTTTGAAGAGTTTAAGTTAGTTCTTTTTCATAATGTTTCTCAATTTGAATGTCTGTTTCCTTAAGATTAGATTTAGATTAAATGCATTTGGTAGAAATGCTATGTAGGTGATTATGTACTTTCATTTAGAACTTAGAAACTTTAAGTCACATGAAATCCATTTATCCTTTTACTAGTAATATTAGGTTGAATCTCTATGTTAAGTTGGTGGACTCTAGGTTTCTTCTTTATAGTTATTTTTCTCTGTGTGTAATTAAAAAATGATACCAATACTGCATAGGAACCTGGAATGTCAGGTCCATGAATCAAGGCAAATTGGAAGTGGTCAAACAAGAGATGACAAGGGTGAACGTCGACATTCTAGGAATCAGCGAACTAAAATGGACTGGAATGGGTGAATTTAACTCAGATGACCATTATATCTACTACTGCGGGCAGGAATCCCTCAGAAGAAATGGAGTAGCCATCATGGTCAACAAAAGAGTCCGAAATGCAGTACTTGGATGCAATCTCAAAAATGACAGAATGATCTCTGTTCGTCTCCAAGGCAAACCATTCAATATCACAGTTATCCAAGTCTATGCCCCAACCAGTAATGCTGAAGAAGCTGAAGTGGAACGGTTTTATGAAGACCTACACGATCTGTTAGAACTAACACCCAAAAAAGATGTCCTTTTCATTATAGGGGACTGGAATGCTAAAGTAGGAAGTCAAGAAACACCTGGAGTAACAGGCAAATTTGGCCTTGGAATGCGGAATGAAGCAGGGCAAAGACTAATAGAGTTTTGCCAAGAAAATGCACTGGTCATAGCAAACACCCTCTTCCAACAACACAAGAGAAGACTACACGTGGACATCACCAGATGGTCAACACTGAAATCAGATTGATCATATTCTATGCAGCCAAAGATGGAGAAGCTATATACAGTCAACAAAAACAAGACCAGGAGCTGACTGTGGCTCAGATCATGAACTCCTTATTGCCAAATTCAGACTCAAATTGAAGAAAGTAGGGAAAACCACTAGACCATTCAGGCATGACCTAAATCAAATCCCTTATGATTTTGGTTTATACTGTCCTGAAAATATCCTTGTGTTTCACATGGTCCTAGGCCAACCTCCACTCAACTCCTTCGTTTTCTTTAAAGGTCATGAAGGACAGAGCCACCATCTCTTACCATCCATCATTTCCCCAGTAGGTTCATTCCTACCTCACTGCACTGTATAATGCACAACAGTTTCAATTGTCTTATCCTTTTTTTTTTTCCTAATGCTTGAGGTAAGTACACAGTTTCCTGGGTTTCCTGAGAATCAGTGCCATTTGCAGACAAGAAAATACACTAAGATATAAAAGATCAAGATCCGTTTCTTCCACATGGAAGTTTCATTGGGCACTGCACTTCTGCCTTCAAAGGCAAGCTGCATAAAGATTGTGATGGTAGGAAATGCCCTGGAGGCTGGGAAAGTGATCAAGGTTGCCCTTGGTCTGGCAGGGGGTTGGAGGGAACTTGATAGGAAAATTATTAGGAAAACCCCCCATATTTCCACTTTACTTCCCACTAGAAGCAATTCTGACACTATTGCCCCATTTAAGATAAGCAATGCATTGTCTCAAGTGAGAAGCAGAAGTAGTTGGTAGTGAAAGGGATGGGAACAAACACTGGATGTAAAGAACAGGAAAGCAAAGGATGTTCTTGAACCCAAAGTGGGCTGCACATCCTAGCCAATCCGGTAGCCTTTCTTCTGCCTGAGAATGACTGTCCTGCCATGAAATTATCAATCCACTTGCTCTAGCTCCTTGGCATTTCTGTATCATTTTGTTACACTTCTCCTTCACCAGTTCCTCATGTTCACTGTATTTCTACTTCTTACCTTATCCCATGGCTGGACAGGTAGTGTGGGGTGAGATCTGTTGGGAGAAAGTCTAGACTAGGATACCTCCTAAATACCCATATGTCTTCATGCATACACACACACAGACATACATACAACACACTATTCTTGGGTTACAATATGCCTTTAACATGTGCAGATACCTTAAAAAAGCATTTGAGGTCAAGTATTTTTACATTTCTCAGATTCTTGATGCATATGCCTATTTTTTCCGAGCAGTGAGGTCTATTTTCATTGTTTTATGAAGGATGAAAAAGCTGATGAGTCCTCATTTCCTTCTATATACAACATGGGAAAACAAAACTCTGTGCATTTTCTTTCTTTTTCACTATGGATCTATAGATGAATGGATTAAAACATTTGCAAAACTGAAAAAAAATATTGAGAGGCAATAATTTAGAATGGTTACCATTCCCAATGGCAGTGCCAGCAGATATTTTCAGCTTGCTACAGGATTCAGAATTTGTGGAAGCTCATGAGCTGCTGGTGATCACATTCATAGGTTCCTGTAATTATATGCAAGACCTGGCATTTGTAAGTTTGGTCAAATGCCTGGCTTTAAAACTGGAGCATTGGCAGTGTGCCATAGGAACAATAAACCACAGAATGGGCACCTTCCTGAGGGTTAATTTTACACAAAGATTTATTGGAAGAGGTTTATACAATTACTTAACAGGTAACTAATTTAGAGTTTTTATTTATGGAAATAGATTATATTTATCCTTTGGATAGAGTACAGTGTGAGATTTCAACTAAAAAAAAAAAATCCTCACTTGCATAGGCAAAGCCCTGGGACCTCAAGGATACATATGCATCAAACTTTATCTTTAAAAGGGCTTTGATAATAAAATAGAAGAACTGATATGATACAAAGAGAGTTGAATGTGCAGTTACTTTCTATATTATCTCAGTCTTTACAAGTTATTGATAGTAAATCCAATGGCCTGGGGTAGCATGATTCTTATTAAAAGGGTTTGGCTGGGAAAAAACTTAGGTAGAAGAAAAGGAAGGGGTTGGAGCAGGGTCATAGCGGAAGTATAGGAGTCATGACACTATGGGGGTGCCCTTGGGGCTTAGTTCTAAAAGAGCCTCAATTCAACATTTTACTTTTCTTCTAATAACAGAAGTGGACATGGAACAACAGACTGGTTCCAAATAGGAAAAGGAGTACATCAAGGCTGTATATTGTCACCCTGCTTATTTAACTTATATGCATAGTACCTCATGAGAAACGCTGGGCTGGAAGAAGCACAAGCTGGAATCAAGATTGCCAGGAGAAATATCAATAACCTCAGATATGCAGATGACACCACCCTTATGGTAAAAAGTGAAGAGGAACTAAAAAGCCTCTTGATGAGGGTGAAAGAGGAGAGTGAAAAACCTGGCTTAAAACTCAACATTCAAGAAAACTAAGATTATGGTATCTCATCCCAACACTTCATGGCAGATAGAAGGGGGACAAGTGGAAGCAGTGACAGATTTTATTTTCTTGGGTTCCAAAATCATTGCAGATGGTGACTACAGCCATGAAATTAAAAGACACTTGCTCCTTGGAAGGAAAGCTATGACAAACCTAGACAGAGTATTAAAAAGCAGAGACATCACTTTGCTGACAAGGGTCTGTATAGTCAAAACTATGGTTTTTCCAGTGGTTATGTGTGGATGTAAGAGTTGGAGTAGAAAGAAGGCTAAGTACCAAAGAATTTATGCTTTCAAAGAGTAGTGCTGGAGAAGACTCTGAAGAGTCCCTTGGACAGAAAGGAGATCAAACCAGTCAATCCTAAAGAAAATCAACCCTGAATATTCATCTTGGTGGATCAGATGGTAAAGAATCTGCCTGTAATATGGGAGACCTGGGTTATTTCCCTAGGTTGGGAAGCTCCCCTGGAGAAGGGAATGGCTATACACTCTGGTATTTTTGTCTGGAAAATTCCATGGATAGAGGAGTCAGGAATGTTACAGTCCATGGTGTCACAAAGAGTTAGACATGACTGAGCGACTTTCACACTTGTTTTTGGAAGGACTGATGCTGAAGCTGAAGCTGATGCTCCAATACTTTGGCCACCTGATGTGAAGAGCCAACTCATTGGAAAAGATTCTGATGCTGGGAAAGATTGAAGGCCAAAGGAGAAGGGGGTGGCAGAAGATGAGATGGTTAGACAGCATCACCAACTCAATGGACATTAATCTGACCTACTGGGGTCCAGCCCTGGTTGGATCCAGGGTATCCAAAGCATGGACAGTGAGGCGAGAGAGATATATCGATAGAGAGAAAGATAAGGAAAGAATTTGGAGTTAAGAGAATAGAGGAGAGAAAGAGGCTGATATTCCTTGGTTTACACAGAAAGCCAATAAAGTCTCAGACAAGAGACTTGCTCTATTCACGTAGGCCGCAGGTGCCCTTTCAAATAGTGGAAGGTTCCCCCACCTTGGACACCTTCTCAAGTGGGTCTTAGAAGCCCAGGCAAAAAGGTGAATGCAGAGAGCCTCTTCACTCCAAGGGATCAGCCTGGAAAAGAGAGGGAGAGAGAAGGAGAAAGAGAGAGAGAAAGAAAGAATTGACAGGGGGGAGGCCAAGCTTGTGCAAAACCCCCATAACTCTATTTTCAAAAGGTGCTTATATACCCTAAGTTTTACATAATGGAAGATGCAGAGTCATGCAGGGGCAGCAGTCCTGACCCTTATCGATACCAGGCTTTCTTTCTGCGTTCAGTTCAGTTCAGTTCAGTCGCTCAGTCGTGTCCGACTCTTTGCGACCCCATGAATCGCAGCACGCCAGGCTTCCCTGTTCATCACCATCTCCCGGAGTTCACTCAGACTCACATCCATTGAGTCGGTGATGCCATCCAGCCATCTCATCCTCGGTCGTCCCCTTCTCCTCCTGCCCCCAATCCCTCCCAACATCAGAGTCTTTTCCAATGAGTCAACTCCTCACGAGGTACCTTTCCATATATAAAAGGTCTCAGGTGATTTACATTATCTTCTGGCCAGGAGGCCTATTAACATTTTATGGTTTTTTCCATTGATAAATGTTAATCAACCAAAAAACTCATTTTCCCTTGAAGTGTTTTTTCTTAAATCTGCGTCACCCTCAAAGTACTAAATAAAGTTACATACTTATAGAACAAAGGTGCAGTGGGTTATAACAAAGTACTTAACTCAAAGATCTAATGTTGCTACTTGTTTTTTCTATATAACAACTAAATTAATGCACTTCCGGGTACACAACAAATAAAGGATATGAAAACTTGGCAGCAAGTATTGGCTCAACAATGAAACCCTTAACCAGTTCTATTCTAATGATTTTTAACTCCCTAAAAGACTCTACATTCCTAGAATGTTTTAAGCTTCCTGTGCCTCTTGCAGTTGGGAGGCTGTAAACAATCATATGCATAGTTGATAAAGTCTGGATAAACCTGTCAGGCAAGTTAGAAAGCTATCAGAGGAGTTTGAATGGAAACACTCTTATTATGCCCAGGAGACTTATTAACCAAAGCTCTAAGCTGATTTTCTTCAGAGAAAGGCGGTCGGGGATAGCCTCCTGTTAATGTCAGAGGAGTTGGTGAAAGTCATAAAATAGTAAGACAGACAGACTCTGGTTTTTGGGGTAGATGCTTGAGCAGGTCTAGGGGATCTCTTGAGCCCTGATCCGCCTTGCCTGCCAGGTCTCTCCACATGACCTTGTCATGAGTGGGATCTCCTGTACTGGCTCCCGGCAGTGACCCAACTCTGGGAGATAGTGAAGGACAGGGGAGCTTAGTATTTTGCAGTCCTTGGGGTTGCAAAGAGTCTGACATGACTTTGTGACTCAACAACAATAACAGTATATGAGGAAGATTTGAAAGAAAAGTGAAAGTGAAAGAAAACTTTTCTTTTTTTACTGAACATCAAAGAAGAGATTAACTAAATGAATCATCCTGGATTGTAATCTCATATCCTCCTGATTCCTCATCCTTACCTTTGCTTCTTTGCCTTGTTAGTGGAATGGGAATCTGATCTTAGTCTCATATGGACTATTTCTGTATGGTAAGGCAAATCACTTAATAACTCAGGGTCTCATTTTTCCCATTCAGAAAAATAAGGAGTTAGACAAGTATGATATACAAAATGGCTTTTAACTCCAAGAGCCTATGATCTTAGAAATTAAAAAAAAGAAAAATGTGCAAAATGTTTAGGTACTTCTGGCAAGACAAAGCAAGCATCAATTGGGCCTTTTCGCTCTTTAAGCCAACTGGCAGGATAATTGTTGTCTACTTCTCAAAGTTTCCCATGAGGAAAGCATTTGAATGTTGCTTTACAGAACTTGATTTAGTTTTGGCCATCAGAATATGCTGTCTTACAATGTGAAATTTCACTTTTGAAGCCACAAATAACTGTCATTGTTTTGCCTGTCTTATTTGCCTTTATATAAATTATATATATTTCATATATATATATATATGAAACTGCTGGTAATACCATGGCAGACTTTCTATATCACACCTACCCGTAACCACTGTAGCCTAATGATTAAAAAATAAGTCAACTTGATTCATCAGTTTCAAGTTCACAACAGTTTATCTAAACATTTTGTTAAATGTTGTCATCCTTAGGGTTTAGATAAACTGTTGTGAACTTGAAACTGATGAAGCAAGTTGACTTATTTTTTAATCATTAGGTTACAGTGGTTATGGGTAGGTGTGATATAGAAAGTCTGCCATGGTATTACCAGGAAGTTTCATTTCCATGTGGCTGAACTCACGAGGCTTAACCATAGGACCACCCCAGAGAGGGCAAAGAGACAACCACTGGCCTTCAGAGAAGCAGCATAAAGAACTCAATAGGCAGTGAGGTGGTTCAGACAATAAGACTGCTTCCTGGTGTCATTCAGTCTAAGTAAAGCCTTCATACAATGAATTACTTAAAAATAAATTTAATTAGTAAAAAAAGTAAATTACTTGTTCAATAGTATAGATACTCTTCTAGAGTCTAGGTGATAGGAGTGAATAACACTCAAAGTTCCTATCCTTGAGGAACTCAGACTCCAGTGGGAGAATAATACTTATAACAATAATAAAATTACTATTAAACAATAAAAATAATACTAATTGAAAAAATGTTTATCTTTATGTCAGTTCAATCTTTGTGGACCCCATGGACTGTGGCTTGCCAGACTCTTCTGTCCATGGAATTATCCCAGCAAGAATACTGGAGTGGATTGCCATTACCTGCTCCAGGGAATCTTCTTGATCCATCTCTTGCATTGACAGGGGGATTCTTTACCAGTGAACCATCTGGGAAACCCATTATCTTTATGTATCTGGTACCATTTTAATGTATTATCTCAGTCAGTTCAGTTGCTCAGTTGTGTCCGACTCTTTATGACCCCATGGACTGCAGCACACCAGGCTGTTTCCCTGTCCATCACCAACACCCAGAGCTTGCTCAAACTCATGTCCATTGAGTCAATGATGCCATTCAACCATCTCCTCCTCTGTTATTCCCTTCTCCTCCTGCCTTCAATCTTTCCCAGCATCAGAGTCTTTCCCAAGAGTCAGTTCTTTGCATCAGGCAGCAAAAGTATTGGAACTTCAGCTTCAGCATCAGTCCTTCCAATGAATATTCAGGACTGATCTCCTTTAGGATGGACTGGTTTGATCTCCTTGCAGTTCAAGGAACTCTCAGAGTCTTCTCCAACACCACAGTTCAAAAGCATCAATTCTTCAGTACTCAGCTTTCTTTATGGTCAAACTCTCACATCCATACATCTAATTTAATTCTTCCCAGGAGTCACAGTGGTAAAGAATCCACCTGCCAATGCAGGAGACACAGGGTCAATCCCTGGGTGGAGAGGATCCTCTGGAGTAGGAAATGGCAACCTGCTCCAGTATTCTTGCCTGAAGAATTCCATGGACAGAGGAGCTGGCAGGCTACAGTCTATGGGGTTGCAAAAAGCAGGGCATGACTGAGCGACTGAACACAACAATTTAATCTTAGAACAACCCCATGTTATTGGCATTGTTATTCCCATTTGACAACTGAAGTTACTGAAACCCATAGAGAGTAATTTGCCTGGACACACGGTTATGACAGAGTCAGAATTTTAACCTAGGCCTGTGTGATCCTGAAACCACTTTGATATATGCCCTCCTGCTCCAGATCCGTTTGTACTCTAAGTGAGCTCTGAGGCAGAGATAATTCAAAGAATGATCACACACAGTGATGCAGACCATGCTCCAAGAAATGTTTATCATCCTCCAGGCAGTAGGACACCAGAATCATGATAAAAGGTAGCCATTGAAGGGGCTTGAGAAAAAGTGGGCAGCCAAAGAATTAAATGTTTCAGGATGATTAAAAATACTAGATGATTAAAAATAAACTCAAAATATATAAAAGACCTAAATGTATGTCAGATATTATAAAACTAGAGGAAAATATAGGCAGAATACTCTTTGACATAAGTTGCAGAAATATTATTTTGGATCTCTCCCCTAAAGCAAAGGAAACAAGCAAAAATAAACAAGTGGTACTTAAGTAAATGTAAAAAGCTTCTTCACAGAAAACGAAATCATTGACAAAACAAAAAGACAACCTACTGAATTGAAGAAAACATTTGCAAATGATATTCCTGATATGGGGTTAATATCCAATATACTGCTGCTGCTGCTGCTAAGTCGCTTCAGTCGTGTCCGACTCTGTGCGACCCCATAGACGGAAGCCCACCAGGCTCCCCCATCCCTGGGATTCTCCAGGCAAGAACACTGGAGTGTATTGCCATTTCCTTCTCCAATGCATGAAAGTGAAAAGGGAAAGTGAAGTCGCTCAGTCGCGTCCAACTCTTAGCGACCCCATGGACTGCAGCCTACCAGGCTCCTCCATCCATGGGATTTCCCAGGCAAGAGTACTGGAGTGGGGTGCCGTTGCCTTCTCCAATATACATAAACAGCCATTTTCCCAAAGAGGAAATGCAGATAGCCAATAGGCACATGAAAAGATGCACAACACAAGTAGTGATCAGAGAAATGTAAATCAAAGCCACAGCGATATAGCACTTCACACCTGTCAGCATGGCTATCAAAAACTAAAAGCAGAACTATCATGTGACGTAGCAATTCTACTCCTGGGTATATATCTGAAAAAACCCAAAAACATTAATTTGAAAAGATACAGACACCCCAGTGCTCATAGCATTATTTACAACTGCAAGGTACGGAAGCAATCTAAGTCTCCATCAACAGATGAATAGATAAAGAAGATGTGATACACACACACACAGAGACACACACACACAATGGAAATTTTGGCATTTGCAGCCACCTAAATTGACCTGGAGGGCATTTGCTAAGTGAAATTAGTCAGGCAGAGAAAGGCAGATACTGTATGATATCACTTATATGTGGAATTGAGATAAATAAAAAATAGTGAACAGGACTGAAAAGAAGCAGACCCACATATTTAGAGAAAACTAGTGGTTACCAGAGAAAGTGAAAGTTTCACTTTTTACTTTCATGCATTGGAAAAGGAAATGGCAACTCACTCCAGCGTTCTTGCCTGGTGAATCCCAGGGATGGGGAAGCCTGGTGGGCTGCTGTCTACGGGGTCGCACAGTCAGACATGACTGAAGCAACTTAGCAGCAGCAGCAGCAGTGTTTACCAGTGGGGAGATGAAAGTGGGTAGCAGGGAATAGGGGTTATTAGGATATGATACCATGTGTGATCAATGCAAAGAAATAGAGGAAAAGAACAGAATGGGAAAGACTATAGATCTCTTCAAGAAAATTACAGATACCAAGGGAACATTTCATGCAAAGATGGGCTTGATAAAGGACAGAAATTGTCTGGACATAACAGAAGCAGAAGATAGTAAGAAGAGGTGGCAAGAATACACAGAAGAAGTGTACAAAAAAGATCTTCATGACCCAGATAATCATGATGATGTGATCACTAATCTAGAGCCAGACATCTTGGAATGTGAAGTCAAGTGGGCCTTAGAAAGCATCACTACTGAGTTGACTCATTGGAAAAGACTCTTATGCTGGGAGGGATTGGGGGCAGGAGGAGAAGGGGACGACAGAGGATGAGATGGCTGGATGGCATCACTGACTCGATGAACGCGAGTCTGAGTGAACTTCAGGAGTTGGTGCTGCACAGGGAGGCCTGGTGTGCTGCGATTCATGGGGTCGCAAAGAGTTGGACACGACTGAGTGACTGAACTAACTAATCATGTGAGTGAAACTTTTGAAAATTGTAAAGCACTACAGAATTTAAAGAATCTCTTATTCAATTAGAAATTTAA
The DNA here is from genome assembly GCA_006410635.1 of Cephalophus harveyi. NCBI lineage: Eukaryota > Metazoa > Chordata > Mammalia > Artiodactyla > Bovidae > Cephalophus > Cephalophus harveyi. The sequence continues at coordinate 47,047 of SJYT01033227.1, forward strand.
AAAAATTAGATAACACCACTATACAAGTTATAATTTATACATTTAGATGTATAATTATACTTAAGTAATTGCCTATAAGCATTACTCATGATAGCCAATAAGTAATACCAAATACATATATCCATGAACTGACAAATGGATAAACAAAATGGGGTACATTCATATAACAGAATATTAATAAAAAGGAATAAATTACTGATGCATGCTACAACATGGATGGAGTATTATGCTAGAAGATAGTCACAAAAGATCACATATTTTATGATTCCATTTATAGGAAATATATCCAGAACAGGCAAATCTATAGATACCAAGAGTAGATTATTATTTGCCTAAAGTTGGGGAAGAGGGGCTATGGAATAACATCTTATATGGAGTCTCTTCAGGGGATGGTGAACATTTATTAAAATCAGATGATGATGGTTACATAGCTTTGTGAATCTACTAAAATCATCTTGAAAGGAAGGGTTTTATATTGTGTAAACTATATTTTAATAGAAATGCTTAAAATGAACTGCAAATAAAAGATTGGGCTCTGTTATTATTAACTGACTCTTCTGTTAGCTTCTCAGAAGTCTAAGTGAAATCACTCCTTTCAATACGTAAGAAAATAGAAATGAGGGTGTGATCGATTTCAATGACTATTGAATCCAGAGTCTGGTTTCCTAACATTGGATTTCCCATTATACATTCATTCATTCATTCATGTATAATGCCATTCTTTTCTCTAAATTTATTTATTTTTTAATTGAAGGATAATTGCTTTACAAAATTTTGTTGTTTTCTGTCAAACCTCAACATAAATCAGCCATAGGTATACATATATCCCCTCCCTTTTGAACCTCCCTCCCAATCTTACCCCCCTGGATTGATACAGAGCCCCTGTTTGAGCTTCCAGAGCCTACAGCAAATTACCATTGACTATCTGCTTTACATATGGTAATGCAAGCTTCCATGTTACTCTCTCCATACATCTCACCCTCTCCTCCCCTCTCCCCATGTCCGTAATTCTATTCTCTACGTCTCTTTCTCCATTGCTGTCCTGCAAATAAATTCTTCAGTACCATTTTTCTAGATTCCATATATATATACATTAGTATACAATATTTATCTTTCTCTTGCTGACTTACTTCACTCTGTACAATAGCCTCTAGGTCTGTCCACCTCATTAGGTTTACAACAAAACTGAGAGGAAAGTGCAGTGATTTCTCAGATACTCCTACCTAGCCCCAGACATGCGGGGCCTTCCGCATTGTCAACATCAGGCACTAGAGTGAGACATCTGTTACAAAAGATGAACTTACAGTGACATATCATAATTACTCAAAGTCCATAGTTGACCTTAGGGTCCCCTTTTCACATTTTTACATTCTGCAGGTTTGGACTAGAGTGTAATGACATACATGAATCACTGTAGTATCAACAAGTATTTTCACTGCCCTAAAAATCCTCTGCACTCTGCCTATTTATCTCTCTTGCAAACCCTGGCAAACATTGATCTTTTTTTATTGTATCTGTAGCTACCTACTTTTCTAGACAGTGGTATAGTTGGAATCATATAGTATGATTCCAATATGAGGCCAGAAGACCAGCTTCTTCACTAAGTAATACGAATTTGAAATTTTCCTATGTTCTTCCATGGTTCGATTGCTCATTTCTTTTTAGCAAATAATATTACACTTTTTAGTGAATAATATCTTGCTGTCTTAATCTGCTACAGTTTATTTACCTATTCACTGACAGGATGGCATTTTGACTGCTTCCAAATTTTGGCAATTATGAACAAACTGCTCTAAACAGGTGTGCATGTTTTAGTGTGGATAGAAATTTTCATCACCTTTGCACAAATACCAAGGAGCACAACTGCTGGATCACATGGTAAGACTATATTTAAAAAAGAAACTATAGTAAGAAACCTTATAAGAAATGATAGAATTATCTTCCAACGTGGCTGTACCATTTTGCATGCCCATCAGTAATGAGAGTTTCTATTGCTCCACACCCTCACCAGCATTTGATGTCGTCAATGTTCCAAATTTGGGCCCTTCTAATAGGAATGTGGTAGTATTTCAGGGTTATTTTAATTTGCAATTCCCTGATGACATATGATTCAGAATATATTTCCATATGCTTATTTGCCATCTGTGTATCTTCTTTTATGAAAAGTCTATTAAGGTTTTTGTCCTACTTTTTCATTGGGTTGTTCATTTTTATTGTTGAGTTTTAAAAATACTTCGTATATTTTGAATAACAATCCATTATAAAATGCATCTTTTAGAAATATTTTCTCCCAGTCTGTGGCTTGTCTTTTAATTCTCCTGACTTTGCCATTCATACAGCACATATTTTCAATTTTAATTAAGTCCAAATTATGAAATTTTTCCTTCTGGATCATGTCTTTGGTGTAGTATTTATAAAAGCATCACCATATTCAAGGTTATCTAGGTTTTCATCTATATTGTCTTCTAGGACTTCTGCAGTTTTGCAGTTTATATTTAAGCCTATGATCTATTTTGGGTTCATTTGGGAGAAGGGTGTAAGATCTGTGTCTAAATTATTATTATTTTTTTGTACGTGCATATCCAGTTGTTCAAGCAACATTTGACTACATTTACATGGGTCTGTCTCTAGGATCTCTATTCTATAGATCTATTTTTTCACCAATTCCACACTGTCTTGATTATTATAGCTTTAAATAATTCTTGAAGTTAGTTACTGTTAGTCCTTCAACTTTGCTCTTTTCCTTCAATACTGTGTTGGCTAGTCTAGGTCTTTTGCCTCTCCATATAAACTTTAGAATCAACTTGCCAATATTTATAAAATAACTTTCTGGGATTTAAATTGGAATCACATTGAACCTATACATCAAGTTGGGAAGAGCTGATATCTTTGGAATATTGAATCTTCCTATCCATGAGCGTGGGATATTTCTTTGTATAAATTGTATTTATTTGTATAAGTTGAAGCATTTATACTAACCATTACCTTACAATCTTGCTATAATTGCTTATTAGTTCCAGGATGATTATTTTTGGTCAGTTCTTCTTGATTTTCTACAAAGATGATCATGTTGTTTCCAGATAAAGACAGCTTTATGTCTTCCTTCCCAATCTATATGCCTTTTATTTCCTCTTCGTAGCAAGGACTTACACTATGATGCTGGAAAGAAGTGGTGAAAGGGAATATCCTTGACTTGCACTTGATCTTAGTGAGAAAGCTTTGAGTTTCTCACCATTATGTATGGCATTAGCTATAAGTTTTTGTAGATAGTCTTTGTCAAGTTGTGGAAGTTAGCTATCAGCCCTAGTAGTTTACTAAGGGTTTTTTTTTTTTTTAATCATAAATGTGTGTTGGATCTTGTTAAAAGCTATTTCTGAATTCATTGATAATTACATTCTGTTTCTTTCGTAGTCTGGTGATATAATAGATTAACTTCATTTAACCAGGCTTGCATATCTGAGATAAATCCCACTTATCTTGGAATCTAATTCTTTTTTTATTTGATTTGCTAATATTTTTGAGGATCTAATTACTTTGTAGTTGTTAATTAAGATAATATTTATTAAGAACCAGTCTACATCCAGCTCTGGGAGCACAGAACTTAGAGCCCAGTTACATAAGCTGTCTCAATAGAATAAAAGTCTTGAGTAAATAGAAAATTAGTTTTATCAATTTAGTTGCTTAGAGAGATTCTGGGACTGTTTAGGTGAATCTACATTCATTTAAAATATTTTGAAATAAATTCTGGGTGACAAATAGACAACATGTAAGGTAATTTCATGTTGATTTTATTAATTTCAATTTAATTTTCAGTCACTTGCAGGAAACTCTCCCTATTGACCATAGCTGAAGAGAGAGACGAGGTATAAAAAAATCGATTTTTTTCAGTTCTTAAGAGTCTAAGGAAACTTACTTTGACCGCTAAGGAGGTTTAGATTCATATTCGTATTATCATTCTCTCTCCATCTCTTTCTTTCTGTCTGTCCTTCTTCCCCTCTCAACATCTCTCTGTTGGTTATATTTTCACCCTACTATGATCAGACTCTCCTCTAAAGTCACATTTCTCTAAGGTTTTTTGGTACACAAGATGCTGATTCATATTCGTATTATCATTCTCTCTCCATCTCTTTCTTTCTGTCTGTCCTTCTTCCCCTCTCAACATCTCTCTGTTGGTTATATTTTCACCCTACTATGATCAGACTCTCCTCTAAAGTCACATTTCTCTAAGGTTTTTTGGTACGCAAGATGCTGAGCTATATCTGCTCAGGACCTCTGATATGTTTATAGATGAATATAGCCTCAGGAGCTTAAGGTGTTACAGAAACAAACTATAATTGATTCCTCCAAGGGTTTTTATGGAAATGGGCAGGAATTAGGAATGTAAAGAATGATACAATTATTTATTAATTCTCAATATACTGATTTTAGTTTCCACTGATATGTCTGCAAATTTTGGAAGAAGTACAGTACAAAAAACACAATTGTTGTAAGATCTAAAGGTCTAAATATACTGGCTGACAACTAATAATAAGTCACTCTACTGATGCCTTAGGAATTCCATACTTTCAAATTTTTCAGGATTTGGGATTATAAAGGCATCTTAATAAAGTAGATACTATCAAACCCATTAACTATCCTTACCAAGTAGAGACTATAAACATTCAAATATTTACTGATTCTGAGTAGAATCAAACCACTCCATAATTAATTTACCTATGAGTGACCTGTCTGATTTAATTTGGTCTTCTTTCCCCCTTGAGTGATGATATCCAGAAGGCCATTGTGATTTAATGCTTTCTTCTTGCTACATGAAAGAATTGTAGTCATACACATGGAATTCAAGTTATACTAATTTCCAATCTCTTTTGCAGTTAGGTTGGTCATGAGACCAATTTCTCTCCAATGAAAGAAAGATAGAAGTGAAAAGTGCTACTGTGAATCCAGGGACTGTAGAATAGGGTGCGTGCCCATCCTACTTGTTTATTTTCCTAGAACCAAGAAAGATAACTACCCGAGAACAATGCCTAATGAAAGGCAGAACAGCTACTTAAAACCATAACAGATTAATGGCACCTTGAATGATAGCGTGGAACAAATCCTCCCTAACCAGAATGCTCTCTTAGGAATTATTAGCATAGAAATAAATCAGCATCTATATACACTAAGACACTCTATTTTGGATTCTCATTGATACAGAAGCTTAGCTTTACCCTAACTAATATGGTCTCATTCAGATGCATCTCAGGATGATTTTTTAAAAATAGAATCATTGACTAAAAAGGATTTGACATGAAAATCATTGTCCTAAAGAGCTAAATATACTTGACTTCTCTAAGAGCTGTCAGAATTATTTTTGAATTCCTTTCTAAAGAGAGCTGAGCTATGTTTATTTAAAGTCACTCTTTAGATACAAGTATGTATAAGAAGCAAATAAAAAGGAGTGTCATTCAAGACTGGATGAGAATAATGAGCAAGCACATGGAAATTATTCTACTGATCAAATGGAAAATGTGACCCATTCTTAGGAAATTCTTCAGGGAGAGCATCTTATTAGTGCTCCCATTTTTAACATGGCTGAAAGGTATCCCCAGGGTTCCTGCTAAATGGATAGACTTTGTAATTTACTGAAGTGGTTTCCCTATTTCCTTAAAAGGCTTACTGTTTTATTACTTCTATAAGAAAAGCCATTTTTAACATGTAACATAATAATAAGTGGCAGCTTCTAAGGATGAGGTGGCTTGGAATTCATTTCTGCTTTCTAGTCCTGAGACAAAATTTTACCTTGACATAGTTGCAAGGGGGTAGATAGTCAGACCTCAGGAACAATAATAAAGTTGTAATTTTTATTACTTTTTGAAACACTTAATCTTTTAATTAAGTCCTAAAATTGTTCAATTTGAACAGAACACCAGGGAGAATGACACTGGCTTCCTCAGTACCACAAAGCTAGGTTTCCAGGATTTTCATTTCTTTTGGTAGATTCCCTGAGGGAATCCTGCCCGTGGGTCTCACTGTTATTTTTAGGTAAACTGAACTGGCATATTTTGTTGCTGGATGATTGAAACTATTTTTCAGAGCAAAAGTAGAAGCTTTGGTTTCTTCGTTTATGTCTTTTTATTATTATTATTAAAGACCCCACAGTATGAGAGAGTAAAAGGGGAGTTTGTACCACATTTTGTGGGATGAATGTATAAATGCGTACATGTTTGAGTGAATTTTCTAGAACTGTCTATTCAGATGATAAGGCCTCAGAGGATTAGAAACAATTTAATAGGGATAATTGAGTTATCTGTTAAACTTCCTCCAGTGCTTCCTAAGGATCAGTTCATGAAATATTATTCAAATGTGATAGAATTAAGATGAGTACGGCCCCAACACTGCATTTTCCCAAAGGGAAGCAAGTTACCCTGACTCCAATGTTACTTTGCTTTGAGGGCCAGCAATTAACTCAAGGATTACCAAGAACAGTAACACTTCCTAGAGTGGGAATTGTGTGTCCAGGACAAAAAAACACAGGATGTCATAGAAGGCAATTTATGAGAGAGAGTAAGAGTTCCCATTAGCCCACCTGAAAGAAAGTTTTCAAAGCAAATGGAAATATCAAAGGGAAAAGAAGAAAGCCAGAGGAAGGAGGGGAGCCGTCAGGGGGATGAAAGGGAGAGACACACATTTTTGTCAATTTTGCTCTGGTTTCCAAATGTATTCCATAAGATAAGTCTTCCCGCAAGCCCCGAATTGTCCAGCCATGGTTGTCACACCCTCTGAAATCTGTCAGCATTTAGAGCTGACAGAGGGCATGCCCTTTAGCATTGCCTTTGGAGAATGCTCTGGTTTCTTTCCAAGTCATGTCTGTGAATGTAGACAGATGTAGTGATAAAAATATTTGCCAAGTAGATATAAGGTTAGCGAAACATCGTGTCGATCTCCTTTTTTACCACTTAAAAGCAGAACAGCAAACTCAATGCAAATGAGGGATTCAATTAGCAAGTTGTGTTCTGGCAGCATGTCATGGAAAGCAGAGGGAGACCAGGTGATTTGATAGAAACAGACCTTCCACGTTGATAACAGAAATCATATGAATAAATATGGGAGCTGTTTTCACTAAATTATGCTGTGCTTAAATTTTTTCACCAGATTTCCAGCCAATAACTCAATGTCTGAAATTCCTTCCTTTCTAAAAAAACACCATCTTGTACCTGGAAAGGAAGATTCAAGTCTTTTTTTTTCTCCACAGAGAATATTTTCTCAATTACTCAAAGGATATACTTTTCCACCTGGACTTCATTTCTGTTAACTATATTGACTCTAATAAAATGGATAAAAATTATTTTCGCTGCCCACTTCTCAGTAAAAATTCCATTGCTATGGATCATGTCTAGCCTCTTGTGTTAAACTTATTAGCACCAGAGTATCCAAGTTGGGCTCAGAGGGCAGAAGGCACGCACAGGATCTGAAATGTCCATCAGGGAAGCTCAAATCTATCCCTCTGAGACAGGCTTAGTGGCCAATTCAAACCTTTAACTGGGATCTGGGAGTTTAGAGCCCCTGGAAGCCTCATCTGGATCTGTTTTTCCAAAACTAACACAAGTCTTGTTCAGTGTTTTACCAAATGCGGCTTTTCATCCTGAGTGTAAGCAGGCGGTCTGGTGCCCCATGGAACCAGCCTGGAAGCATTACATGGGGGGCAAAATGGCACTGGCTGAAAATCAAAGTGGAAGAGTCTAGATCCTCATCCAGGGAAACTTCAAAGCAAGCAGGGCCTGCGCCCGTTAGGTTTTTCTCTTAAATCAGGTTGAATCGCATGGTAGAGAGTTGTCAGCCTGTGTCTTGCAAAAAGAGGCAGCTGGTTTCGTCTCCAAAAGGTTGGGGATTGAGGAGAGGGTAAAAGAGGAAAGGTTTCTGCTGGGGTCTCCAGCGGTTCAAAGCCTGGATCCTCCAGACATGCTTTGAATGTGGAGATTATGTCTAGGTTTCCCCAAACTGGAGATGCTTACTGTTGAAATTGCCCTGTATGAGATCACCTTGGCAATTAAATAACTCAGACCCTTCCAAAGAAGGCTCTACCATAGTTAGTAATTTTGTTCTAATAGAAGAATTAGAGTTACATTGAGTTTGGGGGCCATAAACCTAAAAGTGAAGGTTAATCCAAAGCAAACGAGTGTCTGAGAAATTACAATGGATGGGGTGGTGGGCTGGGACTAGGGCATGTCGGGAAAAGTCAGGATGGGTTCTAAGAGCAACGAGTACCTCCCTGAGATACTATCATTTGATGGGCCATGATAAACAGCAAAGATTTTTTTGCTGTTGTTTTTAAGTGAAATAGAGTGCTGTATTTATCTTGATTTTCTTTCCTTTAAAAATAAAATTATTGGAGTAGAGTTGATTTACAGTATTGTGTTCGTTTCAGGTGTACCAGTAAAGTGAATCAGTTATATAAATACAATCCCCTCCAAAAAAACGCACAATGTTTTGGTTTTTTTTTTTTTGAGGGGGTTGTATTTGTGTATATACACACACAGATTGCTTGGTTTCTAACTAAACAAGTTCTTGAGTTTTCATTTTTCCTTGTGAAGATGGACACTGCTACGCCTGAAGATATCATTCCCAGTTTGAGAATGTTTTTTAAAAGCAAATTTGTTTCTCTTAAAATAGAGATGTTTGTCCACTTAAGAAAATACCAACTAGGTAGTTTCTCTACTTGTTATTTTGCCAATCAATAATTCTGCTTCTAGTATCATTGGTTAGTCATCAATTAGAGTTATAAACATCATTGTTATAATCGAGCAGCAGTATTTCCTGAGCTTCTCCAGGAGATACCATGCTAGATACTAGACGTGTGTAGAATATGCACAAGTGAATCCCTACTCACAAGAAAGCTCCAGATAGGCTACAAACATAGGGTAGATTTTTAAAAAATCTATGGAACAATATGAACTGGCAATTATTACTTGTCCAGATTACAATTGCTGAAAAGTTCCAAAGATGTAATGTCCATCAAGAGTTGGAATATTCAAGGAAGACATCTCATAGATCAAGCTTCAACCTATACAAGTGTGTGTGTGTTTGTTTTGCTTTTAATTTTCTTTTTCTTTTTAGCTGTGGATCACTTTCTTAAAATAAAGTATTCTTTCAAGTGCCAATAAGTAAATATAAAAGTAAAATCGATTTAGATAATAGAGGAGCCAGAACTAAGTTCTGAAAAAGAGCAAGAAAACCACTGATCCATAAAATATGAGTACTTAGGAGAAAATCCAGGACTGATTAGAAAGCTACAGTTTCACAAGGGACATATGACATAATCTCCAAGTTTACAAAATGCTAAATGGTTCAGAAAGTAAAGAGACCTGGAGTAATCTAAATGTTTCTAACAATCTCATGAAGCTGAAAGTAAGTCTGAGTCTAAAGCTCAAGTGCAACTAATGAAACACAACAGGGCACCTGACTTGCAGGTTTCAGCTTCACTTTGAAATTTACTCAAACACTAGGCAGGAAAAGAGATGAGTAGCCAGGACTTGAAAATCACTTTCTTTGACCTGGCGCTGTGAAAACTGAGCTCGTGTGGTGGCAGCCTCTAAGCCAGCGACTGTGACTCCCTCTCAGGGTCCTTCTCAAGTCTTCAGCTTTCCCTGCCACCAACACAGAGCAACACTGATCTACTATACCCTGAGCCACGTTGCTCTAGGGAGAGAGATCCCTGTCCTTCAGGGATCACAGTTCATCAAGGGCCACGTTAATTTCGGTTCCGTTTCTACCGCCCTTTCTCGAGCCTTTCCTTTTAGTGTTTGTGCTCATCTTCCTTTACTTTTCTGTTCCTTTCCCCACCACCTCCCTCCTTTTTAGTGTATTAGCTGTTAAATTCAGCTTCCAAAGGTCTTTGAACACTACCATCAGATTCTCAGAGGTAAAACAGACATCGACAATATGACATACTATTGTCTGGGGCCTTTGGGTTTTGGTTTCTTTGTTTTTGTTTTGGTCAAGGAAAATCAAGACCGTCATGTGAGAATATCCTCAAAATCAGAATCATTTCTATGGTGGAGTCTGATTTGCCTTTAGACAAGGTGACATGAAGATCTGGGTAAAATGTTGCATATAATGCTTCTTTTAAGCAAATATATCAGTGAGTTATAACTGGGCACCTGTGAAGCAGAAAGGGTGGCAGTGATGGGGTGATGGTGCAGATGGTCCAGCCTTAGCTCAGCAGCCCAGTGTCCACTGTATTTACCCAAAGATAGGCTGTAGTGGAATCCAGAGCAGGGGGATGGGTGGGGGGAGAGGGGGGAGAAGCATGCCTTCGATTTTTAAATAATGTCACCAAATCTTTTCCCATTTAATTTAATTCAGGCCTACATTTTCCACTTTATTTTCACTGAAACCTTAAAAAAACAAAAACAAAACAAAACACCTTGGGGACTTCCCTAGTGGTCCACTGGTTAAGAATCTGCCTTGCAATGCAGAGAATGTGAGTTCAGTCCCTGGCTGAGGAACTAAGATTCCACATGCTGCAGGGCTTCTGAGCCCAAGTGCTACAACTAGAGAGACCATGTGCCTCAAATACACGATATGATGTGACTAAAACCGGATGCAGCCAAATATATATTAAAAAATACCACTTTAAGAGGAAGAAGTCTCCTGACTTTGACAACACTTTAGCTATCCTTTCCCTGTAGTAACAAATTTAAACTAGTTCTTTACTAGTATCTTTACATGTATTTTATTTTTCACTTAAAAGTCTCCACGTGAGAAGTTTGAGCTCAGAAAAGTCATAGTCTTATTTGCTTGACCAGAAAACTCTAAAATGACAAACTCTGTTTTACCTGAATATTGTGAAACGGATTTATTAAGGAGCTGAGGAAAACAGTATACAGAAATGCCACTGTAGGTGAAAGAATATTTAGAGAATTTTAGGCTGATGCAAACAAGAGGTTATAAAAAACATTTTGCTTCCATCTCTAAGTAAAGCAGCTGCTACTTAAAACAATCTATTGACACCAGAAAAATAAAGTCTTCCTCTAATCAAAAATGTGTGTTTATATTAACAATCATATCTTTTAAATTAAATATATAGATATATGCATGTGTGTGCATTTTAATGCTTCTATAATTTTGTAATTCACAACAAAAATGGTACTGGTAGATTTTATATGTATTATGACTCATCTAACTGAAAAATATGACTTAACGAAAACACTATCAGAATTCAGATCGTAGGAGAGTAAACATTTTTACATAACAAAAGACATTAAGCCACAGTGCACCTAATTATTGCACATAGTATGCAATACAATTAAATTCAGTAACACCCAGAATATCCAAATAGCCTCTTCAGATTCCTCAAAGAAGTCTGACCTGCATTTGAGTCTCTTTAAATGACAGCAAACTACATCCATCAGAGAACCTCTGATGTTTCCTGTTAACCTTGACTTTAACAACAAAATAAAGAAATGTAAACGTTACCAAAAGATAGGTCACTTACCATAAATGCCTGTTGAGATACAGGGAAAAGCCTGTGAATAAACCACAAAAAACAGAATAAATTTTAAAGGCCCGGCTCTCCCCAAACCCAACAACATCTATTTCAACATCTATTGTGCTTGATAATGGGATGCCCTTTACTCACATACTCTGAGCTCTGAACTCTACTCAGGTGAAGTAGGAGACATTGTGGAAATGGTATATTTGATTAAATTTTCTTTACCAGCAATTATTCCAGCTCACAAGAGCCAAGGGTCAAATTACCAAGAATCTTGGGAACCAGTTGTTAAACATAGTTACAAGGAATTATATCACATAAGCCTACAATGAACTAAGTCATACTGAAAAGAAATAATCATTCATTTTCGAGTCCTAAGTATTTGCCACATTTTACTATTACCTTTGCTATTGAGATGACCATGTCTATTATATGTGTCTGGTGGAAATACAGTATACCAGTATGGTATGCTACTGGGCATTCTCTCCCAGCTCTGTATTAAGCGACATTGTGTTGGTGGCATAAAATCTGAAAATACCAATCAACATTCATCTGTGTCAACTGAAAACCACAGGTTGGCTATGGAAATAAAGTTTTGATAAAATTTAACAGAAGGATTCTGTAAGAATCAATTGGATATACAGAATTTCTAATAAAGGGCATCACATATTCTATTCTATTCAAGAAGGAACATTTAGAACCTTACATGAACAACTGACTGTTTCACAATTGGTAACAGGAGTCATCCTGTTCATTTAACTTACATGCAGAGTACATCATGTGAAATGCAGGGCTGGATGAATCACAGCTGGAATCAAGATTGCCAGGAGAAATACCAACAACCTCAGATAAGCAGAGACATCACTTTGCTGACAACGGTTCCTATAGCTATGGTTTTTCCAGTAGTTATGTATGGATGTGAGAGTGGGGCCATAGGAAGGCTGAGTTCCTAAGAATTGATGCTTTTGAAATGTGGTGCTGGAGAAGACTCTTGAGAGCTCCTTGGACTGGAAGGAGATCAAACCAGTCAATGCTAAAGGAAATCAACCATGAATATTCATAGGATGGACTGATGCTGAAGCTGAAGCTCCAATAGTTTGACCACCTGACGTAAAGAGCTAACTCATTGGAAAAGACCCTGATGGTGGCAAAGATTGAAGGCAGGAGGAGAAGAGGGCAGCAGAGGATGAGATTGTCAGACAGCATCACTGACTCAACAGACATGAACTTGAGTGAACTCTGGCAGATCATGAAGGATAGGGAAGCCTGGCGTGCTGCAGTTCATACAGTTGCAAAGAGTGGGGCACAGCTTAGCAACTGAACAGCATATTCTATTCTTATATTTAAGTTGCGTGCTATACATTCTTTGTATCAGTAAAACTTAAAAATAAACTTATAGAAGTAACATATTAAATTTTTGGACTTCCCAGGTGGCCCTAGTGGTAAGGAACCTGCCTGCCAATGCAGGAGATGTAAAAGCCTAGGGAGGAAGAAGATCCCCTGGAGGAGGCCATGGCAACCCACTCCAGTGTACTTGACCGGAGAATCCCTATGGACAGAGGAGCTTGGTGGGCTGCAGTCAGTAAGATCACACGAATCGGACATGATGAAAGTGACTTAGCACGCACACTAATTTTTTGAGTCATTTTTTTAAACAATTGCTGGCAAACCACTGATTATACCAGACATTATGGATTGAATGCTCGTGTCCACCCAAATGTAGAAGCTGAAACTCTAACATGATGGTATTTGGAGGTGGAACCTTTGGGAGTTAATTAGGTCATGACAGTTGAGCCTCCATGATGGGATTAGAATTCTTAAAAGAAGAGGAAGAGAACAAGCATGCTCTGTTCTCCACCAGGTGAAAATACAGTGAGAGGATGGCCATCTGCAAACTAGGGGGTGCACCGGCACCAAACACCAGATCAGCTGGCATCCTGATCTCTGACTTCTCAGCCGTGAGAAATGAACGCCTGCAGTTTCAGCCATCTAGTGATTTGTTGCTGCTGCTGCTGCTGCTAAGTCGCTTCAGTCGTGTCCAACTCTGTGTGATCCCATAGACGGTAACCCACCAGGCTCCCCCATCCCTGGGATTCTCCAGGCAGGAACAATGGAGTGGGTTGCCTTTTCCTTCTCCAATGCATGAAAGTGAAAAGTGAAAGTGAAGTCGCTCAGTCGTGTCCAACTCTTAGCGACCCCACAGACTGCAGCCTTCCAGGCTCCTCTGTCCATGGGATTTTCCAGGCAAGAGTACTGGAGTGGGGTGCCATTGCCTTCTCCGGTAGTTTCTGATAGCAGCCCAATAAAAGACACTGTACTTTATTTAGCAATATTTAGAGTTTGATTAAAAGAGTTAATGAATAAATGTAAATAGAGTGAAGTCAAAATCGAGCTTTCTAATAACAGAAAGGGATCTGAGAATGGTGATGTTCTCCTGCCAATGTATCTATATGTAAATCTGCTCCAGTTGCTGTCATCTTTGTCTTTTCCCAGGAAAAATGCAGATTATAACATTTACCATATAGAAGTATACTGCAGGAATTCATGACAGGATTGTTTAAAAAAGGACTGAGTTTGCACTAGAAATTCAAAAAACTGCAGCTGCTGTTGACTGTAATAGCTAATATGATGGCTGAGCTCAATCATAATGAAATGTTAAAGCCTTTTTTATTTATGTCTTAGGGTTAAATGTGTATTGCATTTTATTTTCCTTAACATTTTATTTTTATTTTTTTGATTTTTAATATAAATTTATTTATTTTAATTGGAGGTTAATTACTTTACAATATTGTATTGGTTTTGCCATACATCAACATGAATCTGCCACAGGTATACACGTGTTCCCCATCTTGAATCCCCCTCCCTACTCCCTCCCCATACCATCCCTCTGGGTTGTCCCCGTGCACCAGCCCCAAGCATCCAGTATCATGCATTGAACCTGGACTGGCGATTCATTTCATATATGATATTATACATGTTTCAATGCCATTCTCCCAAGAGAGATTAAGAAAGAATAGTGTAGTGGAGAAAATAGAAGATGTGTATAAGAGACAGCCCTCTGGGTTGTCCCCGTGCACCAGCCCCAAGCATCCAGTATCATGCATTGAACCTGGACTGGCGATTCATTTCATATATGATATTATACATGTTTCAATGCCATTCTCCCAAATCATCCCACCCTCTCCCTCTCCCACAGAGTCCAAAAGACTGTTCTATAATCTGTCTTTTACATATATCTTTTGCTGTCTCGCATACAGTGTTATTGTTACCATCTTCTAAATTCCATATATATGTGTTACTATACTGTATTGATGTTTTTCTTTCTGGCTTACTTCACTATGTATAATAGGCTCCAGTCTCATCCACCTCATTAGAACTAATTCAAATGTATTCTTTTTAATGGCTGAGTAATACTCCATTATGTATATGTACCACAGCTTTCTTATCCATTCATCTGCTGATGGACATCTAGGTTGCTTCCATGTCCTGGCTATTATAAACAGTGCTGCGATGAACATTGGGGTACATTGCATGAGTTGCTTGTATATTTTTGAGATTAATTCTTTGTCAGTTGCTTCATTTGCTACTATTTTCTCCCATTCTCAAGGCTGTCTTTTCACCTTGCTTATAGTTTCCTTTATTGTGCAGAAGCTTTTAATTTTAATTAGGTTCCCTTTGTTTATTTTTGCTTTTATTTCCAATATTCTGGGAGGTAGGTCATAGAGGATCCTGCTGTGATATATGTCAGAGAGTGTTTTGCCTATGTTCTTCTCTAGGAGTTTTATAGTTTTTGGTCTTACATTTAGATCTTTAATCCATTTTGAGTTTATTTTTGTGTATGGTGTTAGAAAGTGTTCTAGTTTCATTCTTTTACAAGTGGTTGACCAGTTTTCCCAGCATCACTTGTTAAAGAGATTGTCTTTTCTCCATTGTATATTCTTGCCTCCTTTGTCAAAAATAAGGTGTCCATAGGTGCATGGATTTATCTCTGGCTTTCTACTTTGTTCCATTGATCTATATTTCTGTCTTTGTGCCAGTACCATACTGTCTTGATGACTGTGGCTTTGTAGTAGAGCCTGAAGTCAGGCAGCGTGATTCCTCCAATTCCATTCTTCTTTCTCAAGATTGCTTTGGCTATTAGAGGTTTTCTGTATTTCCAAATTGTGAAATTATCTGTTCTAGCTCTGTGAAAAATACTGTTGGTAGCTCGAAAGAGGTATTGCCATCTACCTGATAATAACAAAAAATACCCAAGATAGATAGTTGAGAAACTTCTGTCTATTTCTAGATGCTGTTCCTAACTAAACTACTGCCATAAGCCCTTTAATTTCTCTGAGCATGGTATTCTTTGTATCGAGAAGGATATTTAGATGAATTGACATCTCATTTCATCACCAAAGCAGTGTGAAAAAAATGCCGATGCTAGAGACAGCAGACTGAAAGTATATGAATAACCATTTACTATGCTGAAAAAATTCCTTGGATGAAAAATTTTGTTTTCATTATCATGTTGCACATACAACATAATCTTGAGACTCTGGCTTTGTAGTAGAGCCTGAAGTCAGCCAGGTTGATTCCTCCAGTCCCATTCTTCTTTCTCAAAATTGCTTTGGCTATTCGAGGTTTTTTGTATTTCCATACAAATTGTGAAATTATTTGTTCTAGCTCTGTGAAAAATACCATTGGTAGCTTGATAGGAATTGCATTGAATCTATAAATTGCTTTGTAGTATACTAGTTTTCATCATATTGATTCTTCTGATGCATGAACATGGTATATTTCTCCATCTATTAGTGTCCTCTTTGATTTCTTTCACCAGTGTTTTATAGTTTTCTGTATATAGGTCTTTAGTTTCTTTAGGCAGATACATTCCTAAGTATTTTATTCTTTTCGTTGCAATGGTGAATGGAATTGTTTCCTTAATTTCTCTTTCTATTTTCTCATTATTAGTGTATAGGAATGCAAGGGATTTCTGTGTGTTGATTTTATATCCTGCAACTTTACTATATTCATTGATTAGCTCTAGTAATTTTCTGCTGGAGTTTTTAGGGTTTTCTACGTAGAGGATCATGTCATCTGCAAACAATATTGATTCTTCTGATCCATGAACATGGTATATTTCTCCATCTATTAGTGTCCTCTTTGATTTCTTTCACCAGTGTTTTATAGTTTTCTGTATATAGGTCTTTAGTTTCTTTAGGCAGATACATTCCTAAGTATTTTATTCTTTTCGTTGCAATGGTGAATGGAATTGTTTCCTTAATTTCTCTTTCTATTTTCTCATTATTAGTGTATAGGAATGCAAGGGATTTCTGTGTGTTGATTTTATATCCTGAAACTTTACTATATTCATTGATTAGCTCTAGCAATTTTCTGCTGGAGTTTTTAGGGTTTTCTACGTAGAGGATCATGTCATCTGCAAACAGTGAGAATTTTAATTCTTCTTTTGCAATTTGGATTCCTTTTATTTCTTTTTCTGCTGTTACTGCTGTGGCCAAACCTTCCAAAACTATGTTGAATAATAATGGTGAAAGTGGGCACCCTTGTCTTGTTCCTGAGTTTAGGGGCAATGATTTCATTTTTTCACCATTGAGGATAATGTTTNCATCTATTGAGATAATCATATGGCTTTTATTTTTCAATTTGTTAATGTGGTGTATTACATTGATTGATTTGCCGATATTGAAGAATCCTTGCATCCCTGGGATAAAGCCCACTTGGTCATGGTGTATGATCTTTTTAATGTGTTGTTGGATTCTGATTGCTAGAATTTTGTTGAGGATTTTTGCATCTATGTTCATCAGTGATATTGCCCAGTAGTTTTCTTTTGTGTGTGTGTGTCATCTTTGTCAGGTTTTGGTATTAGGGTGATGGTGGCCTCATAGAATGAGTTTGGAAGTTTACCTTCCTCGGCAATTTTCTGGAAGAGTTTGAGTAGGATAGATGTTAGCTCTTCTCTAAATTTTTGGTAGAATTCAGCTGTGACGCCATCTGGACCTGGGCTTTTGTTTGCTGGAAGATTTCTGATTACAGTTTCAATTTCTGTGCTTGTGATGGGTCTGTTAAGACTTTCTATTTCTTCCTGGTTCAGTTTTGGAAAGTTGTACTTTTCTAAGAATTTCTCCATTTCTTCCATGTTGTCCATTTTACTGGCATATAATTGCTGATAGTAGTCTCTTATGATCCTTTGTATTTCTGTGTTGTCTGTTGCCATCTCTCCATTTTCATTTTTAATTTTATTGATTTGATTTTTCTCCCTTTGTTTCCTGATGAATCTGGCTAATGGTTTGTCAATTTTATTTATCCTCTCAAAGAACCAGCTTTTGGCTTTGTTGATTTTTGCTATGGTCTCTTTTGTTTCCTTTGCATTTATTTCTGCCCTAATTTTTAAGATTTCTTTCCTTCTACTAACCCTGGGGTTCTCCATTTCTTCCTTTTCTAGTTGCTTTTAGCTGTAGAGTTAGGTTATTTATTTGACTTTTTTTCTTGTTTCTTGAGGTATGCCTGTGTTGCTATGAACCTTCCCGTTAGCACTGCTTTTACATAAGTGTCCCACAGGCTTTGGGTTGTTGTGTTTTCATTTTCATTCGTTTCTATGCATAGTTTGATTTCTTCTGTGATTTGTTGGTTATTCAGCAGCGTGTTGTTCAGCCTCCATATGTTGGAATTTTTAATATTTTTTCTCCTGTAATTGAGATCTAATCTTACTGCATAGTGGTCAGAAAAGATGTTTGAAATTATTTCAATTTGTTTGAATTTACCAAGGCTAGATTTATGGCCCAGGATGTGATCTATCCTGGAGAAGGTTCTGTGTGTGCTTAAGAAAAAGGTGAAATTCATTGTTTGGTGGTGGAATGTCCTATAAATATCAATTAGGTCTAACTGGTCTATTGTATCATTTAAAGTTTGTGTTTCCTTGTTAATTTTCTGTTTAGTTGATCTATCCATAGGTGTGAGTGGGGTATTAAAGTCTTCCATTATTATTGTGTTATTGTCAATTTCCCCTTTCATACTTGTTAGCATTTGTCTTACATATTGCAGTGCTCCTATGTTGGGTGCATATATATTTATAATTGTTATATCTTCTTCTTGGATTGATCCTTTGTCCTTCTTTGTCTCTTTTCACAGCCTTTGTTTTAAAGTCTATTTTATCTAAGTATTGCTACTCCTGCTTTCTTTTGGCCTCTATTTGCGTGGAATATCTTTTTCCAGCCCTTCACTTTCGGTCTGTATGTGTCCCTTGTTTTGAGGTGGGTCTCTTGTAGACAACATATATAGGGGTCTTGTTTTTGTATTCATTCAGCCAGTCTTTGTCTTTTGGTTCGGACTTCAACCCATTTACGTTTAAGGTAATTATTGATAAGTATGACCCACTCTAGTGATCTTGCCTGGAGAATTCCAGGGACAGGGGAGCCTGGTGGGCTGCCGTCCATGGGGTCGCACAGAGTTGGACACGACTGAAGCGACTTAGCAGCAGCAGCATGATTCCGTTGCCATTTACTTTATTGTTTTGAGTTCGAGTTTATACACCCTTTTTGTGTTTCCTGTCTAGAGAATATCATTTAGCATTTGTTGGAGAGCTAGTCTGGTGGTGCTGAATTCTCTCAGCTTTTGCTAGTCTGTAAAGCTTTTTATTTCTCCTTCATACTTCAAAAAGATCCTTGCTGGGTACAGTAATCTGGCCTGTAAGTTACTTTCTTTCATCACTTTAAGTATGTCCTGCCATTCCCTCCTGGCCTGAAGAGTTTCTATTGAAAGATCAGCTGTTACCCTTAAGGGAATCCCCTTGTGTGTTATTTGTTGTTTTTCCCTTGCTGCTTTTAAAATTTGTTCTTTGTGTTTGATCTTTGTTAACTTGATTAAATATGTGTCTTGTGGTGTTTCACCTTGGGTTTATCCTGTTTGGAACTCTCTGTGTTTCTCGGACTTGGGTAATTANGTTATCCTTATGGGAATCCCCTTGTGTGTTATTTGTTGTTTTTCCCTTGCTGCTTTTAAAATTTGTTCTTTGTGTTTGATCTTTGTTAACTTGATTAAATATGTGTCTTGTGGTGTTTCACCTTGGGTTTATCCTGTTTGGAACTCTCTGTGTTTCTCGGACTTGGGTAATTATTTCTTTCCCCATTTTAGGGAAGTTTTCAACTATTATCTCCTCAAGTATTTTCTCATGGTCTTTCGTTTTGTCTTCATCCTCTGGGACTCCTATAATTTGAATGTTGGAGCATTTAACATTGTCCCAGAGGTCTCTGAGATTGTCCTCATTTCTTTTAATTCATTTTTTCCCCCTCTGATTTATTTATTTCTACCATTCTATCTTCTACCTCACTAATCCTATCTTTTGCCTCTGTTATTCTACTATTTGATCCCTCCAGAGTGTTTTTGATCTCATTTATTGCATTATTCATTATATACTGACTCTTTTTTATTTCTTCTAGGTCCTTGAATTCATCTGCTGATGGACATGTAGGTTGCTTCCATGTCCTGGCTATTATAAACAGTGCTGCAATGAACATTGGGGTACAGGTGTCTCTTTCAGTTCTGGTTTCCTCAGTGTGTATGCCCAGCAGTGTGATTGCTGGATCATAAGGCAGTTCTATTTCCACTTTTTTAAGGAAAAAAACAAAACAAAACACTCCATAGTGTTCTCCATAGTGGCTGTACTAGTTTACATTCCCACCAAAAGTGTAAGAGGGTTCCCTTTTCTCCACACCCTCTCCAGCATTTATTGCTTGTAGACTTTTGGATAGCAGCCATTCTGACTGGCATAAAATGGTACCTCATTGTGGTTTTGATTTGTATTTCTCTGATAATGAGTGATGTTGAGCATCTTTTCATGTGTTTGTTAGCCATCCATATGTCTTCTTTGGAGAAACGTCTGTTTAGTTCTTTGGCCCATTTTTTGATTGGGTCGTTTATTTTTCTGGA
This sequence comes from Cephalophus harveyi, assembly GCA_006410635.1. Lineage (NCBI taxonomy): Eukaryota > Metazoa > Chordata > Mammalia > Artiodactyla > Bovidae > Cephalophus > Cephalophus harveyi. The sequence goes on from SJYT01033227.1 coordinate 67,445, forward strand.
ATTGAGCTGCAGGAGTTGCTTGTATAGTTTTGAGATTAATTCTTTGTCAGTTGCTTTATTTGGTACTATTTTTTCCCATTCAGAAGGCTGTCTTTTCACCTTGCTTCTAGTTTCCTTTGTTGTGCAGAAGCTTTTAATTTTAATTAGATCCCATTTGTTTATTTTTGCTTTTATTCCCAATATTCCGGTAGGTGGATCATAGAGGATCCTGCTGTGATTTATGTCAGAGAGTGTTTTGCCTATGTTCTCCCCTAGGAGCTTTATAGTTTGTGGTCTTACGTTTAGATCTTTAATCTACTTTGAGTTTATTTTTGTGTATGGTGTTAGAAAGTGTTCTCATTATCATTCTTTTACAAGTGATTGACCAGTTTTCCCATGACCACTTGTTAAAGAGATTGCCTTTTCTCCATTGTATATTCTTACCTCCTTTGTCAAAGATAAGGTGTCCGTAGGTGCATGGATTTATCTCTGGGCTTTCTATTTTGTTCCATCGATCTATATTTCTGTCTTTGTGCCAGTACCATACTGTCTTGATGACTGTGGCTTTGTAGTAGAGCCTCAAGTCAGGCAGGTTGATCCCTCCAGTTCCATCCTTCTTTTGCAAGATTGCTTTGGCTGTTCGAGGTTTTTTGTATTTCCATACAAATTGTGAAATTATTTGTTCTAGCTCTGTGAAGAATATCATTGGCAGCTTGATAGGGATTGCATTGAATCTATAGATTGCTTTGGGTAGTATACTCATTTTATATATTGATTCTTTTGATCCATGAATATGGTATATTTCTCCATCTATTTGTGTTCTTTTTGATTTCTTTCACCAGTGTTTTATAGTATTCTATATATAGCTCTTTTGTTTATTTAGGTAGATATATTCCTAAGTATTTTATTCTTTTCGTTGCAATGGTGAATGGAATTGTTTCCTTAATTTCTCTTTCTGTTTTCTCATTATTAGTGTATAGGAATGCAAGGGATTTCTGTGTGTTGATTTTATATCCTGCAACTTTACTATATTCATTGATTAGCTCTAGTAATTTTCTGGTGGAGTCTTTAGGGTTTTCTATGTAGAGGATCATGTCATCTGCAAACAGTGAGAGTTTTACTTCTTCTTTTCCAATTTGAATTCCTTTTATTTCTTTTTCTGCCCTGATTGCTGTGGCCAAAACTTCCAGAACTATGTTGAATAGTAGCGGTGAAAGTGGGCACCCTTGTCTTGCTCCTGACTTTAGGGGAAATGCTTTCAGTTTTTCACCATTGAGGATAATGTTTGCTGTGGGTTTGTCAAATATAGCTTTTATTATGTTGAGGTATGTTCCTTGTATTCCTACTTTCTGGAGAGTTTGTATCATAAATGGATGTTGAATTTTGACAAAGGCCTTCTCTGCATATATTGAGATAATCATATGGCTTTTATTTTTCCGTTTGTTAATGTGGTGAATTACATTGATTGATTTGTGGATATTGAAGAATCCTTGCATCCCTGGGATAAAGCCCACTTGGTCATGGTGTATGATCTTTTTAATGTGTTGTTGGATTCTGATTGCTAGAATTTTGTTAAGGATTTTTGCATCTATGTTCATCAGTGGTATTGGCCTGTAGTTTTCTTTTTTGGTGACATCTTTGTCAGGTTTTGGTATTAGGGTGATGGTGGCCTCATAGAATGGGTTTGGAAGTTTACCTTCCTCTGAAATTTTCTGGAAGAGTCTCAGTAGGATAGGTGTTAGCTCTTCTCGAAATTGTTGGTAGAATTCAGCTGTGAAGCCGTCTGGACCTGGGCTTTTGTTTGCTGGAAGATTTCTGATTACAGTTTCAATTTCCGTGCTTTGATGGGTCTGTTAAGGTTTTCTATTTCTTCTTGGTTCAGTTTTGGAAAGTTGTACTTTTCTAAGAATTTGTCCATTTCTTCCACGTTGTCCATTTTATTGGCATATAATTGCTGATAGTAGTCTCTTATGATCCTTTGTATTTCTGAGTTGTCTGTTGTGATCTCTCCATTTTCATTTCTAATTTTATTGATTTGATTTTTCTCTCTTTGTTTCTTGATGAGTCTGGCTAATGGTTTGGCAATTTTATTTATCCTTTCAAAGAACCAGCTTTTTGCTTTCTTGATTTTTGCTATGGTCTCTTTCGTTTCTTTTGCATTTATTTCTGCCCTAATTTTTAAGATTTCTTTCCTTCTACGAACTCTGGGGTTCTCCATTTCTTCCTTTTCTAGTTGCTTTAGGTGTACAGTTAGGTTATTTATTTGACTTTTTTCTTGTTTCTTGAGGTATGCCTGTATTGATATGAACTTTCCTCTTCAGACTGCTTTGATAGTGTCCCACAGGTTTTGGGTTGTTGTGTTTTCATTTTCATTCGTTTCTATGCATATTTTGATTTCTTTTTTGATTTCTTCTGTGATTTATTGGTTATTCAGAAGCGTGTTGTTCAGCCTCCATATGTTGGAATTTTTAATAGTTTTTCTCTTGTAATTGAGATCTAATCTTAATGTATTATGGTCAGAAAAGATACTTGGAATGATTTCGATTTTTTTGAATTTATCAAGGTTAGATTTATGGCCCAGGATGTGATCTATCCTGGAGAAGCTTCCATGAGCACTTGAGAAAAAAGGTGAAATTCATTGTTTTGGGGTGAAATGTCCTATAGATATCAGTTAGGTCTAATTGGTCTATTGTATCATTTAAAGTTTGCGTTTCTTTGTTAATTTTCTGTTTGGTTGATCTGTCCATAGATGTGAGTGGGGTATTAAAGTCTCCCACTATTACTGTGTTATTGTTAATTTCCCCTTTCATACTTGTTAGCATTTGTCTTACATATTGCGGTGCTCCTATGTTGGGTGTATATATATTTATAATTGTTATATCTTCTTCTTGGATTGATCCTTTGATCATTATGTAGTGGCCTTCTTTGTCTCTTTTCACAGTCTTCACTTTAAAGTCTATTTTATCGGATATGAGTATAGCTACTCCTGCTTTCTTTTGGTCTCTATTTGCGTGGAATATCTTTTTCCAGCCCTTCACTTTCAGTCTGTATGTGTCCCTTGTTTTGAGGTGGGTCTTTTGTAGGCAGCATATATAGGGGTCTTGTTTTTGTATCCATTCAGCCAGTATTTGCCTTTTGGTTGGGGCATTCAACCCATTTACGTTTAAGGTAATTATTGATAAGTATGATCCTGTTGCCATTTACTTTATTGTTTTGGGTTCGGGTTTATATGCCCTTTTTATGTTTCCTGTCTAAAGAATATCCTTTAGCATTTGTTGGAGAGCTGGTTTGGTGGTGCTGAATTCTCTCAGTTTTTGCTTATCTGTAAAGCTTTTGATTTCTCCTTCATATTTGAATGAGATCCTTGCTGGGTACAGTAATCTGGGCTGTAGGTTATTTTCTTTCATCACTTTAAGTATGTCTTGCCATTCCCTCCTCGCCTGAAGAGTTTCTATTGAAAGATCTGCAGTTATCCTTATGGGAATCCCCTTGTGTGTTATTTGTTGTTTTTCCCTTGCTGCTTTTAATATTTGTTCTTTGTGTTTGGTCTTTGTTAATTTGATTAATATGTGTCTTGGGGTGTTTCGCCTTGGGTTTATCCTGTTTGGAACTCTCTGGGTTTCTTGGACTTGGGTGATTATTTCCTTCCCCATTTTAGGGAAGTTTTCAACTATTATCTCCTCAAGTATTTTCTCATGGTCTTTCTTTTTGTCTTCTTCTTCTGGGACTCCTATTATTCGAATGTTGGAGCGTTTCATATTGTCCTGGAGGTCTCTGAGATTGTCCTCATTTCTTTTAATTCGTTTTTCTTTTTTCCTCTCTGATTCATTTATTTCTACCATTCTATCTTCTACTTCACTAATCCTATCTTCTGCCTCTGTTATTCTACTATTTGTTCCCTCCAGAGTGTTTTTGATCTCATTTATTGCATTATTCATTATATATTGACTCTTTTTTATTTCTTCTAGGTCCTTGTTAAACCTTTCTTGCATCTTCTCAATCCTTGTCTCCAGGCTATTTATCTGTGATTCCATTTTGTTTTCAAGATTTTGGATCATTTTCACTATCATTATTTGGAATTCTTTATCAGGTAGATTCCCTATCTCTTCCTCTTTTGTTTGGTTTGGTTGGCATTTCTCCTGTTCCTTTACCTGCTGAGTATTCCTCTGTCTCTTTGTCTTGTTTATATTGCTGTGTTTGGGGTGGCCTTTCTGTATTCTGGCAGTTTGTGGAGTTCTCTTTATAGTGGAGTTTCCTCACTGTGGGTAGGGTTGGATAGGTGGCTTGTCAAGGTTTCCCAATTAGGGAAGCTTGTGTGGGTGTTCTGGTGGGTGGAGCTGGATTTCTTCTCTCTGGAGTGCAATGAAGTGTCCAGTAATGAGTTATGAGATGTCAATGGGTTTGGAGTGACTTTGGGCAGCCTGTGTTGCTGGAGAATTTATGTGGTATGTCTTGCTTTGGAACTTGTTGGCCCTTGGGTGGTACTTGGTTTCAGTGTAGGTATGGAGGCATTTGATGAGCTCCTGTCAATTAATGTTCCCTGGATTCAGGAGTTCTTTGGTGTTCTCAGGATTTGGACTTAAGCCTCCTGCTTCTGGTTTTCAGTCTTATTTTTACAGTAGCCTCAAGACTTCTCCATCTATACAGCACCATTGATAAAACATCTAGGTTAAAGATGAGAAATTTCTCCACAGTGAGGGACATCCAGAGAGGTTCACAGAGTTACATGAAGAAGAGAAGAGGGAGGAGAGGGATAGAGGTGACCCGAATGAGATGAGGTGGAATCAAAAGAGAAGAGAGCAAGCTAGCCAGTAATCACTTTCTTATGTACGCTCCACAATCTGGACCGCTCAGAGATGTTCATGGAGTTACACAGAGAAGAGAAGAGGGAGGAAGGAGACAGAGATGGCCAGGAGGATAAAGGGGCGGAATCAAAAGGAGAGAGACAGATCCAACCAATAATCAGTTCCCTAAGTGTTCTCCACTGTCTGGAACACACAAATAGATTCACAAAGTTGGGTAGAGAAGAGAAGGGGGAGGGAGGAGATAGAGGCGACCTGGTGGAGAAAAAGGAGAGTCCAAAGAGGGAAAGAGCAGTCAAGCCAGTAATCTCACTCCCAATTAAAAATGGGTACTTAAGATTGGGTTCTTAAAGGTACAAAATTGATAACAAATACCAAAAAGCAGATTAAAAATTTAGAGTAGAGGTTGGATTTTCAAAAATACAATATTAAAGGGAAAAAAAGTCACAAAAATTATAATATATATATATATATATATATATGAATTTTGCTTTGAAAAATAGGGTCTCTCTTTTTTTTTGCAAAGTAATAGTAGGTTATAAAAATGAAAATTAAAGGAGTAATATAGGACTTAAAATTAAGAAAAATAAAGAATGATAGTAAAGTTAGTAAAACTATATCTAGGACTTTCTCTGGTGGTGTTGTGGGCAGTTGTGGGGTCAGTTCATTTTCGGATAGTTCCTTGATCCAGCTTATATTTCTCAAGATCTATAGGCCCCTTCCTATGTAGTCGGTACTAACTATAGGATTTTAATCTATTGCACCTGTCACTTCCAAATATGTTCCCTCTGTTTTAGCTTCTTCTGTTTGCTGGTCTCTTCAGTGTCTAGTTTCAACCCTGACACAAGGGGGTGGTGGTGGACACTGTTTTAGGCTCACTTGTTCAGTCGTGCTGTGGGGAGTGAGGGATGCTGCCAACAGATAAAACTAGCGTGTGCTCGCAGTATTCAGGCACCCTGGGTTTGCTCCCACTCGTGGTGTGTGTGCTTTCCCTGTCTACACTGCTTAGGCTCTAGGTTGCTCCGCCGGGAACCATCCAAGGCCGGCTCTGGGTTGCATGCACTTTCCAAGTCTAAGCTGCTCAGGTTCAGGTGCTCAGGTACTCCTCAGAGGCACAGACTCCGTTGGCTCTGCATTTTGTGCCCTTCCCAGGTCTGAGCAGCTCAGGTGACCAGGTGTTTGGCAGCACGGTCGCTCTGACTTATCACCTCCCCCGTCCCTGCTGCTCAGTTTTCTGGGTGTACAACCAGCGCACCTTCTCAGGCGGATGTTGACTGTCCAGAATCCCAAGAAGTCTTAGTTAGCAACGAAGCCTGCTTGTGGTTTGGTAGGTAATGCCACATAGATAATCTCTGGGGCCACAAATGCCCATTGCTGGCTCTGGCTGCCTGTCGCCAGAGGGGGATGGTCTGCATCCGGCTACCTTTGCTCAGTCCTTTGTTCTGTGAGCAGGTCTGGCGGTCTCTTAGGTTAGGGCTTTTCGCGTGGTGGCTATCCCACAGTCTGGCTTGCTAGCCCAAGTTAGTTCCCTCAGATTGCCATCAGGGCATTCAGGCCTGGTCTTTACTCTAAGCAATGCAGCCCGTGCCTCCCTGCCCAGCCCCTGCTTACTAGTGGCGGGTGCAGACGGGTGCAGGCATCTGTGCTGCTTCTCCACTGGGGGAGTTACTGTTGGGCTCCTAATCTGTGGGTTTTAATTATTTATTTATTTTTCCTCCTGGTTATGTTGCCCTCTGTGGTTCCAAGGCTCACCACAGACTCAGCAGTGAGAGTGTTTCCTGGTATTTAGAAACTTCTCTCTTTTTTAAGACTCCCTTCCCGGGACAGAACTCCATCCCTACCTCTTTTGTCTCTCTTTTTGTCTTTTGTATTTTTTCCTACCTCCTTTCGATGACAATGGGCTGCTTTTCTCGGTGCCCGATGTCCTCTGCTAGCATTCAGAAGTTGTTTTGTGGCATTTACTCAGCATTTAAATATTCTTTTGATGAATTTGTGGGAGAGAAAGTGGTCTCCTGTTCCTATTCCTCCACCATCTTAGGACTGCCTCTCAGTCACATTTTTTATTGTTGTTATAAACCTCTGTCTCTACATTGAGCTTTTGCAGTTCTGTGGAGTTTTCCTTCTCTTTCTTTTTTTTTTTCTTTTAACTTTAATTTTTTAAACCTATTATTATTTTTTCTACATTTATTCCTTTGTTTGCTTTTCCTACTGTTCTTTTCAACTTGCAGTTAATTTCTAATGGATATAAATCTTCTTTATCTACCTCTAAATTTGCATATCTATTCTTTCTTTAATTTTTTTCCTTTCCTCTCAACATATTTGTTAACTTTATTTTCATTGCTTTATTGCCCAATTGGAACCTTGCTTTAGTTTTTTTTTCCAGTTTGTGTTTTACTTATTCTTGTTCCGGTAGGTATAATTTTTGCTCTCCTGTTTTCATTGGGTCAATATAGTGTACTTTATTTTTGTTTGACTGTTTTGATTTTGCTTATGAGTGTATACGTATATGTGTATATTCAGTCACACTTTCTATGCTTGTTATAAACCTCTGCCTCTACATTGGGCTTTTGCAGATCTGTGACATTTTCATTTTTTTCTTTTCTCCTTTTTATAATTTTAATTTTTAAAATTCTATTATTTTTCTACATTTATTCCTTTGTTTGCTTTTCTTACTGTTCCCCTTAGAGTTAATTTTTAACGCATATAAATCTTCTTTATCTAACTATTTAACTTTGTGTATCTACTCTTTCTCTCTTTTCTTTCTTTCCTTTGCTCTCAACATATTTGTTAGTTTTGTTTTCAGTGCTCTATACCCCACTTGGTACTTTGCTTCAGGTTTGCTTTCCCATTTGTGCTTTAGTTAGTTTTGTTGTTAACTGGTAAATATAATTTTTGATTTCCTTCTTTCACTGAGTCAATCTGTTGTACTTTATTTTTGTTGGACTGTTTTTTACTTTGCTCATTGGTGTATATGTATTTGTGTATATTCCATTATTTTAATTATTATTTGCCTGATTTTGTAACTGCTATTTGTCTGGGATTAGAGTTGGACACGACTGAGTGACTGAACTAAACTAAACCATCTTTGATTATTTGCTTTAGTCTCATTTAATGCCAAAACAAATCACTTGTAGAATCTTCGTTTTTGACCAGAGATCAAGCCCTGAACCTTTGGAGTGGGAGCACTGACTCCAAGACCCTAGACTACCAGAGAAACAGTGGAAACAGTGTCAGACTTTATTATTTGGGGCTCCAAAATCACTGCAGATGGTGACTGCAGCCATGAAATTAGAAGATGTTTACTCCTTGGAAGAAAAGTTATGACCAACCTAGATAGTATATTCAAAAGCAGAGATATTACTTTGCCGACTAAGGTCCGTCTAGTCAAGGCTATGGTTTTTCCCGTGGTCATGTATGGATGTGAGAGTTGGACTGTGAAGAAGGCTGATCGCTGAAGAATTGATGCTTTTGAACTGTGGTGTTGGAGAAGACTCTTGAGAGTCCCTTGGACTGCAAGGAGATCCAACCAGTCCATTCTGAAGGAGACCAACCCTGGGATTTCTTTGGAAGGACTGATGCTAAAGCTGAAACTCCAGTACTTTGGCCACCTCATGCGAAGAGTTGACTCATTGGAAAAGACTCTGATGCTGGGAGGGATTGGGGGCAGGAGGAGAAGGGGACGACAGGGGATGAGATGGCTGGATGGCATCACGGACTCAATGGATGTGAGTCTGAGTGAACTCTGGGAGGTGGTGATGGACAGGGAGGCCTGGCATGCTGCAATTCATGGGGTCACAGAGAGTCGGACACGACTGAGCGACTGAACTGAACTGAATGAAAGAAATCAAAAATGACATAAACAGATGGAGAGATATTCCATATTCCTGAGTAGGAAGAATTAATATTGTGAAAATGACTATACTGCCAGATGCAAACTACAGATTCAGTGTGATCCCTATCAAATTGCCAATGGGATTTTTGACAGAACTAGAACAAAAAAAATTCACAATTCTTTTGGAAACACAAAGACCATGAATAGCCAAAGCAGTCTTGAGAAAGAAGAATGAAGCTGGAGGAATGAACCTTCCTGACTTCAGATTATACTACAAAGATACAGTCATCAAGACAGTATGATACTGGCACAAAAGCAGAAATATAGACCAATGGAACAAGATAGAAGGCCCAGAAGTAAGTCCATGCACCTAATGGGAACCTTATTTTTGACAAAGGAGGCAAGAATATGAATGGGGTAAAAACAGCCTTTTCAATAAATGGTGATGGGAAAACTGGACAACTATGGCACCCCACTCCAGTATTCTTGCCTGGAATATCTCATGGACGGAGGAGCCTGGTAGGCTGCAGTCCATGGGGGCGCTAAGAGTCAGACACTACTGAGCGACTTCACTTTCACTTTTCACTTTCATGCACTGGAGAAGGAAATGGCAACCCACTCCAGTGTTCTTGCCTGGAGAATCCCAGGGATGGGGGAGCCTGGTGGGCTGCCGTCTATGGGGTCACATAGAGTCGGACACGACTGAAGTGACTTAGCAGCACATGTAAAAGAATGAAATTAGAATACATCCTAACATGATACACAATGCAAACTCAAAATGGATTAAAGACCTAAATGTAATACCAGAAACTATAAAACTCTTAAAGGAAAACATAGGCAGGACATTCGATGACATAAATCAAAGCAAGATAATCTATGACCCACCTCCTAGAGTAACGGAAATAAAAACAAAAGTAAACAAGTGGGACATGGTTAAACAGAAAGCTTTTGCACAGCAAAGGAAACTGCAAGCAAGGTGAAAAGACAACCCTTAGAGGGGGAGAAAATAATGCCAAATAAAGCAACTGACAATTAATTTCAAAATATACAAACAGCTCATACAACCAGAAAAACAAACAACCCAATCAAAAAGTGGGAAAAACACCTAACAGACATTTTTTCAAAGACATACAGACGGCTAACAAACACAGGAAAAGATGCTCAACGTCACTCATTATTAGAGAAGTGCAAATCAAAACTATCATGAGATATCACCTCACACCAGTCAGAATGGCCATCATCAAGCAATAAATGTTGGAGAGAAAGGAATGCTCTTGCACTGTTGGTGGGAATGTACATTGATACAGCCACTATGGAAGACTGTGCCAGTCAGTTCAGTTCAGTTCAGTTCATTCGCTCAGTCGTGTCCGACTCTTTGCGACCCCATGAATTGCAGCACGCCAGGCCTCCCTGTCCATCACCAACTCCCGGAGTTCACTCAGACTCACGTCCATCGAGTCGGTGATGCCATCCAGCCATCTCATCCTCGGTTGTCCCCTTCTCCTCCTGCCCCCAATCCCTCCCAGCATCAGAGTCTTTTCCAATGAGTCAACTCTTCGCATGAGGTGGCCAAAGTACTGGAGTTTCAGCTTTAGTGTCATTCCTTCCAAAAAACACCCAGGGCTGATCTCCTTTAGAATGGACTGGTTGGATTTCCTTGCAATCCAAGGGACTCTCAGGAGTCTTCTCCAACACCACAGTTCAAAAGCATCAATTCTTCGGCACTCAGCTTTCTTCACTGTATGGAGATTCCTTAAAAACTAAGAATAAAACCACCATATGACTCAGCGATCCCACTGCTAGGCATATACCCTGAGGAAACTAAAATTGAAAAAGACACATGTATCCCATTGTTCACTGCAGCACTATTTGCAATAGCTAGAACATGGAAGCAACCTAGATGTCCATCGACAGATGAATGGATAAAGAAGTTGTGGTACATATAAACAATGGAATATTACTCAGCCATAAAAAAGAATGCATTTGAGTCAGTTTTAATGAGGTGGATAAACCTAGAACCTATTATACAAAGTGAAGTAAGTCAGAAAGAGAAAGATAAATATCATAATCTAATGCATATATATGGAATCTAGAAAATTGGTACTGAAGAATTTAATTACAGGGCAGTATTGGAGAAACTGTTTCCACTGTTTCCCCATCTATTTCCCATGAAGCGATGGTACCAGATGCTATGATCTTAGATTTTCACTTTCATCAAGAGCCTTTTTAGTTCCTCTTCACTTTCTGCCATAAGGGTGGTGTCATCTGCATATCTCAGGTTATTGATATTTCTTCTGGCAATCTTGATTCCAACTTGTGCTTCTTCCAGCCCAGCGCTTCTCATGATGTACTCTGAATATAAGTTAAATAAGCAGGGTGACAATATACAGCCTTGACGTACTCCTTTTCCTATTTGGAACCAGTCTGTTGTTCCATGTCCAGTTCTAACTGCTGCTTCCTGACCTACATATAGGTTTCTCAAGAGACAGGTCAGGTGGTCTGGTGTTCCCATCTCTTTCAGAATTTTCCACAGTTTATTGTGATCCACACAGTCAAAGGCTTTGGCACAGTCAATAAAGCAGAAATAGATGTTTTTCTGGAACTCTCTTGCTTTTTTGATGATGCAGCAGATGTTGGCAATTTGATCTCTGGTTCCTCTGCCTTTTCTAAAACCAGCTTGAACACCTGGAAGTTCACGGTTCATGNCAAAGAATAGCAAGAAGAGATAAGAAAGCCTTCTTCAGCGATCAATGCAAAGAAATAGAGGAAAACAACAGAATGGGACAGACTAGAGATCTCTTCAAAAAAATTAGAGATACCAAGGGAACATTTTATGCAAAGATGGGCTCGATAAAGGACAGAAATGGTATGAACCTAATAGAAGCCATAGAAAGGAACACATGCGAAGAGTTGACTCATTGGAAAAGACTCTGATGCTGGGAGGGATTGGGGGCAGGAGGAGAAGGGGATGACAGAGGATGAGATGGCTGGATGGCATCATGTACTCAATGGACATGAGTTTGAGTGAACTCCGGGAGTTGGTGATGGACAGGGAGGCCTGGCGTGCTGCAATTCATGGGGTCGCAAATAGTTGGACACGACTGAGCATTCTTTGGCACTGCCTTTCTTTGGGATTGGAATGAAAACTGACTTTTCCAGTCCTGTGGCCACTGCTGAGTTTTCCAAACTTGTTAGCATATTGAGTACAGCATTTTCACAGCATCATCTTTCAGGATTTGAAATCGCTCAACTGGAATTCCATCGCCTCCATTAGCTTTGTTCATAGTGATGCTTTCTAAGGCCCACTTGACTTCACATTCCAGGATGTCTGGCTCTAGGTGAGTAATCACACCATCGTGATTATCTGGGTTGTGAAGCTCTTTTTTGTACAGTTCTGTGTATTCTTGCCACCTCTTCTTAATATCTTCTGCTTCTATTAGGTCCATACCATTTCTGTCCTTTATTGAGCCCATCTTTGCATAAAATGTTCCCTTGGTATATCTCTAATTTTCTTGAAGAAATCTCTAGTCTTTCCCATTCTGTTGTTTTCCTCTATTTCTTTGCATTGACCACTGAAGAAGGCTTTCTTATCTCTTCTTGCTATTCTTTGGAACTCTGCATTCAGATGCTTATATCTTTTCTTTTCTCCTTTGCTTTTCTCTTCTCTTCTTTTTATAGCTATTTGTAAAGCCTCCTCAAACAGCCATTTTGCTTTTTTGCATTTCCTTTCCATGGGGATGGTCTTTGATCCCTGTCTCCTGCACAATGTCACGAACCTCCATCCATAGTTCATCAGGCACTCTATCAGATCTAGTCCCTTCAATCTATTTCTCACTTACACTGTATAATCCAAAGGGGTTTGATTTAGGTCATACCTGAATGGTCTAGTGGTTTTCCCCACTTTCTTCAATTTAAGTCTGAATTTGGCAATAAGGAGTTCATGATCTGAGCCACAGTCAACTCCTGGTCTTGTTTTTGCTGAGCTTACAGAGCTTCTCCACCTTTGGCTGCAAAGTATATAATCAATCTGATTTCAGTTTTGACCATCTGGTGATATCCATGTGTAGAGTCTTCTCTTGTGTTGTTGGAAGAGGGTGTTTGATTCCTCTCTTCCTTCAATAAGGGCCCCTCCAGTTACAGATTCAGTCATAGATAAGAAAGAAAGTGAGACTGGAGGAGACATGGCAGACTTCACAGCAGCAAAAAAAGGGGAGAAAAATAGAAAGTCAGTGATAAACTGTGAGCTTCCTGATATGCGTTGAGAGATTCTCCCATTTTAAAAGCCTATGACAATCTGCTAACAAGAGCAGCTATATGTACATATATAGTAATTTTAATTTACATTTTTGAAATTTTCTAAGAAAAACTTCCTATGTTTGATTTGTTTTCTTTCAGTGGTATACCTCTCAGTTTTCTATGGAGTACTTTTCTATGGAATTTTTTTCAAAATATACTGGTTTTTAAAGCATAATTTAGTATTTAAATACCTTTCTAATATATATATATATATTTTCAATCACCACCTTTGAGTGACTTACAGGTGTCCTTGCCTGTTGTTGTTATTTATCAGAGGCCAAGTCCTGTCTGGGGCTTCCCTGGTGGCTCAGAGGTTAAAGCGTCTGCCTGGAATGCAGGAGACCCAGGTTCGATCCCTGGGTTGGGAAGATCCCCTGGAGAAGGAAATGGCAACCCATTCCAGTACTCTTGCCTGGAGAATCCCATGGACGGAGGAGCCTGGTACAGTCCATGGGGTCGCAAAGAGTCGGACACGACTGAGCGACTTCACTTTCACTTTCAAGTCCTGTCTGACTCCTCGTGTCTGACTCCATGGACTGCAGCACCCCAGGCTTCCCTGTCCTTCACCATCTCCCAGAGTTTGCTCAAACTCATGTCCATTGAGTCGGTTATGCCATCCAATCATCTCATCCTCTGTCATCCACTTCTCCTCTTGCCCTCAATCTTTTCCAGTATCAGGGTCTTTTCCATTGAGACATCCCTTTGCATAAGGTGGCCAAAGTATTGGAGCCTCAGCTTCTGCATCAGTCTTTTCAATGACTATTCAGGGTTGATTTCCTTTAGGATTGACTAGTTTGATATCCTTGTAGTCCAAGGGACTGTTGAGAATTTTCTCCAGCACTATAATTTGAAGGCATCAATTCTTTGGCACTCAGTCTCCTTTATGGTCCAATTCTGACATACATACATGACTACTGGAAAAGCCATAGCTTTGACTATATGTAACTTTGTTAGGAAAGTGATATCTCTGCTTTTTAATACTCTGTTTTGGTTTGCCATAGTTTTTCTTCTAAAGAGCAAGCTTCTTTTAATTTCATGGTTGCAGTCACTGTCCGCAGTGATTTTGGAGGCCAAGAAAATAATCTGTCACTGCTTCCACTTTTTCCTCATCTATTTGCCATGAAATGATGGGACTGGATGCCATGATCTTAGTTTTTTGAATGTTGCTTTAAGTCAGCTTTTTCACTCTCCTCTTTCACCCTCATCAAGAGGTTCTTTAGTTCCTCTTCACTTTCTGCTAAGAATGGTATCATATGCATATCTGAGGTTATTGATATTTCTCCTGGCACTGTTGATTCCAGTTGATGATTCAGCCAGCCCATCATTTGTCATGATGGACTCTGCATATAAGCTTAATAAACAGGGTGACAATATACAGCCATGTCGTATTTCTTTCCCAATTTTGAATCAGTCCATTGTTCCATGTAAGGTTCTCACTGTTGTTTCTTGACCCACATACAGGTTTCTCAGGAGACAGGTAAGATGGTCTGTTATTCCCATGTCTTTAATAATTTTTCATATTTTATTGTGATCCACACAATCAAAGGCTTTAGTGTAGTCAGTGAAGCAGAAGTAGGTGTGTTTCTGGAATTCCCTTGCTTTCTCTATTATCCAACAAATGTTGGCAATTTTATTTCTGGTTCCTCTGCTTTTTCTAAGTCCACCTTGAACATCTTGAAGTTTCAGTTCATGTAGTGCTGAAGCCTAGCTTGAAGGATTTTGAGCATAACCTTACTAATATGCCAAATGAGAGCAGCTATACAGGTAGTTTGAACATTCTTTCGCATTGCTTGTCTTTGGTACTGGAATGAAAACTGAACTTTTCCAGTCCTGTGGCCACTTCTGAGTTTTCTAAATTTACTGGAATATTGAGTGCAAAACCTTAACAGCATCATCTTTTAGGATTTGAAAGACCTCAGCTGGAATTATATCACCTCCATTAGGCTTGGAGCTATTACTGCTTCCTAAGGCCCTCTTGACTTCAGACTCCAGTATGCCAAGCTTTAAGTGAGTGATCACACCATCATGATTATCTGGGTCATTAAGATCTTTTTCGTATTGGGCTTTTGTGTATTCTTGACACCTCTTTTTAATATCTCTGCTTCTGTTAGGTCCTTTCAATTTCTGTTCTCTATCATGCTCACCTTTGCATCAAATGTTCCCTTGGAATCTCTAATTTTCTTGAAGAGATCTCTAAGTTTTCCCATTCTATTATTTTACTCTATTTCTTTGCACTGTTTAAGAAGGCCTTCTTATCTCTCCTTGCTGTCTCTAGAACTCTGCATTCATTTGGGTATATCTTTCCTTTTCTCCCTTGCCTTCTCTTCTTTGCTCAGCTATGTGTAAAGCCTCCTCAGACAACCACTTGCATTTCTTTTGCATTGGCATGGTTTTTGTCACTGACTTCTTTATAATGTTATGAACCTCTGTTTATATTTCTTTAATATCTTGAATCTATTTGTCACCTCTACTCTATAATCATAAGGGATTTTATTTAGGTAATAACGGAATGGCCTGGTGATTTTGCCTACTTTCTTCAACTTAAGCCTGAATTTTGCAATAAGGAGTTCATGCTCTGAGCCACAGTCAGCTCCATGTCTTGATTTTGCTGTATGAGCTTCTTCATCTTCAGCTACAAAGAATATAATCAATCTGATTTTAATATTGACAATTTCGTGATGTTCATGTGTACAGTAGTCTCGTGTGCTGTTCGAAAAGGGTGTTTTCTGTGACTGATATGTTCTTATGACAAAACTCTTTGCCCTGAGTCATTTTGTACTCCGAGGCCAAACCTGCCTGTTACTCCATGTATCCCTTGACTTCCTGCTTTTCCATTCCAGTTCCCTATGATGAAAAGGACATCTGTTTTTGGTATTAGTTCTAGACGATCTTGTAGGGCTTCATAGAACCATTCAACTTCAGCTTTTTCAGCATCAGTGGTTGGGGTATAGACCTGGATTATTGTGATGTTGAACAGTTTGCCTTGGAAACAAACTACAATCATTCATTTTTAAAATTGCACTTAAGTAGTGCATTTCAGACTCTTTTGTTGACTATAAGAGCTTCTCCATTTCTTCCTAAGGTTTCTTGCCCACAGTAGTAGATATAATGGTCATCTGAATTAAATTCTCCTATTCCTGTCCATTTTATTTCACCGATTCCTATGATGTTGATGTTCATTCTTGCCATCTCCTGCTTGACCATGTCCATTTTACCTTGATTCATGGAGCTAACATTCCAGGTTCCTGTGAAATACTCTTCTTTACGGCATCAGACTTTACTTCACCACCAGAGACATCCACAACCGAGCATTGTTTCCACTTTGGCCCAGCTGCTTTATTTTTCTGGAGCTGTTAGTAGCTGCCCTCAGCTCTTCCCCAGTAGCATATTAGACACTTTTGGACCTGGAAGGCAGGTCTTCTGGTGCCGGTGTCCAGCCCTGGTGGATCCAGGGAATTCAAAGTGTGGACTGCGTTGGCGAGGAAAACTTATTTATTTATTAATATAAGATTAGATTAGGAAGAAATAGTGTAGTAGGAAAATTAAGTGGAGAAAAGAGGCTGAACAACTTGGTTTATGGGGAAGGCCAATAAAGCTCCAGATAAGGAGCTTGCACCCTCTACGTTGGGCCACCGGCATCTGTTTGAATATCAGAGAGTGCCCCGCCTTGGGCTCTCTCTCTTATGGATCTTAGAAGCCACGACAAGTAAGTAAACTTGGTGAGCCTCCACGCCCCAGATGGGAATTCAGCCTGAAATTAGAGTAAAGGGGAGACACGGGGGAAACCAGTCCAGCGACTTGTCCCAGCCTCTATTGTCTAGAATGTCCTTTTATACCTTTTTGATTGTACATAGGGATCAATGGGTAATACAAAATTATGCAGTGTCAGCAGCCCTGACTCATCAAAACCAGGCTTTTTCTCTCTGCATACCTAGTTGCATACACAAGTCTTAGGTGATTTAACATGATCTTGTCATGGGCAGGATTCCTCACGCTGGCCCCCGACATTCTGGTGCCATATATTTTTGCCTTATCATACTTTCATGATGTTCTCAAGGCAAGAATGCTAGAGTGATTTTCCATTCCCTCCCCTAGTAGACCACATTTTGTCAGAACTCTTAACTATGACCCATCCATCTTGGGTGGCTCTGCAAGGCATGGCTCATAGTTTCATTGAGTTATGAAATTATGACAAACTATGACAAACTTCACTTTGCCATGGCAAGACTGTGTTCCATGAAGGGCATGTTCTTATTTAAACTGTACTAAATTCTAAAATCAGTAGGTGTGACATATAGCCTGTTGTCAACCATCTGAACGACACTTAGAAACAGTTTGTGGCTTTAATTTATTAGAGGCCATTGTCACATTGAGTCATGTGCATTTATAGAATAATTTCAACTTCACACATATTACATTATAAACCCTTCACAAGTTCAGATTTGTAAGTGAGCAGCTGATGTTTTAGTAAGAAGGACACAGTGAAGTAACTTTCAGTTAATTTGTTATCAGAAACTTATCCCTGACCCTATATTGCAGATGGGAAATATTTTGGAATATTTAAAATACAAAATTTGTAACCTATACAAACACTTCTATTTGTTAAAATGGGATTTTATTCCAGAATGACCAACTGTGAATTCATAAACAAGTCACGAGAGAGGATGTAGAGATTCCCATAGGCTTTGTAAAGTGAGTTTATTCATTTTGTGATAATTCATTGTGTTATACTCTTCTGTTTCGTGTGCTTTATATATGTATATATTTGTTGCATTTTTGTTGTTGTTGTTGCTTTATTTATTTGCTTGTTTATTTTTAGGCCATGCCATGTGGCATGCAGGATCTTAATTTCCTGACCAGGAATCAAACTCATGCTACTGCATTGGAAACGCAGAAACTTAACCACTGGACCTCCAGGGAAGTCCCTGTATATTTTTATATATGCATGTATTACTGTACCTGAAGTATTGGAAATTTTCATATTCTTGAGTTTGTTTAACATATGACAATGTTGATCATGTTGGAAAATCAATACACTAGGTAGGCTATAAAATACCACAGTAGTATGATACCATGTTGGAAAAATACACAAGCATGTTCATGCACTCATAAAAATCTGAATATATATTCACCAATGATTTTCTAGGTGTTAATGAATAGTGTGTAGCTACAAGTAGTCTAGTTATAGATAGTGCTATATTAGTATATAGGAACAATCAAGAGTTCCTTGATTTTTTACCACTTCAGTATTTATGTGTAGTTTCAGTTTTCTGTTGATGACATTTAGTTTATTTCTAAACTTTACCCTCCTAACACTGTTGCAATGAATAATCTTTTACACATAATGTATTGCCTGAGTGCAAGTCTATCTATAGAAGAGTTTCCTAGAAATAGAATTGCTGACTTAAGGATATATGCATTTGTATCTTTAACAGCCATGGCCCAGTGGTCTTTCAAAGAGATAGTTTCACTTGTATGCTCCCCAAAGCGATACACAATCACACTATGTATGAAAGTACTTTCCTGTCAGTGCCATTTGTTTGTATTCTGTTCTCCACTCCCCAAAATTTGCTTAATGCAGAAAATATTAAAGCTAAACAACAAATAAATACTTTGGATGGTATTATAAATGATCACCTACCCCCCATTTTTTGCTTTGCTTTTTTCTTAGATTTTCAAATTAACAAGAAAAAAATCAAGCTACAGAAGAGTATGCATAATATACTACCATGTGTATAAAAATATTAGAAAAAATGATATTAGTGTGTATTTATGTATGTTCAGAGAAGTTCTCTAGAAGTTGAAATAGTTCATAAATTCCCGTGAATCAAAGAGTTATTTCCTAGTCCTGAGCTTTGTTAAGTATGTCAAGGGCATACACAACCAAAATGCTGAGATGAAGCAGACAGAGGTCTGTGAAGTTACGGAGCCTCCCCTTCTATACCACATCAGCTGGAGCTTGATTCTCACTGTGGGATCCCCTCCCACAGTGGGAGCATTTAATTAGAAAGCATCTCCATTTTATACCTAGACATAGCCCACCTGACATTCTCCCTAAATGCCCATCTCTATGAAGCTGGGTTACATTTACTATAGGCTTTCCTTAGCCAGGACCATCCACCAAGGGCCTTTAAAAAACAGTGCCTCTGCCTTCCAATTGGAATCAGTAACTCTGCTTACCTGGAGGTCCAGGAAAGTAGGTCCCTTATCTGCCTTTCCCATGGGGGTAAATCCTCTGTAAAGACATGAGCAGATCTCAGGCAATTGATTTAACTCTTTCTTCCTGAAGGATACAGTACCGTGCCTTAAAAAAGTTGAATAGCTGGGAATAGGGTGAGATGGAGGTTTTAAACTGAATATCTTTTTTGTCCATATAAATGTATTACCTATTAAATGATCATATAAATACAAATAGCAAAAATGGTAAATTAGAAACATCCAGTTTATAACCATGAGAATGTGATATTTCTGGATCTTTATTTTGTCTGTACTCTTGGAAAAATAAGAGTACATAGAAATATTTCTATGTTATGTTTAAACATCACTAATTTAATTCTGGTAATGGAATATTTGGCACAAGAAAATTTGAGAATGAGAAAGAAAGTGTAACAAGATTAATCTCTTTTGGCTAAGAACAGTACAGATTCTTGTGTTTGGATTTGAAACTTTGCCTAATAACTTATATTTTCATCCTAAACTATATTAGTGGATTTTATGGGTGCTCTGGTGGATTAATGACATTTCAACTTTTAGGCGTGACCACTGTATTTTATTGTGCTTTCTTAAGTAATGATGAGGCTTCAGGACATTGTACTAGCCCTGTCCTTGTCACTTTATTGCCTTAGCAAGGCATAACTTTTTGTCTTAGATGCAGATGTAATGTTACAGACCTAGAATTTGGGCCACTTCTTATTTATATGACTTCAAAGTTATTCAGCTCTACAGGTTTCACTAATATTCTTCCCATCTGTAAAATGGGAAAGTCAATGACAACTGTCTCAGCCCAGATCCCTAGAAAACAAAGCCTGAGGCCAGATAAAAAGCAACAATGCTTAATGTGTTGGGTACATGAAAGTCTGAGACAGTACAAACTCAGGAGGTACGGAGTCATGGAGGTATGGAGTCAGGAGGTACGGAGTAATCAGCAGATGTGTCCACCTGACACAGATATCCTGGATAACAGGAAAGAGTATCCTTGCACCAGATGAGTTCTTCAGAAGGAGGAAAAAGAGGGATGTTTTGGCTAAGTGTCACATATCTCCTCTTTCCCACTGGAAAAAGTTCCCATAAAATGGACTTCAATCCCCTTCACTGCCAAGTGGCATCATTTGGCCCTTTCAGGTGCCTCTTGGGATGCTGTAGCCCAAGTCTTTTCATGCAATATTTTATCAAAATCCTCAAGTGTCTGGAGGAATCAGAATTTTAGATGGACTGCCTGGCTACAAATTATATATTTCATCACAGGTTATATTTTTTGGAGATATCTATTCTCAATTCTCCCACATCAAGTCAGATAAGATATGAAATTCAATGCTTTGTGAGAGAAATATTTGATTATATCAAAAAACCTATGGCTTTACCATCATAATTATGCCCAATATCTATACATTTTCATGGCCCAGCAGTGTTCTATAAAAATAAGCTATTAATAATGAAAATGAATATATCTTTGAAGTTTTTCTGTATGCCTTGATGTAATTCTTTCAATTATTTGTCTATCCATTAACTTAGTTATCTCTGAATAATAAGAAATGTCTGCTATGATTTATTTTAAAATAGTAAAATCATTTAAAAATAATAATTCTCAACAGTTCATAAATACTTTGTTATATTTTCAAGCTATTTTGAAATAGCTGACTGAATACACACTTTTTCTTGTTTCTTTAAAATAGATTTCATACCATTAGAATGCTGAAAAGTTCAATCTCTCTGTCTCTAAATATATATATATATATATATACACACACATATATACATACCATTTAAATGTACACATAGCATTTCTTTCTAAACATTTGAGATAGCCCAAGTCATATAGCTATGTTTCAAGACTAACTCCGGAGAAGGCAATGGCACCCTACTCCAGGACTCTTGCCTGGAAAATCCCATGGATGGAGGAGCCTGGTAGGCTGCAGTCCATGGGGTCATGAAGAGCTGGACATGACTGAGCGACTTCTGTCTTCCCCTTCTCCTCCTGCCCCTCAATCTTTCCAGCATCAGGGTCTTTTCAAATGAGTCAGCTCTTTGTATCAGGTGGCCAAAGTATTGGAGTTTCAGCTTCAACATCAGTCCTTCCAATGAACACCCAGGACTGATCTTCTTTAGGATGGACTGGTTGGATCTTCTCCTAGTCCAAGGGACTCTCAAGGGTCTTCTCCAACACCACAGTTCAAAAGAATTAATTATTTGGTGCTCAGCTTTCTTTATAGTCCAACTTTCACATCCATACATGACTACTGGAAAAACCATAGCCTTGACTATATGGACCTTTGTTAACAAAGTAATGTCTCTGCTTTTTAATATGTTGTCTAAGTTGGTCATAAATTTCCTTCCAAGGAGTATGCGTCTTTTAATTCATGGCTGTAATCACCATCTGCAGTGATTTTGGAGTCCAATAAATAAAGTTTGACACTGTTTCCAAATTTGCTGGCATATTGAGTGCAGCACTTCAACAGCATCATCTTTTAGGATTTGAAATAGCTCATCTGGAATTCCATCACCTCCACTAGTTTTGTTCATAGTGATGCTTCCTAAGGCCCACTTGACTTCACATTCTGGGATGTCTGGCTCTAGGTCAGTGAGGTGATAATAAGTTAGTCACAAAAAGGCAAATTAATATGATTCTAGTTATATGAGGTACATAGAACAGTAAAATTCATAGAGTAAAAAAGTAGAATGGCGATTGTTCATGCTAGGGAGAGAATGAAAACGGAGGCTATTGTTTAAGGCTGCGTAGTTTCAGTTATGCTAGATAAAAATTCTCTACTTAATGCACAGGACTGCACACTTAAAATTTTTAAATGATAACTTTTATGTTCTATGTATTTTATCACAATTTAAATAATTATATGAAATAAATACAAATGCAATTTCCAAGAAATTGGAACACATGTACATTGTGGTTGAGAATGTAAAATAATGCAGTTGCTGTGAGAAACAGTTGGATGGTTTCTCAGTAAGTTAAATATAAAATTATCAGATAACTCAATTATACTCATAGATATATACTCAAAAGATTTTAAAACAGGGACTAAAATAGATATTTATGCAAATTATCACAAAAGCATTATTCAAAGAATCAACAGATGGAAACAACCCAACTGTCCATTAACAGATGAATATATAACCAAAAGGTGGCATTAACATGCCATAGAATATTCTCCAGCCATAAAAGGAATGCAGTTCTGTGAACTTTAAAAGCAATAAATGTCCCAAGTGGCTCAGTAGTTTAAAAAAGAAAAAATCTGTCTGCCAATGCAGGAGATGCAAGAGATGGCTGTTGGATCCTTGTGTCGGGAAGATCTCCAGGAGAAGGAAATGGCAACCCACTCCAGTATTCTTGCCTGGAAAATCCCAGGGACAGAAGAGCCTGGCAGGGTACAGTAAATGGTGTTGTAAAGAGTCAGACGTGACTGACGAACTGAGCATGGATACACAAGTGAAATAATCCAGACACAAAAGGACAAATATTGAAAGATTTCACTTTTATGAAATATCTACATTGGAAAATTCATAAGGACAGAAATGATTAGAAGTTACCAGAAGCAGAGGAGGAAGGAAGGGAGTTATTGTTTAATGGGTTGTTGTTGTTTTTCAGTCACTCAGTCGTGTCCAACTCTTTGCAACCCCATGGATTGCAGAATGCCAGGCTTCCCTGTCCTTCACCATCTCCCAAAGATAGCTCAAACTCGTGTCCATTGAGTCAGTGATGCCATCCAACCATCTTGTAATCTGTCGTCCCCTTCTCCTCCTGCCTTCTATCTTTCCCAGCATCACGGTCTTTTCCAATGAGTTGACTCTTCACATAAGGTGGCCAAAGTATTGGAGCTTCAGCTTCAGCAACAGTCCTTACTATAATATCCAGTGTTTATTTCCTTTAGGATTGACTGGATTTGATCTTGAGGGTCAAGGGACCCTCAAGAGTTTTCTCCAACATCATAGTTCAAAAGCATAAATTCTACAGCGTTTATCCTTCTGAGGTTCAGTTCTCGCATCCATACGTGACTACTGGAAAAACCATAGCTTTGACTAGACAGAAATTTGCTGGCAAAGTAATGTCTCTGCTTTTTAATAAACTGCTTAAGTTTGTCATCAGGCCTCCTTGGTGGCTCAACTGGTAATGAATCCTCCTGCAATGTGGGAAACCTGGATTCAATCCATGGGTTGGGAAGATCCCCTGGAGAAGGGAAAGGCTACTTACTCCAGTATTTTAGCCTGGAGAATTCCATGGACTGTATAGTCTATGAAGTTGCAAATAGTCGGACATGACAGAGTGACTTTCACTCCTAGGTTTGTCATAACTTTTCTTCCAAGGAGCAAGTATCTTTTAATTTCACGGCTGCAGTCACAGTCCTCAGTGATTTTGGAGTCCAAGAAAATAATGTTCTTCACTGTTTCCATTGTTTCCCCACCTATATGCCATGAAGTAATTGGACTGGATGCCATGATCTTAGGCTTTGAATGTTAAGGGTTTTTTAAATTTTTAATTAATTAATTTTTTATTGAAGTATAATTGCTTTACAGGATTTTGTTGTTTTCTATCAAACCTCAACATGAATCAGCCATATTTATACATATATCCCCTCCCTTTTGAAGCACCCTCCCATCTTCCTCCTCATCCCAACCCCTAGATTGATATAGAGCCCCTGTTTCAGTTTCCTGAGCCATACGGCAAAATCCTGTTGGCTATCTATTTTACATATGATAATGTGAAATACATTTACATGTTTCCAAAAGTTTCCATGTGGATCTTTCCATACATCTCACCCTCCTCTCCCTTCTCCTCATGTTCATAAATCTATCCTCTATGTCTGTTTATCTATTCAGTTCAGTTCAGTTCAGTCACTCAGTTGTGTCCAACTCTTTGCAACCCCATGAATTGCAGTACGCCAGTCCTCCCTGTCCATCACCAACTCCCAGAGTCTACTCAAACTCATGTCCATTGAGCCGGTGATGCCATCCAGCCATCTCATCCTCTGTCGTCCCCTTCTCCTCCTGCCCCCAATCCCTCCCAGCATCAGGGTCTTTTCCAATGAGTCAGCTCTTTGTGTCAGGTGGCCAAAGTATTGGAGTTTCAGCTTTAGCATCAGTCCTTCCAATGAACACCCAGGACTGATCTCCTTTAGGATGGACTGGTTGGATCTCCTTGCAGTCCAAGGGACTCTCAAGAGTCTTCTCCAACACCACAGTTCAAAAGCATCAATTCTTCGGTGCTCAACTTTCTTCACAGTTCAACTCTCACATCCATACATGACCACTGGAAAAAACCATAGCCTTGACTAGATGGACCTTTGCTGGCAAAGTAATGTCTCTGCTTTTGAATATGCTATCTAGGTAGGTCATAACTTTCCTTCCAAGGAGTAAGCATCCTTTAATTTCATTGCTGCAATCACCATCTGCAGTGATTTTGGAGCCCCTAAAAATAAAGTCTGACACTGTTTCCACTGTTTCCCCATCTATTTCCCTGAAAGATGATGCTGTGAAAGTGCTGCACTCAATATGCCAGCAAACTTGGAAAACTCAGCAGTGGCCACAGGACTGGAAAAGGTCAGTTTTCATTCCAATTCCAAAGAAAGGCAATGCCAAAGCAGGAGAAGAAGGGGACGACCGAGGATGAGATGGCTGGATGGCATCACCAACTCGATGGACATGAGTTTGAATGAACTCCGGGAGTTGGTGATGGACAGGGAGGCCTGGCATGCTGAGATTCATGGGGTCGCAAAGAGTCGGACACGACTGAGCGACTGAACTGAACTGAAATATAAGATAGCTCTCCCAAAGAATGAAAGGTTGCTTTCATATTCACATGTCAGTTCATACAATGCAACATGATAATTTTTGAGGAGAAAAATTCTGTGATATTGTTAAAAGGTGAAGAACATATATTTGATAAAATTCAACCTCTATTTCTTTTAGTTTTCTTTTTAATTTTTAATTTATTTTTAATGGAAAGATAATTGCTTTACAGAACTTTGTGGTTTTCTGTCATACAACAACAAGAATCAGCCATAGGTACACCTACGTTCTCTCCCTCCCGAACCTCCCTCCAATCTCCCTCTCCATTCCACCCTTCCAGACTGCCACAGAAACCCTGTTTGAGGCTCCTAAGTAATACAGCAAATTCCCATTGGCTATCTATTTTACATATGGGATTGTAAATTTCCATGTTACTCTCTCAATACACCTCACCCTCTCTTTCCTCCCTTCCCCCAGTGCCCAATAGTCTGTTCTCTATGTCTGTTTCTCCATTGCTGCTCTGAAATAAATTCATCAGTACCATCTTTTTAGATTTCATATATATGCATAAGTATACAATATTTATATTTCTCTTTCTGACTTACTTCACATTGTATAATAGTCTCTAGATTCATCCACCTCATTAGAACTGACTCAAATGTGTTCATTTCTATGGCTGACTAGTATTCCATTATATATGTACCACAGCTTCATTATCCATTCATCTGTTGATGGACATTTGGGTTGCTTCCATGTTCTAGCTATTGTGAATATTCCTGCAACGAACATCACAGTACATGTGTCTTTTTTTCAATTTTGGTTTCCTGAGGCTATATGCCTAGGAATGGGATTGCTGAGTCAGTGAAGTGAAAGTGAAAGTAGCTCAGTCTTGTCCGACTATTTGCAACCCCATGGATTATACAGTCCAATAAATTCTCCAGCCTAGATTACAGGAGTGGGTTGCCTT
Organism: Cephalophus harveyi; assembly: GCA_006410635.1. Lineage (NCBI taxonomy): Eukaryota > Metazoa > Chordata > Mammalia > Artiodactyla > Bovidae > Cephalophus > Cephalophus harveyi. The sequence goes on from SJYT01033227.1 coordinate 93,276, forward strand.
TCTCTTCTTCAGGGGATCTTCACAACCCAGGCATCAAATCCAGGTCTCCCACGTTGCAGGTGGATTCTTTACCAGCTGAGCCACAAGGGGAGCCCAAGAATACCGGAGTGGGTAGCCTATCCCTTCACCAGCGGATCTGCCTGACCCAGGAGTCAAACTAGGCTCTCCTGCATTGCATGCAGATTTTTTACGAACTGAACTATCAGGAAAGCTTCTCAGTCAGATGGTGGTTTTATTCCTAGATTTTTAAGGAATCTCCTACCAACGTCTATAGTGGGTGTATCAGTTTACATCCCATCAGCAATGCAAGAAGATTCCCTTTTCTCCACACCCTCTCCAGCATATATTGTGTGTAGAATTTTTGATGATGGCCATTCTGACTGGTGTGAGGTGGTATCTCATTGAAGCTTTGATTTGTATTTCCCTAATAACATACTGGTTTCAAATAGGAAAAGGAGTACGTCAAGGCTGTATATTGTCACCCTGCTTATTTAACTTATATGCAGAGTACATCATGAGAAACGCTGGACTGGAAGAAACACAAGCTGGAATCAAGATTTCTGGGAGAAATATCAATAACCTCAGATATGCAGATGACACCACCCTTATGGCAGAAAGTGAAGAGGAACTAAAAAGTCTCTTGATGAAAGTGAAAGAGGAGAGTGGAAAAGTTGGCTTAAAGCTCAACATTCAGAAAACAAAGATCATGGCATCTGGTCCCATCACTTCATGGGAAATAGATGAGGAAACAGTGGAAACGGTGTCAGACTTTATTTTTTGGGGCTCCAAAATCACTGCAGATGGTGATTGCAGCAATGAAATTAAAAGACGCTTACTCCTTGGAAGGAAAGTTATGACCACCCTAGATAGTGTATTTAAAAGCAGAGACATTACTTTGCCAACAAAGGTCCATCTAGCCAAGGCTATGGTTTTTCCAGTGGTCATGTATGGATGTGAGAGTTGGACTGTGAAGAAGGCTGAGCGCCGAAGAATTGATGCTTCTGAACTGTGGTGTTGGAGAACTCTTGAGAGTCCCTTGGACTGCAAGGAGATCCAACCAGTCCATTCTGAAGATCAGCCCTGGGATTTCTTTGGAAGGAATGATGCTAAAGCTGAAACTCCAGTACTTTGGCCACCTCATGTGAAGAGTTGACTCATTGGAAAAGATTCTAATGCTGGGAGGGATTGGGGGCAGGAGGAGAAGGGGATGACTGAGGATGAGATGGCTGGATGGCATCACTGACTCGATAGACATGAGTCTGAGTGAACTCTGGGAGTTGGTGATGGACAAGGAGGCCTGGCGTGCTGTGATTCATGGGGTTGCAAAGAATCAGATATGACTGAGTGACTGAACTGAACTGAACTAGATCATCAAAAACCCAAGAGAGCTCCAGAAAAACATCACTTTTGAACTGTGGTGTTGGAGAAGACTCTTGAGAGTCCCTTGGACTGCAAGGAGATCCAACCAGTCCATTCTGAAGGAGATCAACCCTGGGATTTCTTTGGAAAGAATGATGCTAAAGCTGAAACTCAGGTACTTTGGCCACCTCATGCAAAGAGTTGACTCATTGGAAAAGACTCTGATGCTGGGAGGGATTGGGGGCAGGAGAAGGGGATGACAGAGGATGAGATGGCTGGATGGCATCACTGACTTGATGGACGTGAGTCTGAGTGAACTCCGGGAGTTGGTGATGGACAGGGAGGCCTGGCGTGCTGTGATTCATGGGGTCGCAAAGAGTCGGACATGACTGAGCGACTGAACTGAACTGCACTGAATCAGTACAGTGATGGAGACAGGCCACTAGAGCAGAAATTCTATGACTTTGCTGTGATGGGGGAGGTAGAGAGAGTTAAAGATGATCTTGAAGAGCAGCAAATCCAGTCTTTCTGAGGTCAGAGAAAGTTTGTCAGAGTTACATATAAACTGAGATACAGCAGACAAGCAGCCAGGCAAAAATATGTGCACTGTGGAAGAAGCAGAAGTAGTGCATTTTGAAGTAATTAAAACAATATGTGGGAATAAACATCGTTTATCTAAAGAACTGAATGAGGTTTAGAATGGCCAAGGTATAAAGGATAAGAGGGAGTGAAAGATATGGCTGGAGAGGTCACCCAAAGAAGAAACATGCAAACCACTGGTTAGATTTTACCTTGAGGGCAGTTTCTGACCTGGACAGTTTTCTGAGCAGCAGACTGACATGTCAGGTTTGTAACTTATGCACTGCTTCCTCTGACTCTAGTAGTGAAGATCAGTTTAGATGAGGCAAACTTGGAAGTCTGGAGGTCAGTTAGAAGGAAGGCTGCCATAGTAATCTGGATGGCCAATGATGGTCACCTGGACTTGGAAAATTACAATAGAAATGGAGGCAAAGGTATTAGCTTTGAGAAGCAGTCAAGCCATAGATGCAATAGATTAAATGATGGCATGTGACAACTGATGGCAAAAAAGGGGTTCGTGATGAATGATACCCATATTTATGACTTGAGCAAGTGGGTACAGGAGAGTTTTCACTGAGATGAGGGCCACTGGAGGAGGCACAAGTTTGTGGGGGGGTTAGGGGTTCAGTCCTGGCACTACCAAGATTGAGACACCTATGGAATTCCCAAGGGGAGATATTTAGTAGACAGCAGGACACACAGATACAATGCACAAGAAGACATGGGCTTCTGGAACAAGTTTCTTTTCAGAAGCACAGGGCCTACAAGTATAAAACAGAACTGTTGTGTCAAAAAGAAAGCTCACATTCAGTTGTGGGGTCAGGAATGACTTCACAGAGGTTATACTGATTTAAGATCTTTAAAGAAGGGTGGGATTTTAAGTGACTTTTAGAGAAAAAGTGTACTATTTGAAGCTGGAGGAACCTGATTGAGAACACAGTGAGAAAAACTGATAACATTACAGGAGATTATTAACATTTACATTTGGCTAAGGTTTAAGGTCTGTTTGTGGTAAATAGTAGGTAATGTAGCTGGAAAAAGGATTTGACAGAAAGGCAGGAAGGCTGAACTAGATTCTCTAAGTGATATGGATTCTTCAGAGGTGTCTGAACTATGGAATAATAGTCTTTATGAATTTCACAGACCACATCTCATCTTGCTGAGCCTTTATGAAGAAGGCAGGATTGAAAGATACCAGAACAAGAAGGAAAGCTTTTGAACTCAGACAGCTCTGGGTTTGATACTCAGCTCCTGGCTTCGTTACTCAGAAGTGATATGGTCCTGTTGAGTTAGTTCCTGTCTCCTTGGGTATAGAGTGAGCAGTATGATACCCACTTCTCATGGCTGCTATGAACATTGAAGATCATAGATTCAAGGTACCCAGTACGTAAAAGTCAATTACCATATGAAAAGCTGCTGTTGGTGATGGTTTAGAGAGTTGCAGCTGTGTTTGTCAGGCTGGTCCCTCAGAAAGACGACATAACAACAACAGCCACCATTTCAGCTGGAGAAGGGGTATTCCCAACTGGAAAAGAACTATGAAGTAAAGTGAGGTGAAAGTTGCTAAGTCATGTCCGGACTCTCTGCAATCCCATGGGCTATACTGTTCATGGAATTCTACAGGCCAGAATACTGGAATGAGTAGCCTTTCCCTTCTCCAGGGGATCTTCCTAACTCATGGATCCAACCCAAGTCTCCCACATTGCAGGTGGATTCTCTACCAGCTGAGCCACAAGGGAAAAGAACCACAGTCCTTCTCAAAACAAATACAACATGACTGTTTCCCACTGGAAAAGAACTAGGAGGGAGAAAGGCAGTGAGGGCTCCTCAGCTCATCCCTATGTGTCCACATGTATTAATCCCTGTAAAACAACAGCAGTGCCTACAAATCAGTGTCTCATGCCCCAACATTGAAGTAACTTCCAAAGACACAGCTTCCAGAGTAACCTGAATCTGAATTTGTGGACAGGGCCCAGAAGTGCGTACTTCACAATGTATCTGAACTTCTCCTCCCCAGTGCATGATTTCAAAAAACGCAACATTTGAAACAAAAGCAGTAACCATTAGCCACACATCAGATTCTTTCTACCGTGCCAACAAGGAGTGAGTAAGATAAGACTTACCAAGTACACCCATAACAGAGAAGACTGGCATAACAGAGATTTGTGCATGGCATTTTATTTCTGAGGCCAATAACAGACTATGCTGCTTGAGATCGTTAGAACAAAGGCTTCTACTCAGACTTTGGCTTACACAGGAGGAGCCTATACAATAAAACAGGATATTCCAACAAGAAGAACTATATCTTCAGAATAGCCAGGGGTTGGGGGGGGGGGGTACTTCCGTGGTGGTCCACTAGTTAAGAATCTGCCTTGCAATGCAGGGGACACAGGTTTGATTCCTGGTTGGGGAACTAAGAGCCCACATGCCACGGAGCAACTAAGCTCTCACACTGCAAGTACTGAGCTTGTGTGCTCCATGCACCACACCTAAAGAGCTCATGTGCTGCAACCAAAGGTCCCTTGTACCACAACTAAGACCGGATACAGCCAAATAAATGCTGTTTTAAAATTCACCCTTTGAAAAAACAAAAACAAATAGACAGGGGAAGGAAAAGGCAGCCATGGCATTCCACATTAACTGTCAGGGTCTACAAAGGGTCTGAGGTGTTGCCCTATCTGCAAGCTAACAAGTTAACTTGCCACAAATTCACAAATGCTTTCTTAAGTGAGAGACAAAAGACTCTGTTACTCACAACAAAAGCAGTAGCCAGAGGGTCAGCATGGATCATAGCGCCTCAGTCCCCTCAGGGCAGCACAGGTGGGCCTAGATGGATACACGGGAAGTGGGCTGAATTATAAGAGAGGAATCCTGAGCGGGAGGACCCCATTTCTTTATAGAAATGTGCAAGAAAACTTGCTCTCTATCTTAGAGGAGACATTACCTCATCCCTCAAGGTTACATGCTGCAAACAAACACTGAAAAATGGCCCAGATAAAGACTGTTCAAGGCCTCACAATCTTGGCACACTGGGCAAGATGTATAGGAGCACAAAAGACCCATAAACAATGTCTACCCACACTAAACCTTATCCCACTAGGGCCAGCCTTGAGCTGTATAACTCAGCTTCTTAAAAGTATTCTCTCTTCTTTGAGACTAAGTCGAGGTGGGGGAGGGGGTGGGTCGATGTGGTGCAGTTAAGGCTCACTGGGATAATGCACCTCCAAAAGTGGATGTATTTAATCAGTCTCCTTAATGACTCCTTGGTGACTAAGACACCATAACCAAGGGTCAAAAATACATACAAACACACACACACGCACATACAAGGTGGGTGCGTAAGAGGAAGAGAAAGAGAGGAGAATGATTTAGCTCCCTTTCAAAGCTGTCCCTGACTCTATAATGCTGAAATCAGAATATTCCAGCCCTGGGGAAGAAACTTCTGTTAATTCTCAAGTTCACAATCTGCCACATAAATCAGAGTAATACGGTAAGCTGTGATAACCACAGTGACACATGTGGAGTTCGATTAAGTCTTTTGTTCTCCCTGGGGAAAGGAAGAAAGGCTTCTTTACATGATATAGCAATATCAAATTATCTGCTATTTTTTAATATTGCACATCTTAAAGTCATATCTGGGGTTGTTTTGTGAAAAGCGAACTGATGAATAATTTAGAATGGTATCTTAGCACCTCTCCCTGCATATAAAAAATGTAATCTGACTTAATTGTATGTTGCCATGATAACATTAAAAAAGTCCCCAAGGGGTAACTGGGACATGCCCGGCTTAATGAAAAGTCAAAGGACATTACTTGAATGTATATGAACTCCATTTTCATGCTTGCACTGCATGTTTTTTGGAATGTGGTGCTGGCCTCCCTCTCCTGAGAGCTTGGAGTGCACAGCAGTGTCTGTGGTGGCTCGCCTTTGCTTAAAGAGCTAATTAACTGCTTATCATGATTTTCTCATTTGGAAATCAAGAGGCTTATGGAAATCCTTTGGAATAACAACTTGGAATTCATGCAACTTCATTACTCATTGAAGTCAGAACTCTTTTGATGGTGACAGTTTCTGTGTTGTGTTTTTTCCTGGTGCATCCATAACACTGAAAACTGTCCCCGGCATTGAAACTTCGTGCCTACATAACAACAAGGTAAGAGCCTAGAGGGAAAACCTTGCAGGAGAAGCCAGAATTACCATGGCAAAATGTGTCTGTATTTATACAAGGACAAACTCCACTCGCAGCTGGCCGGAGCAAAGAAGAATTAAGTCACTACTCATACAGCAGAGAACTAAACTGTAAAGCTGATGAGAGTCAATGACCTAGACAAGCACTGGGACTCAGATGGTTCACATCATTAGGGTTCAGTGAATGAAAAACAGGCCTGGGGGTGAGCATTCAGAATGCCAAGAGAAAGACAGATGATCAGAAATAAGTCAAGCAATAAAAAGCCCACTGTCAGGACTTACCCTGGTGGTCCACTGGCTAAGACTGTGCTCCCAGTGCAGGGGGCCCAGGTTCAATCCCTGATCAGGAAGCTAGATCCCACATGCCGCCACTAAGAGTTCCATGCCGCAGTGAAGACTGAAGATCCCTTGTTCTACAACTAAGACCCAGTGCATCCAAATAAATAAATACAAAAAAGAAAAAAAAAAAAAAAAGCCAACAGCTATGGACAGTTGTGAGTCCACCCACTGCTCTGAAAGCAGCCTTTGGGTTTGTGTGGCTTCTCCTTCCTGGTCACAAAGGGATATCATCTGTATCCCTCCCTTCTTTCTCAAAGGCACAGAGGAGCCTGGTGGGCTATAGTCCATTGAGTCGGAGTCAGACACGACTTAGTGACTGAGCACATACACATGCAGCCCTGTACATTGCACAACTGCTGGCATTGCTGAATGCTAAAACTTGAGGTCTATTCAACCTCTCTTTGATGCCTCACTTCCACTCCTCCCTTCCACCCCAGACATCTAGACTTCACATTCTTTTCTTGCCCTCAATCTAATCAAATGTGGAAAACTCAGCAGTGGCCACAGGACTGGAAAAGGTCAGTTTTCATTCCAATTCCAAAGAAAGGCAATGCCAAAGAATGCTCAAACTACTGCAAAATAAAACTCATCTCACATACCAGTAAAGTAATGCTCAAAATTCTCCAAGCCAGGCTTCAGCAATACGTGAACTGTGAACCTCCTGATGTTCAAGCTGGTTTTAGAAAAGGCAGAGGAACCAGAGATCAAATTGCCAACATTCCTTGGATCATCAAAAAAGCAAGAGAGTTCCAGAAAAACATCTATTCCTGCTTTATTGACTATGCCAAAGCCTACTGACTGTGTGGATCACAATAAACTGTGGAAAATTCTGAGAGAGATGGGAATACCAGACCACCTGACCTGCCTCTTGAGAAACCTGTATGCAGGTCAGGAAGCCACAGTTAGAACTGGACATGGAACAACAGACTGGTTCCAAATAGGAAGAGGAGTACGTCAAGGCTATATATTGTCACCCTGCTTATTTAACTTATATGCAGAGTACATCATGAGAAACGCTGGGCTGGAGGAAGTACAAGCTGGAATCAGGATTGCCGAGAGAAGTATCAATAACCTAAGATATGCAGATGACACCACCCTTATGGCAGGAAGTGAAGAACTAAAGAGCCTCTTGATGAAAGTCAAAGAGGAGAGTGAAAAAGTTGGCTTGAAGCTCAACATTCAGAAAACGAAGATCATGGCATCTGGTCCCATCACTTCATGGCAAATAGATGGTGAAACAATGGAAACAGTGACAGACTTTATTTTCTTGGGCTCTAAAATTGGTTGAAGAAGCTGAAGTCAGTTTGGGGGACAGAAGAGAATGGAGGTGTGGTTGTAGAAATAAATGGGTAAACAGAAGGTATGAAGTAGGAGCTACAGAAAAGAGTGAAGAAGAACTGGTCTGTTAGGGACACTGCTACCCTGTTTTACTGCAAATATCCTTGAGAAAATGTGCTTTTAAATGATATCAGTCATTTACTGTCACGAGGAAAACTTGCATATTGATTTTTGATAGCAAGTCTGGGTAGAATACTGATAAACAAGGGTGGAGGTGGACTCTGAAATTTGCGGTGAAAAGGGACAGTTAGGGTAAGGAAGTTGGCTAAAGAGAACCTGAAGTGATACCTTTCACCAGAGTACATAAGGAAGGGAGACAGGACTGAGCAGACAGGATATATTTGAAGGTCATGACCCAGGAGGGAACCAACAGGGAGACAGGCATCTTCCTTGAGTCTCTGCGTATTCTGTAACACTAAAAGGGAAATGGGAGAATTGGCTTCCTGAACTCAGCATGTCACATAAGAGTCAACTGCTAGCCCAAAGATGCTCCATAATGGCAGCAGAGCCTGAAACAAAAGGCACAGCATAAAATGTAAAATGACTCACTCTGTTGAGCATCAGGACATGACCAGCAGCCAGGAACCACTGCCATATACGGACCAGTGACAGAGCACTTCTCCACTACTGTGCTACTCACCTCAAGGAAAAAGCCAAAATGGCGGTCCAGTCATTGGGCACCACTCTCCTTCCAATAACTAAGTGACATTTGAATCATCACAGACTTTTTGAGCGGCCTGTGGTATCTTTAGTGGGCAATCCATCTTCCTCAGCCAGCACCCCTCACAGCCCACTGTCAGCTGCTGCTGCCTATGGCCAGCCTGTCTGGCAAGCTATCCAGTCCCACGGAAGGACAATCCCTAATTCACAGCCTCATTCTGATCTGCGGTCTATTGTCACTCTCAGAGTTAATGCATCTCGGACTTCCCCACCTAAAAAACCCACTTCTGACTCGTTTTCCTCAAATACAAGTAGATTTTTTCCCAATCGTGATCCTTTCATACAAGTGACTGGTCTGAGATGACAGAACTCTCCAGTCATCTCCTCTGGCTTTATCTGTGCAACCAGCAATAGAGAGAGCTGGGGATAGACTGGACCCTGTAGAAACTCCCAGCTTACAACCTGAGTTTGTATCTACTCTCACTGCTCAGTGAAAGTCTTTTGTTTATTTTTTGATCCATTTCAATTCAGCTAAGGTTAATTTCTCCAAAGGAACTTCTCTGAGGCTTTAAAAAGCAAAATGGCTGCTCAGGCCTACGTGTTGGGAGACATTCTCAGCTGTGCCTTTATCAATTCAAAGGTATTTAGCAGCATGTTTCCGAAAAAACCATTTGCCTTTCTCCCATTCTGCCAGTTTTCCCTCTGCTTCTTCACTTTCTCTCCTATTAACATGGGTCCTATTATTGAGTCAAAACGTGCCTCTTCTCCTAGATAGGAGGGGGAGAGAGGAGAGTGTAGCACACTGAAGTTTCTAAAGCATTTGAGTTCAGGGCATTACCTAACTTCTTCTTGAGGCTTCACTGTTTTCAAAGTAGACCCCTATTTAGTAATATAAAACACTGAATAATCAGGTATATTTGGATAAATAAATGGTGAACCTGTGGGCTCCCAGCAGGTAATGATGAAAATAAATAGCCCTCTCTGGTGGCAGGTATAAAAGTTTCATTGCTACCAGCACCTAAAATTGGACATGAATGCAAGTACTGAGTATTAAAGACAGCAAAGCTGAATGTTTTGAGTGACAAATAATAATGGGGAAAAACTCTAATAATATTACTATATGCTTTACTTATATAATTCTTAAGCAACAATTTCATAAGTAGATATGTTAATTTATTTCATTTTCCAGATAAGGAAACAGGCCCAAAGGACTATTTTTTGCAACTTCACACAGCAGCCTGGAAGTCCATTCCATGTTGGAACCCACAGCTCTGATATCCAGAGCCAGCCCTGCTCCCACGACACCATCCTTTCTCTTATTTGGTTGGTGTCCCTTGACCAACGATCAAATCCTCCAGCCAAATAGACCCCAGAATGGCTCAGGTTCTTGGAAGCTGGTGTAGGCTGCTCTTTGGAAGATCACAGTAGTTTTGAAGGCAAGTGTATGACCATTCATAGGTTTTCATGTTTGAACAACCCTGACAGCATCACTGGTTTGACTACAAATTTAACTTGTGTTCTAAGTAGGGGCCAGAAACAGACTCTCCTGCCTGGGAGATGTTAATGATGGAGTCAAATTCCTTGTTTCAATAACTTTTAGGATATCTCTGAATGCAGGAGCAACCAAATGACCTCTTGGGGAAATGTCAGTCATCAGTGTTTGCTAACCTAATGAAGCTGGGGCTCAGTGGAGGCTCCCATGGAACATAGCAGAGCTCAGGTGACTGAGCACCTGCTTTATAGTAAAGGAGACCCACACCCAAAACTGAACCCCAACCCCCACCCCCCCGATAAGCTGCATGGATTCAGTTGTGTCACATAAACTCCTCTGCACCTTAGTTTCCTTTTCTATAAAATGAAATGATAATAATACTTTCCTTTCAGGGTGATCCTAAGGATTAAGTAAGATAACTTGTATAATATAGTGGGCACATACAAGACCTCAATAAATGTTAATACCCTTTATTACTGGTCCCTTTTCAAAATAAATTTAAATGACTGATTTTTATTACATTAATATAATAAAGTTCACTTCAAATAACTTGTGTTTTATTCAATCTATTATGCTGAAGCAAAATGATCCAGCAAATGTTTTTAAATGGACTTCGTTTTTACAGTATCTGTCTGATGTCTCTCAAATGCATAGGAACTGGTACATTAGGCTGTCCTCTTCCAGTCCTGCACACATATCAACAATCTTGAGGAGGTGGTACCAAGGTATCCATTTTCTGCCTTACATCTGGTTCTAGATCAGTATTAGAGAAGTTAATTTAGAGACTCATAATCAATTATCTGCCATGGAATGAAATGGAAAAGAATGGAAAATATCAGTTCATCACACACAGTGAAATGAAGTACTATTCTATAAAATGTTTACTTCACTTCTATATTATTCATATATTACATATATATATAGATGTACTAATTGGCACCATCAAACATAGTTTTCAGCATGGGTCCCAATCGAACAAGTTTGAATGCTATCACTTTGGACTGTATTCAGAGGCCCCAATAACTAGAAGGTTAGAGCTCTGAGGATGGTCTGGAATAGAGCATCCTGGAAGCACTTTGTGTAGATTTGTTTTAGGCACAAGAATTAGGTTTTAGCTTGTTACCCATGATGGTATGATGTCATCCTTAACTCTGACCCCAGAGCTGGCCAACTCAGAGACAAAGATCAGTGATTAAAGAATGCATAAATGAAGTTGACAGAGCATCACATGTATAATTCTGTTTGCAAAGAGCTGCAGTGTGGGTACAGACTTTGTTACCTGTTCAAGCACTTCTGTTCACTCTATTTTGGAGGACTCTGTCATGAATTCAAACAAATACATATCTCTCCCTGGATTCCCAGACATGGCTGGGGAAGGCAGGAGGTGCGTAGGAGGTTTACTTTCTGGAGTAAATGTTGCTTCATTTGGTCTCTTGGGATTTCTTGCTTCACTAAATCAAATAATTGAAGAGAAGGCTTCCCTGGTGGCTCAGAGGTTAAAGCGTCTGCCTCTGATGCGGGAGACCCGGGTTCGATCCCTGGGTCGGGAAGATCCCCCTGGAGAAGGAAATGGCAATCCACTCCAGTATTCTTGCCTGGAGAATCCCATGGGCGGAGAAGCCTAGTAGGTTACAGTCCATGGGGTCGCAAAGAGTCGGACACGACTGAGCGACTTCACCTCAATCAAATAATGGTCTACTATCTTTCTTTTATTTCCTACTTGTGCCATAGAGAAAATAGGTCAAATTGCATTTTATTCTGATACTCATCAATGATCACATTTTTTTTCTAACTGTTCTTCTTTTCAATTCCTGTTTGTCATCTTCTACTACTTCTTGCCTCAAAAATGTAGTGCTGAACCATGATATCTGCAATTTACCTTTAAATTTAGTTCCAGAAATAATATGTATGCCTACATGTTTCCCTACAGGATGTATTTACTTCTTGATCTCAATATAACTTGATTGGCTTTGGTTACAGTTGTAAGAAGAACATTTCTAAGAGAAGACAATCAGATCAGACAGAGAAGGTGTTAATATAATCAGGGCTTCTAAGAAAAAGCAATTTTGACAGATTAGAAATTGTATCTTCATGTGGATACTGCCCAGGTTGTCAAGCCCTTCTCCCACGGTGACAGCAGCTCCCTCAAACTTCTGGGACACCCTGTCTTCTTGTCACATTACGGAAAGCCAGCCCAGAGCTATATTTGGACCTTTCTGTCAAAGAAGACTATGAAACAGGAAGTAAAGCTCCCTACTGAAGTTTCCAGTAACTGTTGCTGATGCTTTCTAGATGGTACCATGTAAGTTTCATGTGGAAGTTGGGGTGTACAGAGAATAAGTAACTTAACCTACCCTTCTAAAGAAGTGGTCTCTCATCTTCCTATGAAATCTGCAATGTCCCTGTGCACCAACTTTGTCTCAATTCAGAAAACCCACAAGCAACAGAATGTTTATATTCGCTTGGAAGTTACCAGTGAGTAAACCTATCAGAGCAGACCGGGAGCCTGGCTCACAGCTGAGGAAGATGTGGGAAAGCAGATACTTTTAGCCTTTCCCTGTCTCTACACAGCCACTGGGGACTCTTGTGAGAAGCTAGCCACTAGCCCAGGGAGAAAGGGCAGAGCAGTGCTGAGTGAACAAAGCAGGTATTTAGTGCTTATAGATAATATCCAACTCTGGCATCTGTGGAGAGCATGGTGAGTGAGGGCATCTCCTAGGAAACCAGCAGATAACATGAGAGAGACAGGCTTTAACATAAAAAGAGCTGCAGGGAAAACAATGCATGTGAGCTAGAAATGAGCTGCACTTCATAATGCAGCAGTCGTTTCCTGTACAACAAATAGGTCTGCCCTGCTCACGGGGATGCATCAGGGCTTGGTGCAGGCAATCCTGAGCTCTGACTCTCTGGAGGTCAGGATCTCACACGTGACACGGGAGCCTCACACAGCAGCCCAGCAGCCCCAGGCACTGTGGGAATCTGCAGTGACCATTCAGACTGCAGAGAAGGCATGATGCTGGAGTGGAGACTGGCTAGGCTTTTGGCCTGCAGGGTGACCTGTCTGGAGGCAGAGGTGGTTGACAAGATGATGACTGCCAAGAGAAGCCACATCTCCTCAAACCTTTCTCTTTCTCCACTTTCCAAGACTTCCTCTTTCTCATCCCTCACTTCCTTCACACACACACAGACACGTTCCTTTCAAAAGTCTACTCCACTCTTTCCCTTTTAAAAGCCACTTCCAAAATTCATTGGGAGATTAGCATTAAAAAAAAAAAATGATTTTAGAACATCGTCATTCACCTGACTGTTTGGTCATGAAGGCATGTGTTTAAGTGTCTACTATTTGCTTAGCAACTCTCTGAGACAAGCCAGAAGCTAACTGATGATCTCCTGTCCAGCACTAAGGCCCACACTGATGCCAGTCAAGCCTGACAGAGGACCTGAAATGTTGGACCTCTCACTGATGACTGTTCAAACTCTTGGTTGCCAAGCAACAGGTGTTGCTAGCACAACAATAAACATACTTTATAATAATCTTCTGAGTCTTGGCATTTAGCCATTAAAGAAAAAATCTTCCTTGGAGAATTGCTAGAATTAAGAGGATATATTATTGTTTCCACGCTGCAGTTGTTACCTGGCTGAAAGCGTTGTTCCTATCTGGTGAGGGACATGTTTCTATCCAAATGCTTCTCTTGCCCAAAAGTTGTCCATTGAGATTGTCAGGATACACATCAAAACTATTTCAGGTAGTTGCTTACCAAAGAGATTAAGCTTTCATAGAATCAACCAACCCACACAGGTGCTTTGCTTCAGAGTTTCAGCCCTGATCTGATGAAGAAATCTCCCTGAAACTTATTTGAGCCTCTTTCAGGAGAGACATGGTGTGCTAAATTAAGCAACAGTATAAACAAAATCACCAGAGAATTAAAAGGACAAATCATGGTCATCTCCTTTAAAAACAAGGTAAAAAATGGGACTTCTATGCAGGAAGAGGTTAGCACCATAGACCAGCATCCTGGTGGGAAGAGTTTCAAAGTATTCACATTCATTTATTACAGGAGTGGAAAAAGCATTTTATAATCAGACAAATCTAGCCCAATCCTAGACTAGTCACTTTAAAGTCTGCAAGTTGAGCCTCACCTTGATCCATTAATTTAAAAAAGAAAATTCTCCTGAAAGCTTTAACACCCAACTATTGTAAAATGAAATGAGCTAAGTAATGACTCGTGCAAATTCCAGTCCTAGCTCATAATAGGTGCTTAATAAGTACTCCCTCCACAGCCTTGCCTTCCACTGAACAGAAATGTCATTGGGCCCATTTCAGCTGCAGCAGCTCTGATGTTTAGGCCGCCTAGTGCGGCACTAAAAGAGAGCTCTAATTCAGCCTCCTCACAAATGCAAACTGACCGTGCCCATTAGCACACATTAGTAATGCTCCTGGTACTAATTGGGAAAGACTCACACACTACATTTTTACAAACTCCTTAAAAGCCTCTCCTCTCTCTCCATCTGTACCAGCGACTCGCCTTGAAGGCCCTCCCCTCACTCACTCTTCTCTTTCTCACTGCCCCTGCTTGTCCACTGTCTCTTTTATTGTGTGTCCACCTTCAGCCCTCACCCTGGACATGCTGACCTCCCCTTACCCTCCTCCTGCTAAATTTAGAGGCTGAGCTGTCTCCCTGGTGTGAGAGGTTGAGAGCCGTGGCAGCAGGCTACAGAGCCCATCTTGAGTTGGCTGTCGGCAGTGAGGGAAGGACAAATGTCAGGGAGCCCTGCTCCCCGCTGCCCTCCCCTAGCCCCAGCATTCACTCCTCCTCAGCCTCTCTTGACAGGCAGGGTAAAAGGAGGAGGGCACCGAGGGCCTTTGAAGTCTGGCTGCCTGTCACCAGAGCTCAAAGAGACCAAGGGCTTGTCAGAGCACAAGTCACTGGGGCTCTCTCCCTTTCCCAATTAATTCAGTTGGCTCTGGAAGGAAAGGGACTGAGATATGCCCAGAACGGAGTTGAAAGCACAGCTTACCGACACAAAACTGCAGCATCAAAAAGTTTTCCTAAGCACCTGATCTCGACCATGGTGTGTGTGTTAGTTGCTAAATCATGTCTGACTCTGAGACCCCATGGACTGTAGCCCATAAGGCTCCTCTGTCCATGGGACTCTCCAGGCAAGAATACTGGAGTGAGTTGCCTCCCTTCTCCAGGGGATCTTCCCAACCCAGGGATCGAACCCGGGTTTCCTGCACTGCGAGCAGATTCTTTACCATCTGAGACACCTGGAAAGGCCCCCTGGACACTGGAAGAGAACTTCATTCCCTCTTCCAAGAGTAGCAGCCCCTACACAACTGATACAGAGGTGGGAATCCAAAGACCGTTTACCTGACTCCTGTTTGCCTCACGAGCTGGTCAATGTTAAGAATCCTGTCACCAGAACTTTCTTTATTTCAGCTTTATTTCTTCCCGCCCTCAAACTCTACCTGAAAATCTGGCCCAGTCACTTATAAGAATCAATGAAATCTCTGGTCTTTTTAGAGAATACACTTGGAAAAGGAAAAGCACAAATCCTCTGAAAGTGGGAGACAGAAGCACTGGGCGTGTCGCCAGAAGAGAGAGACTGCTGCTGCTAAGTCACCTCAGTCGTGTCCGTTTCTGTGTGACCCCATAGACAGCAGCTCACCAGGCTCCCCCGTCCCTGGGATTCTCCAGGTGAGAACACTGGAGTGGGTAAGAGAGAGACAAGAGACCCCAAAGACAAATACCTTTGTAGCCACTGTTCACCTTATGGTACTGTTTCGATTCTAAAGTTTTCATTGAACTAATGTTTATTTAGTCCCTGCTGTGTTCACTCGTGTTCTGTCTTACAGATGCGTTCACTTCACTCGTATTCTGTCTTATTATTCCCTCTCCAAAGAGAAGCCAGACAGGCCACTCACTGCCCAAGCCTGGATATGTACCAGCTCCTCTCCAAGGACACAGGCGTGGGTGAGAACCAAGGTCACTGCTGGACCGGGGAGTGCTGTGTCACCTGCAATGCTGGAGTTTCAGTCAGGCAGCAGGTATCAACACTGACAACAGAAGACGGCACAGAAGATGTGGGAGGACAAGCGATCCCTTAAGTTATATGTTGAGACAGAAAGTGAGGCTGAGGAGCTTTGATGGCTGTAAATTGACTCTTCACGTTTCACGGGAAATGCCTGCGTGTGGGGTGACTTCAGCCCTGACTCTCATTCTAGGTCATTTTGTTACAATGAAACCCCACAGTAGTGCTGTGATGAGAAGAATTTGTCTGTCCAGTGTCCAGCTGTTATAAAGGAGAGTGTAAATGCCTGTGAAATGCTGGGATGGACAGGTGTTATATCATCAGTTCAGTTCAGCTGCTCAGTCATGTCCGACTCTTTGCGACCCCATGAACTGCAGCACACCAGGCGTCCCTGTCCATCGCCAATTCCCGGAGTCCACCCAAACCCGTGTCCATTGAGTCGGTGATGCCATCCAACCATCTCATCCTCTGTCGTCCCCTTCTCCTCCTGCCCTCAATCTTTCCCAGCATCAAGGTCTTTTCCAATGAATCAGCTCTTTGCATCAGGTGGCCAAAGTATTGGAGTTTCAGCTTCAACGTCAGTCCTTCCAATGAACACCCAGGACTGACCTCCTTTAGGATGGACTGGTTGGATCTCCTTGCAGTCCAAGGGACTCTCAAGAGTCTCCTCCAACACCACAGTTCAAAAGCATCAACTTTTCAGGGCTCAGCTTTCTTTATAGTCCAACTCTCACATCGCTACATGACCACTGGAAAAACCATAGCCTTGACTAGATGGACCTTTGTTGGCAAACTAATGTCTCTGCTTTTTAATATGCTGTCTAGGTTGGTCATAACTTTCCTTCCAAGGAGCAAGCATCTTTTAATTCCATGGCTGCAGTCACCATCTGCAGTGATTTTGGAGCCCAGAAAAATAAAGTCAGCCACTGTTTTCACTGTTTCCCCATCTATTTGCCATGAAGCGATGGGACTAGATGCCATGATCTTAGTTTTCTGAATGTTGAGCTTTAAGCCAATTTTTTCACTCTCCTCCTCTTTCACTTTCATCAAGAGGCTCTTTAGTTCTTCACTTTCTGCCATAAGGGTGGTGTCATCTGCATATCTGAGGTTATTGATATTTCTCCCGGCAATCTTGATCCCAGCTTGTGCTTCTTCCAGCCCAGCATTTCTCATGATGTACTCTGCATATAAGTTAATTAAGCAGGGTGACAATATACAGCCTTGACATACTCCTTTTCCTATTTGGAACCAGTCTGTTGTTCCATGTCCGGTTCTAACTGTTGCTTCTTGACCTGCATACAGGTTTCTCATTTCAACATTCTATAGCCCCAAATCTGAGCCTCCTTTCTCATTTAACTACTTCTACTAATTTGACTTCAGATGAACTGTGCAGGGATGTCATCCTAGTAAAATTAAATGTAGAGACATAAAAGGATTGAGTGTTTATTGTGGGATATGGGTGGTGGGTGCTGCCCCAGGTCCCAACTCCCTGACCACTCTACAATTGACACCCCTCACAGGGACAGTGAATGGGTACATACTGAAAATGATTCAACTTGATTGGCAATTTCAACAATTTGTCCAAGTACCAAGAAACTGAAGAACATAGGAATGCTCCTGAGGAGGAAAAAACTGCGTATGTCACTCTGCTGTAAATTACAAGTAGTTTCAGCAGCAAAGTAATTCTCTTCAGCCAAAAGATTCACTGCCAGCTGAGGACCACACACTGAAGAGGATCTGTAAGTGTGACTGAAGATGGATCACCTACCTGCTGCTGGCCTGGCTGGTGCTATGGGGAGACTATGGGTGCCATGGGCCCTAATGACAGGCCTTACCTCCAGCAAGCAAGTTCAGCTCTGGACTACAACATGGGCAAGGAGTGGATGAGTAACTTTGTCACTTCACTATTACTTGGTCTTTCCGTAGCATATTTTATTTACAGTACAGTGTTAACTCACTTGTGAAAGCCAGAGTCATTGAAGAAGTAGCTCTTAGACAGCAGAACCCTTCATTAGTTTGGCAAATGGGTATTGACACCAGTAAGTTTCAGGAGCTGTGGCAGGCCCCCGGTTAAAGGCAGAGGTGAGGACAACCTCCCCTGTGTGTTACCCACAGACACACACGGGTAATGCAATAACCAGGTCTGACCCCAGAAAAAGAGAGAGGGGAGGAAACAGGTGGGCAGAGGACACAGGGAACACTGACTGCATCAGCTCTTCCAGCCTCCATCAGTCAGAAGGGAGGCGGCTCTCCTCTCCCCAGGAAGTCACTCTCAGGACTGTAGAGATCGGCCCCCACCAGGTCTCGTGGAGGCACAAGCTGACTTTCTATCCTCGTGGAGAGCGATGGAAATGAATATTTAAAGGTATGGGATCATAAAACTGTGGGACATGAGAAAACATCCGCCACTGAAGCCTGCTGGCGACACACCGCTCCATAACATGCACATGTTTATGGCTCCGCAACTGCTTCTGGCTCATTTGCAGAAATGCCGCACCTGAAGACTGGCATCCTGCCCTTCACCCTGGAAGTTTAAAAGTCACCAAGAGTAGTTCCTTTGACCGGAGAACCCAGGCAAGCAAGGGCACAGCTACCACGCCCTGAACCCGGGAGCCAGCCCTCCTTATTCCGTTGTATCCATGGCTCCACCTACATGATTAATGGTGAGACAGAACAGGCATGAAGCAGGTTTTTGCATCAAGTCAAAGCATTGGTCAAAGGGAAACTTATTTGATTTTACGACTTACTGTCCAAATTACTTTGTCATTAAGGTTAATTAAGAAAATATTTTCAACTGTAGTTGTACAGGCCATAGTTCAGTGTTTTCTTCTAGATTTATATGTTAACACACTAATCCCCCAGCCACATTGTTTTGTATGTTTTAATACAGATGCATACATGCATGGTTCTTATACACACATGCACATACATATGCACATTTCTTCCTAGAACACTGGCACATGCCACATTCTTTTCATAGATATGTTAAAATAAAGCTTTGGTTTCATCCTAAATTCTCCATGTTGCCTCGATCATTGTATCCCTGACATTTCAATATGATAAAACTCTGCAGAGGAGAAGCTTCTGTCCACTTGAGCCTTGCCAGGGCCATGGCTTCATTAGGAATACCTGTCATACCTGCCGTTCTAGCAGTGGCGACCACGAGACTTCCTCTGGGCACAGATACCATGGAGCTATGTCAAAAGGGCTCCAGCAGAGTCTGCATTTGGACCAAAGTATAAAAATTCCAGAAGGACAGGCCGGAGCTGAGAACTTCATTTCCAAGAGACATCATTTCCTCTCTGGAGCACTCAGGCTGAAAATAAAGCTCCTGGAGCAGGAAGATCATCCTCCTGAAGTGCAAAGGACCAATGCCAGAGCCCATGCAGAACACAGGACTCCCAGAAGAAAATGCAGGCGCTGTATGTGCCGAGGAGAGGGAATCAACCAGGTCCAAAGGCAGAGATATAAAGGCATGGAGGGTGTTATAGACTACATGCTTGTGTGCCTCCAAAATCCATATGTTGAAGCCCTAATCTTCAATGTGATGGTATGGTATTCCAAAGGTGGGGTCTGGGAAGTAATTAGGTCATGAGGGTAGAGATCACTTGATGGGATTAGCGTCCTTAAAAGATACACAGAGAGCTCTCTGTTTTCCCACTATAGCAGGGCACAGCAAGAAGACTGCAGTCTGCAGACCATGAAGAGCATCCTCATCAGGAACTTAAGTGGCTGGCACCTTGATCTTAAGACTTGCGGCACTATAAGAAATAAACGTCTGTTGTTTAAGCCACCATGTTGTCATGGTGTTTTGTTTGGACTAAGACAAAAAAGGAAGGTCAAAGCTGCTAGCTGCAAAAAAATTCTACTCAGGCGCCCATGAACACCAGTGGCAGCTAATTTCAAGCTGCCTGGTGGAGAGAACAGAAATCCCTCTGATGTAGGTTCCGTGTCTTTTGTTTAATTCAGCCAAGGTGGACTGGGACCTGCTGGGTACTCAAACTGCACTCTCTGCAGAAGGTTTCTGAACTCCAGGACCCTTCACTCCAGCAGGCCAGGCACCAGACTTCAAGATTAAAGGAGAACATGGAGACATGTTCAAGTTCTCAAATGAACGGTCTGGGTGGAGCCTTGACACCATATTCAAAACTGCCAATTCTACATGCACATCGCTCTTAGCTCTGTGGAGTGCTCAGAACAAAATTATTTCAGCAGAATAAAAGTGAGCGCACTTTCCCCCTGCTCTTGGGTGCTCTGTCCTTTCCCATCTGGATCGCAGCCCAGAGCTGACTCTGAGGACAGGAGCACAAGACCACAGCGTCACCAGCAGCTGGGATGCACTCTCTGCAGAAGGTTTCTGAACTCCAGGACCCTTCACTCCAGCAGGCCAGGCACCAGACTTCAAGATTAAAGGAGAACATGGAGACATGTTCAAGTTCTCAAATGAACGGTCTGGGTGGAGCCTTGACACCATATTCAAAACTGCCAATTCTACATGCACATCGCTCTTAGCTCTGTGGAGTGCTCAGAACAAAATTATTTCAGCAGAATAAAAGTGAGCGCACTTTCCCCCTGCTCTTGGGTGCTCTGTCCTTTCCCATCTGGATCGCAGCCCAGAGCTGACTCTGAGGACAGGAGCACAAGACCACAGCGTCACCAGCAGCTGGGAGAGTCCTAGGCAGCGCCAGGCTCCTCCTTAAGGAGAAGGCTGCAGATTTCCTAAATCATACAAGGCTGCTGTAACAGCAGTCAGAGCAATAATAAAAATCATGAGCACTGGCCAGAGAACGATTCTTGAGGACAGACACTGAGTCTTTCGCTTCACCGTATCCTTGACTGAGCCTGAACCCAAAATACTGTTCAACAAATACCTAATAGAAGGCTGAATGGAGGACGACACAGGTAAATGCAAGAATCCCTATTTTCCCATCTTCCAGGGTCACCGATGCCTTTTCTGTTTAAATAAGAATAGTCCAATTCCTCTTCTGTGGCTGCAGAAAGACCATGTCTCTGAGCAGGTCCCCTGTCTTAGTAGTGCTATGAAGCCCAGGAAGGGTGGGCAGCCGACTGCCCCCAGAGTGGGGGCTGCTCCTCACTGCTCGGTCTAACTTCCAGGGTCACCGATGCCTTTTCTGTTTAAATAAGAATAGTCCAATTCCTCTTCTGTGGCTGCAGAAAGACCATGTCTCTGAGCAGGTCCCCTGTCTTAGTAGTGCTATGAAGCCCAGGAAGGGTGGGCAGCCGACTGCCCCCAGAGTGGGGGCTGCTCCTCACTGCTCGGTCTACAGATGCTCGAGCTCCTCCCTGCTGACTTCTGTCCTCGGGGCCCATCCCTGTGCTTCCTGCTCTGCTTCCCTTACACACGGGCATCCTCTCTCCTGTCTTCCCCAAACCACCGCTGACACTCAGCTGTAGAATTTCAGAACTCAGTGCAGTCTGAGAATGTGCCGGTGCTGAGAAGAAAAGCCTCAAAGTTTAATATCAGAAGCCACAGCTTCTAGTGCTTGTCAATACAATGCAAGTCCCTGGTGGAAGGTGGATCCCTCTTTGGGCAACAAAGGCCCTCAGGGTCGTCATACATCCACCCACACACTCTACCAGCTGCTGGGGACACTCGCAGGTAGCAGTCCTGGAGTTCTCCCATGCTCTCCAAATCAGGAGTCCTGCATCCTGCCTTCCTCAACTCCAAACAAAACAGTTCACCCAGAGCCCTTGCCCGGACCACAGCAAGGCCATAGACCTACACCATCAAACAGAGCGGCTGCAGGGCCTCCTTTGTCTTTGTCCCCTTCTCCTTCCAAGGTGAGGCTCTGGACTTGGTTCTGCATAACCAACAGGTTCACTAAAAAGTTCCCCAGGCCAGAGAACACCACTGCTTCAAAGACAGATTCTGCAGATTACAGATTAGTTGTGCCAAAGTGTACTTTTTAGCCACGTAAGTGTCTGGGATCTGTCCCAAGAGGGAGAAAAAACCCTGAAGGGCCTCAGCACAGGTGGCCGGGGCCACCCACCAAGCAGCTCAGGGCCTGCCCTGAGCAGTGTCACCCACCACTATTCAGCGTCCCTTGTCCTTTCTCTGAGTAAGTGTCTGGGATCTGTCCCAAGAGGGAGAAAAAACCCTGAAGGGCCTCAGCACAGGTGGCCGGGGCCACCCACCAAGCAGCTCAGGGCCTGCCCTGAGCAGTGTCACCCACCACTATTCAGCGTCCCTTGTCCTTTCTCTGGCCTGTTCTGTGGAAAGGACTGAGGAGGAGGACTGTCAGAGCAGACAGAGCTGGGCGGCAGGAAAGCAGCAGCAAACTCTCTTCTACCACTGACATCTTAATAATCACCAAGTTTTCAAAGAAACTTCCAACCACAGGGAAACTTCCCGATGAAATTGACTTCCAGTGAAATGCATTTACCTCTCAGCTCTTCTCCACATGTACTTTATGACAGCATCACGAGTCTCCTGCTTCAGGATGAAATCTTGTCAGCCTGTAAGAGCAAAGCAGGATGGAAGTAAGTTAGTGTTAAGGAAAAAAAAAATGTCAGCCAGGCTCCTAATTGCCTCCGAAGCTGCTAAGGAGGTGCGGGGCCTCCAGCCCGTACCCACGGTGCCCACAGTGAGCCCACTGACCTGTCAGAATGGCCAAGGGAGCAGCCTCTCTGCGGCTGGAGGTGACAGGGTGCACACAGGAAGTGGGCAGGTGGATGGTAGTGCTGACTCCCGGCACGAGGCCCACCCAACTCTATGCCTCCCCTCCCCAGGGCCAGGAGTATTCTCTGCAGGGGACTCCCATCAGCTCCCTCTTTCAGGGAAAGGTCTGAAGTTATTTGCACTCTCCTGTCCCCTTCTCTAGGGGACCAGCTTTCTCAGCCTGAGCTCTCAATGGCAGCAGCAAGAAGATGGGAGAGGGATGTGAGAGAGAGAGAACCACTCTTTCCCACCTCTGAAATTCTTCTTCATGGCAGCTTCCCTCTCCCAAGTATCCGAGGAGTCTGTCTTCTGCACAAAATACTGTTTTTCAAAGTTCTACTAATTCCTTTCCTCACCCAGAAAATTATCCTTGATTGTTCTAGGCAACGAAAACTTCTCCCTTCCCTGAATCGAATTCTGTCACTCAGATTCAGCCTCAGATCTGGGCCTGGGAAGGCTTCTGGCTTCCCCTCCCAGTATAATTGAGCAGAGGACTAACTGCTCACACACACCAGGTAGGGCATCTAATCCAGACCCACAAAGTACTGAAGATTTGGAATGTCATTCCTTGGTCTGTCTGAGAAAGACCTCCACACATGGAGAAAAATGCCCTCCCACTGAGGTAAAAACCCAAGGCCTCACTCGCTCCAGCTACTGATGGGGGCTGGTGGGCTGTCAGTGCTGGTTTTGACAACCCTACTTTCTGACCTGCTCTTGTTCTTAAAGTTCAAGGCTTTTCTGGAAGCCACAGGGGACAGGACCATGGCATTTGTCAAGAAAATCACATCTGTACCAAAGGGCTGAAAGAAGGCTGAGTGAAATGTGCCACCATGCGGTACCAGAGGCTTCAGAATGACAACTGCCAATACTCATCTCTCCATCACTGAAGTGACTGAACGCAGGAACTCAGAGGAGGGCCTGGGAGTCAGGGTGGGGCCAGAGGTTGGGTTGGAGGTGGAGGAGCTGAGAAGATGGAGATGTAGCTGGGCCTGGGCCTTGATAAGTAATGGAAAACAGGGAGCTACACAGGAAATGGCCTGGTCCTGGGAATCATGAAACGTGGCTTCCAGTCATAACTTGGATACAACACACTGTAGACCCTCCAGGAAGTCAGTGAACATATCAGAACCTTTGTTTTCTCAATTTCACTGTTAATGAGGTAACAGTAAACGCTCATGAGCTTTAACACATAATGAGAAAAGAGAACAATGCCCAGACTAGGGGTTAGGAGTGGAGGTGCTCTGGTGAACCTGGAGACCATTAGCTAGACCCAGAAAGCATCACTGAAGAGGAAAGGGGAGGAAAGATCTTGCCTTAGAAGGTAGAGATGAAGGAGGGGTCTGGGCAGGACAACTGCAAAGGCGAAAGCAGAGGAAGGTGTCTTCTGGGTTGGTTATGTGAGCCACGATCTGGGGAGAGACATCCAGGCTGGAATATACTTTGGAACTCTCTGCGTGAACACGATAGTTCCATCTGGGAAGAGAGAGCAGTAACTGAGGTTGGGAGTGAGTGTACAGAAGCAGTAAGGACCCTGAGGATCACCAAATGGTACTGAAGCTGGCTAGAGCAACTATGTATCTCTTTCCAACTCTTGCTCAGTGACTTCATGTTGAAAAGTAGTTTAAAATTGGTGGTGGGGGGCAGAGGTGTGGTGGGACAGTATATTCGCCACAGAAAACTGGAAACTAACTGGAGCTTGTTTTCTAGGAGCTGGTAGTTAAACATTTACCAATGACCAAGGACATCTAATTTTAAGGGAGGAGATTAAAAAGAAAAAAAGGCCAGTAAAAGAAAGGACAAAACAGCTTCAAAGATGTAGGAGCAGAACAAGAAGGGAATGGTGTTCTGAAACCAAGCAGGAGAGACAGCCCAGAGGAAAGGGCCTTCATGAGACGGAGCCAGTCCGGCTGAGCCACTCACACTCTGGCTAGCACGTCCTGAGGCTTTGGTCGCATGCTGCTGGCCCCATGCTGGAAGGGGAGGTGACCCCAGTGTGGGTTTCTGTGCCTTTACCACCTGATCAGGCATCACCCATGGCCTCACCAGACTAGAGACAGCACGGACTTTTTTCTGACATTTCCTCTACACCCTTGGCACTTCACAAAATGAAGGCATCATCAGGAAGCTATTTCACAACATCTGAATCCTCCTCTGACAGACAACATTTAGCTAGAGATGATAGAAAAACTTCATCCTTCCCCGGAGTGTAGACCTGAGAGTAACATGGAGGAAGCAACAGCCTCGTTTCGCAGCTAGATTGTACTCAGACCCTGCCTATGCACCCACCACCCCCAGACTCATGACTCTCCAGCTTCTGGGAGCTTCTCGATTGTTCCCTGACTGCGGGGCCCATTCTCTGCAGAATGCTGGCAGGCAGCAGTTACGTTATGTATCTGCTCCGTGCTCAGGCAAGAAACCATTATGTTCACGGATCATTATTGACATCCTGACATTTGTCACCTTCTTTCATAGCAGTTAAATCTTGCTTTATCTGTAAATGTCACCATGTCATTTATTCATGAAAGGGGTCACATTCCTGAAATAGCATGCTTCAGTTTAAAAGGGGAGCTTGCCTTTCTTCGCAGTAGGTAATCCTCAAACAAACTTTACTGCTGATAAGTGCTTTTTTTGTTGGAGTTTCTTGGCCTTAAATGACATCCTCAAATGTAGAATACAGTTCTGTGTTTGTGGAAATAAAATCTGAATGTTGAACAAGAGAAGATTGTTGAGATTAGGGGGAAAAATGAAGGTTTTTCTGTTGCTACCATATGTAATAAGCTGGGTGTAAACAGATTGGACTTTTTTTGAGAGTAAGCCATGATTTTAATAAGATTGTTATGCTTCTGGAAACACGCCTGTGGCCTTTCTGAATCATTTATGCTTCAGATACCTCAATAAGATGAGGGGCTTTTGAACCTTCCTGGGGTGATCTCTTAGCTGGGGACACTGGAGGAAAGAGCCCAGCACACGTGATGTGCTCATTTCTCCCACCCCTAGATCCCAAGGACACTGGCTGAGAGATGATTAGCTCTGGAACTTATGCTGGCAGGAAGAAATCTCCTTTACAAAGCTTGCTTAAAGTTCACTTTAAGGAAACTATATAATTTATCGTCCAAACCCAGACACTTTCTTGAGAGGGAGAAGAGGCACTAAAAATAATTAACAGGTATTAATTGATCTACAACTACCATGAAATCAAACAAAACAGGGCATATGGCCAGCTAAACTTTAAGGCTTTATCAACTGTCTTGTTGAAGAGGTTTACATCCACCAGCTGCTAATTAACCATTATCCAGGAGAAGCTGTTCTCCCTGCACGTGAGGTCCTGCAGCTATCTGCCTCCAACTCATTTTTCTAACCCATAGTTCTAAAAGTGTGGTTCAGGAATGGAAATGGCCTGAAAAGGCTGTTCAAAAAATGGATGCCCGGCATCTACTACAGAGCTACTAAGTCAGAATCTCCAAGAATGTGGATCATGCACCTGTATGTTAACAACACCTCCCCGGTCCTGGAGGTGAAATGCACACTGAACTTAGAGAACCAATCGTTCTGATCCAAATCTTTTGTTCTTCCCACCTACTCTGTGTTCTGGTCACACTGTGGTAATAGGAAGTGGGTGGGTAAATTCTGCTCTTTTTGCCTAGAAAAGTAACTTGCAGATAGGGTGGGAGCTGAAAATAGATTCTCCGTTGTGCACAAATACAGAGGCTGGGGCACTTTCCGCATGACGCCATTAAACATCAATCTACTCCCCGTGCGGAGTCGTGTGGGTAGCCAGCTCACACCCACTAGATGCAGGTGACATACACAAATACTATCTCGGAGGAGCTGGGAGATTAAAAGAAAAAGGGTTAAATGACATCAGGATCATCAAAAAAGGTGATCGAATGCAATTAAAATTGCTCATTGTTAGAAGAAGAAAAGGCGAGGGAGGAAGACTTTCCCAGGCGCTAATGAGATCCTTTCTGAGTGTGATAGAGACTATGGCAACAAGTGTCACAGACCACAGCTGAACCTGACTTCCCATCGGTAAGCTCAGGCCAGGGTCATGGTTAAATAGATATCACTGCCTCAGACAATGTCCTCATTAGTTCACTACAGTCATTACTGCCGTGGCAACAGCAGAATGCCTTCATTCTGCTGATGGCCCTGAGAGAGCCCAGGTGGGTGGCTGGCAACTCAAAGCAGCAAGGCAGAGAGAGAATTAGAGCACAGACTATTCGTGTGGTGCTTTCAGATGCATTTTCTCACCTCCCTCAATTCAGTCATAGGTGGAGCTGATGAGTCCAAAGCCCAGACATGACCTACAGTCCCAGGTACAGCTTCTCCCCTTGTTCCCCTCTGCTTCCAAGAGGAGCACTTGGCACCAGCACTACAGAGAACATGTGTTAGGGCAGTATCTTCTGAAGTTCCCCGGGCCCCTATAAAGCTGAAACCCTCCCACCATGACTGAGCATGGGCTTGGCCATCCTGTTGAACTCCAGCCTAGGTCAGTAGTCGCTGTGGACCAATGGTGAAAGTCCAAGAAAGAAATTGTCATGGGACCCGGAGGTAGTGATTGAGTGTCTACTTCAAGTCCATCTCAAACTCCGGACCTTTCCATTTATAATTCTGTACCCCATCAAGGGAGTCCCTTGTCTAACCTTCAAATGCCTCTGTTCTCAATGTTTCATTCTCATTTAACTAGACAAATTCACCCTCAAGTTCTCCCCATCTACCCCAAGACTGGCATTTCACTGAACTTCATATTAAAGAGAGAGTTCTGTTAAAGCTCCAGACTACTGTCAAAGAATATTAGGCCAGGTCTACCCAGCACCCCTACCAGGCTTCCCTGGTGGCTCAGACAGTAAAGCGTCTGTCTACAATGAGGGAGACCCAGGTTTGAGCCCTGGGTTGGGAAGATCCCCTGGAGAAAGAAATGGCACCCCACTCCAGGACTATTGCCTGGAAAATCCCATGGACAGAGAAGCCTGGTAGGCTACAGTCCATGGGGTTGCAAAGAGTCAGACACAACTAAGCAACTTCACTTTCACTTTCTTTCACTTACCCAGCACCCCCAAACTCTCCATATGGGTTCCCACCAGCTCACCTCCCCTCAGGCACCTCAAGAGCCCTGCCTGGAGCTTGATACTGAGTGGGCAGGGAGTCGGGACACAGTTCCTGGTCTAGTGGAAGTTTCAGACCAGCTGAGAAGACAGAAAGGGTCAAGGAAGGGGACAAATCTACACCAGTCAGACCATCTGACGCCAGTTCTTCTGAGCTTCGGGCCTCTTAAGGACTATGTGAATTATTTGTAGGAAGTTCCTTACCTCCCTGAGCCTTAGTTTCCTACTAGATGGAGAGCATATCAATCTATGAGATTCACTGTAAAATTGACCGAGGAGATGTATTTCTAGCTCTTTACACAGGGACACCCAGTAGGGATACACGTTAATACCCTTTCTTCTGGCCTAAAAGTTAAATATAAATACGGTCATCAGCTCTGAGTTGGGAGTAAAATTTTACTAACTGCAACAGGCTCATCCTCTCACTTGTTCAGTGCCTGTGAGAGAGTAGATTAACCTGCAAATGCCTCAGGTTCCTCATCTGTGGACTATAATTGCTGTCCCTCCAGCTAACTAGCTCCAGTTATCATCGAAAAAAAAGCACAAGGCACGTTTTAGAATGGCTGGGAGCTGGCTGGGAGACGGTTTTCAGAGAGGTGCAGGGTGGGGCTCTATTATGACCACTGGGATTGAAAAGACAGCTCTATTTTCTACTCTGTCTTTCTGTTAAATTGAACTTCAGCCCTGGAAATTAATATCCCCACTGCATTTTAGTGAGGTGGCTCTATTTTTACAAGCGCCGCAGAATCAAGCCCTGATCTGTTATGCTGTGACCTTTCTCCGGGCTCTGCATCAGGGAATCATAATTCAGGGCCGGCCTCAGCTTTGGAAACCTCCATAGGCCTTTTATGACATGAGTGCTATTGAATATTCTATAAAATCTCCTTGGAAAACTGGCCCACATTTCTTTATAATCTCCCCAGACTGTTTCTGAAGTCCCTCTATAGATTTTTTACTCTAAAAATCCATAGTGTTTCTTAATAAGGATCTGAGCCTCTCCTAAGGGATTGTGAAGAGGATAAGGCTGGATCGGGTCCCCAGGGGAGGACGAGGAAGGGCAACAGAAGCGATTCTGTTAATGTTAAGCCCCTGGATGAGGATTCTGAGCTTAGGAGCCTGTCAGCAGGATACAGCCACTTCCAGTAGATGGACATGAAGGGAGGAATTGAGAAGTTGAGCCATATCCACCTCCCATCTCCACTGGATCCCATGTCCTCCTAACCTTGAGAAGGAGAGGTCCGTGTATAGGAATCAAAGCCCCTACACCTTCTCAGATGCCCTCAACTGTCTCTTTCTTTCTCTTGATCAAACTCCACCTGTGCCAAGCTGTCCCCTTGCTTCTGCATTTGTATGAAGTACAATGTCATGGGGCACGACATCTGGCTTTCTGAGCATTTTCTAGGGAACAGATCATACAACCTGAAAGTGCATTTTTGTCAGCTCCCTCTGGATGTAACCTTCACTAAAGAGAAATAAAAATGGAAGGAAACTGGCAAACAAATGCCCCTTTCCTCTTCAATGTTAATTGCTTCAAACAGTGCCTTTTTTTTTTTTTTCCTTTGCAAACCTTTGCAAGAAGTCCAGGGTGCAAGGAAACATGCCTGTGAGGACCCAGTGCATCTCTAACATGCTCAGCAGAAGCCTCCAACAGCACAGGAACACACAGCATGGCACTGCTTTACATCTTTCCTTGCCCCACTTCCCCCTTTCTGCCTGCGCTCTCAACACCTCCACCTTGCAACTCCCAAACAAATGGTTAGTACCTTAATTCCTGCCACTGACACTGCTTTCACAAGGACCTGGGCTAAAGTACATGGCTTTACCAAGTGTGAAGGTCAAGCAAGTTGTGATAGGTCCCATCAGAGCCAGAATGTGATCCTGGGGAACAGAACTTCTATATGACTTATCTCTGTGCCACACTACACTGCTTTTGCTTAGCACAGGATTTGGCATATGGTATGTATTCCACAAGGACCTGAAATATATGGCATCAAATTGAGTATATTAGAACCAGAATAAAAGCCTGAACACTGCCCTCCATCCCTCCCCTCCAAAAAAAATGTTTTTTTCCAAGGTGAATAAGTTACGAGACTCTGAGCTCCTGCCAGCACCACCTGATAGAATAGGGGCACTTCCAACAAGGGCACTTCCGACAAGTCTTGAAAAGGGTCAAGCATCATATACTATCCTGGATTAGTCAGGGCTTTCCAGAGAAACAGAACCAAAAGGAATTCAGAGAGAGAGGATAGACAAAGAGAAAGAGAGAGAGACTGATTTACTATGAGGGATTGCCTCACATGATTATGGAGGCTAAGTCCCACAGTCTGCCATCTGCAAGCAGAAGACCCAGGAAAGTCAGTTGTGTAAGGCAGTCTGCATGTGAGGGTTTGAGAATCAGGGAAACTGACAGCATAAACCCGAGTGTGAGGGGAGGGGAGGACTGATGTCCCGGTTCCTGCAGTCAGAGAGGAAGGGCTAAAACCTCCCTTCCTCCACAGTGTCTTTTGCTGACTCACTGAAATTCTAAAAACTCTACTCCACTTGGAGCACAGATGGAAACCCAGCAACATTAAGAAGGCCTCTGGATCTAAAAACAAGGAATTCAAAAGCCCGGACTCTAAAGAAGAGGTAGTACCACCTCACTAATTCCCTGTGGACTAAAAATCAGGTTTAAAGATAACATATGTCTCATGCAGATTTCCTGGTCCCAGAGTTGAAGAGGGCAGTGACAAGCATTATCACTAAAAGGAACAGCACTTAGAAAATAGAGCCAATAGAGACACATTAGGACAGAAGCTGAAAATGGATGCAGATTCATGCCAGAATGTGTCACTATGTTACATCCCTAGTTGAAAATGGATATTACTAAAGACCAAGATAATTTAGAGGTATGGAGGGACTAAGCCATGAAACAGCTTCATTTTACAGATAGGAAAACTGAGGCTCAGGGAGGCTGGAAAACTGGGAATCGAGCCAATGTGTTCTCATACAAAGCCCACCATGCCCACTTCTTCCTCCAGATGAGCCACCCAAGGTGAAATGGTGACTACAGCTTTAAGGAGGAAAGGCAGATGACAATTTATCTCTTCCAGAAAGTTTCAGAAAATATAGGCATCTAACCAAGGAGACTTGAGAGATCTGGAGAACACTTTTGTAGGGCAGCTCCTTCCCCAAGGACACAAGCCAAGCAGGGGTCTTGATACCTGTGGGAGAGAGGGGCAGAGCTCCAGCTGTGCAAAAGCCAGAGAGCTGCCCCAGTGCTGCTAGTGAACTCAGCCGGCAGCAGCAGGTCTGTCTGCCTAAGATCTGGCCTCCCATCTCTGGAGACCTAAAGAACTAAAACTCGCGTATGGCCAGAGGCAGGGAAATCACCCAGCAAGCCTTGGGCACGCTACTGGATTTGGGCAGCTCCTCTGCTGAATTTTAATGAAGTAATTAAGAGCTAGATAATAGAGCTGGGGCTCTGCAGAGCAACACTCATGGCCCTAACCTCTTTGATATGTTCCTGCATCAGGAAGCAACTCTATCACTAAACGGCTTCATTAATATTCCAGCCAGCTCTCTGGCTCTTAAAGTGATCTACACCAAAGTTTGTTAGTCTTTTAAATTACCTGATGAAGTCCTTTGGAAAAAAAAAAAAAAAATGAATACATTCTGGGGAAAGAACAACATCACAGGGGATGCTAGAAGAAGCAGGCCAGTTAGGCTTGTTCATATTTTCTCTAGTCTGGGTTATGAACAGAAATAACGATGGGACCTCTTCATCCATTCTGATGGGGGACATGGCTTAGGGCATGGCAGCCAGGGCAGCTGGAAGCCTGTCTTCGCCTGGGATGCCTCTGCCAGTTGGCAGATACCTGGACTACTGTACAACACAGCTGTTAACTCCTTGGCCCAAAATAAAGAACCTGAATGCCTGGGCTCCACATGGCCAGAGGGTTTTCTTCAGAGAAACCTACTCTTCTGCCCCAGAGGTTTATCTTTGTCACTCAAGGTGTGGGAACAGAGAAAAGCTGGGTCTCACCTGTGTGTTCTCTCCTCTTCTTTGCCTTCTTGGTCCTCAAGGCCCATTTGACACCTCACCTTCCTGAGTCCTTTCCTGTATAAACCTAGAAGCTTGGAGTTGGGACCTCAGAGTTTAATTTACCCCAGTCCCTCTCCTATATTACCACTTTAAAAAAATCCTTGATAAAGAAGATCCAGATTCTGTGTGAAAGATTCCAAGGACAAGGAGCTTGCTATTTCAGAAGTTCAGTGTCAAGCATTTCTTGTCATAAAAATATACTTCCGCTGAGAAGAAATCTGTTTCCTGACGACCTCAATGACTTAGAAATAGGTGTTTGGTGTAGCCAAAAGGGGATTCCCTGATGGCTCAGCTGGTAAAGAGTCGCCTGCAATACAGGAGACCCCTGTTCAATTCCTGGGTCGGGAAGATCTGCTGGGGATGGGATAGGCTACTGACTCCAGTATTCTTGAGCTTCCCTTGTGGCACAGCTGGTAAAGAATCCACCTGCAATATGGTCAAAAGGAGGAGGCAAAAGGGGGCTTATGGTGACTGGACAGTTCTGTATCTTGACTATGGTGGTAGTTACATGAAGCTATGCATGGACCTACACACACACACATAAGTGAATGTAAAACTGATAAAATCTGGGGACTTCCCTGGCAGTCCAGTGGTTAGGACTCCACGCTTTAAATGCCGAGGGTGTGGGTTCAGAACGTGACCATGTTGGCACCCTGATCTCAGACTTTACAGGCTTCAGAACTGTGAGGAATAAATACCTGTTGCTTATGCTACCCAGTTTATGATTGTCTACGATAGCAGCTAGGACTAAGATAAAAAACATTTCTCGGTGTATTCTCTAGCAAATTTCAAAGAACGAAAGCTACCACCCAACAGTCTTCACAGCCTTAGGGCATTCCTAAATTTTCTCCTGGAGTTGGCCTTGCCCTGGGTGGGCTAGGTTTGCCCTTCTCATGGCCTTTTCTCTGATTTGCACCTTGGAGGCTCTTTAGAAAGCCTTGTTTTGAGAAATAAGCCCTCTCTAACCTGGCTGTGCTTCAATTTATTCCAATAAGATCTAACACATCAACCGTCTACTCTGAAGAGGGCACAAAGTTAAGTATCAGGAACAGAACACAGAAACCATGCCCATCCTGTGCTCTCTTCAGGCTCCTCCAAGAGAAAAGATAATCGATCATTCTAGCTCAGAAAATGTCAAGTCTTTCTCCAAAGAGCTTACACTAACCAGTCTGTAGCCATTAGATTCTCCTGCTGATCCTTCTTTACTAGAGAATCCATGTGTCAGTGCATTAATTATTGTTTCAAGACAATGCTGCGTAACAAACAATCCCAAATCTCATTGGCTTATAACAACAAACATTAATTTGTCTCCTTCGTTGGTTTACCAGTAGGCTGGGATTCAACTGATCTCAACTGTGCTCTGCTAGGCTTGGATCTGGACTAAGGATAGAGTTCAGGTATGTTCTAAGTATCACATCATTCTCTGTGGACCAGACCTATTCAGAGCATTTATTCCATGGCAGAAATACAAGAGGCTAAACCAAACAACCCAAGCACATTCATACCCTCTGCTTATGTCATATACACTAATTCTATTCATTAAAGTCATGCTTAATATCAATGGGGCTTATATTCTTGCTCTAATGGAAAGAGCGCCAAAGTTAGAGGGCAAAACTCATGAAGGTATCTCTATTACAGGGGAGGAAAAAAAGAGTAAAGATCAATAATCCATCTACCATTCAGTAATAACTAATTTACTGTTTGAGACAACTTCCCCAAACCTCAGATGCCCCTGCAGAGCAGGGTCTCTGGAGCCCAAGACATGAGACAGAATCAATTGACCAATCAGTTACACTTCCCTTCCACTGCAGCTTAGCACAACAATGGCCCATTGTAACCAGTAAGCAGCTGTAGACACAAAAGGAAACATCCTTTATTGTGTCTCCCTGGCTTTGTTCCAGGCCCCTGCTGCTGCTAAGTCACTTCAGTAGTGTCTGACTCCGTGCGACCCCATGGATGGCAGCCCACCAGGCTACCCCGTCCCTGGGATTCTCCAGGCAAGAACACTGGAGTGGGTTGTTCCAGGCCCCAGTAGAACCCAAACCAGAATCCCAAGCAGCCTTGGCATTGGACAAAGGTGAATCATCTCTGCAGCAAGTCTGCCAATCTCCCAGAATGAAGTATTAGAGTCAAATATCCTGAGACCAGACCTCCCTGTCCATGTCCACCTCTGTCCTCAGATGTTGTGGTATCCTGGTCCTCAGGAACAACTGTAATCACCATCATGATGATCAAAGTTTTATTAACTGCCTTTTTCAGAGGGGCTTATTACATGCCACATACTGTGCAAAATGTTCTATTTTGATATACTCTTCCAAATACCCTGTGTGATGGGCATTAATCAGCCCCTCTTTATCAATGAGGTTCAAAAAGGTATCATAATTTTCTCAAGGCTACATAACACAAGGCCAGGCAGCTGGTGAAAGTATAAATATAAATGAGACAGAGGTCATATGATGGACCCTAGCTCTTCTGTTAAACAACATCCAAATGGTTAGTTCCAATTCTACAGTCTCAGTTCTACCATTCATAAGTTACTACCATGAAAACAATAAGAAGGCTACAGTGAATTAGCATTTGTTGTTTTAGTTGCTAGGTTGAGTCTGACTTCTTTGCAAACCTATGGACTATAGCCCGCCAGGCTCCTCTGTCCACAGGATTTCCCAGGCAAGAACACTGGAGTGGGTTACCATTTCCTTCTCCAGGGAAGCTTTCCAACCCAGGGATCAAACTCGCATCTCTTGCATTGCAGTGGATTGATTACCACTGCACCATCTGAGAAGCCAGCAAATTGGGGAAAAGATTTGTGCAGAACTGTGTGTCCCTAGGAGAACAGACACAGGAATCTTTGGCCTGTGATTTCAAATCCTCCCTTATCTCTTATGGTCTATCTTCAGAATAGCATCTCTGAGCTACAACAAAGCTCAGTGACAAGTCTACAGAGGAAAGCCTGGACTAGAAGGGGAGAAAAGTTTCCTTGTGTCAGATTGTAAGTTTCCTTATCCTCAGTGGCTCAGTATGGCTTCCCTAGACTCCATCCCACCAGGCTGTTCTACGGCAGGCTCAGAGAAAGAAGACTGCCCACCCTATGCTGACTGATCTATAACTGCCTCTGGCCCACATGACTGCTGCAACAGGAGCTGCCTCAGTCACACTGCCGTTGAGGGAGAAATACGTGGCCATTTCCCCAGTTATACCTAAGAGCTCCCCAGCCAGGCTGTCTCCCTCAGAGCTTGGGGAGTCAATTCCCGTAAGAAAAGGGGGCTTAGAAGAGAGAAGAGGTTGACTGGCTAGAATGGATAGATCTCTGATTCTCTCTTGAGGGTCCCCCTTCCAGGCCTGTCAGATTACTCAGGTGGAGGCCCCACATCCATCATGTTCAGAATCCCTGTGTTCCTCTAGTAGTCAACCTCCAAGAGTTCCTGGAGCAATAAAGCTATCATGAAGCCACTCTCTCTGTCCTCTGACGTTAGTCCTATGACACCACGTTTTTAGCCAATGCTGGGGAAGGAGGCTGGTTGCTGATGAAGGTGAGATGACAAACCTTCCTGAGAAGGAGGACCCAGGAGGTCCTCAGCAGACAAGGAAAACAAAAAGGCGAGCCAGATCCCAGACCATGTCAGGCCTGTATCCAGACAATGGCTCTCTCGTCTGAGCTCATTCCATATTCTGTTACCACCTAGGCAGATAGACATGTGTAAGAGGAAGAAAGGGAACTGTGAGCCCAGCCAGGAGGGGCTCTCCTGGACAAAGGGCTGCAACTACAGCTGCCCAGTACCCATGTAACTGAGGAAGATGTTGGGGGAAGCCAAGGCTCCTGTGTAACTCCTCCTTTGGTGTGTTTTCTGTGATAAAATGTGATTTAGGCCAGAAAGCGCCCCCGAAGATTCCTTCTTCACAAAGTCATCATAATAGGTTATTTGACTTTGGAAAACAAAACAAAAAAAAGAGACAAGAACACTTGACCCAAACTTTGTGGAACAGTGAACAGTTCTTTCTGTCAGCATTCTGGCTGATATTCTTCTTAATAAATTTGAAAAAGAAAGGCATATTGGCGGTCTTTTTCACACCATGTGCTTCTTCACTTCGGAAAACCTTGGCTGGTGAAGTGCCCCTACCCGGGGCTCCCACAGCTCAGGCTCTCCACAGCACAGCTCACATCACGCCATGCTGTTATTGCCCTTTGCTCCCTGCCCCTCAAGGAAAGAACATTTTCAACTTTGTACATTCTGGCTGATGGGAGTTCATTAGGTTTATTGAATAATAAATACATAGAGTTCCACTTTCTCTGATGTTCCTACATGTCTCCCTACCCTGCAACGTGTGCTCAGAGATTTCCTCTTCTTTCAATTTTGGGACTCAGAAGCTATGTAGCCTGGCACTGGGCTCAGATCTAGTCCTCCCAGATGGAGGGTTCAGCAACTCAAACCAGGGGCCAGACTGAAAAAGTCTCTGTGCCCCAAACCCTAGCACCTCCAACAGAAGAGGACTCACGGGTGTGCAGCTGGTGATGGTGTCGTAGTTTCATGCCCACCAGCTCTCCAGCTCACCTGAGAATGCTGAACACCAAGGTCAAGATCACAAATATTGTCTTCTGCTCTGAGTCAAAGGGACACGTGGTCCCTAGCAATGCTCTAATTCTACCCTTTCCATTTCTCTGCCGGTGACTCCTGGGGAAGGCCACAGGGTCCACGATGTACGGAAGGCAGGGAGAAGGAATGGTGAGTATTGGTGACAGAGGCAGTTCCTGCTCTCCAGGAACGGAAGCTGCAGTGCCTAGGAGACCAGTGAGCTCTCATGAACCATAAGGTACAGTGGCCCCCATTCCCCTCCACCTCTGCCTCCCAGATTACAGGGTACCTCAAGCTGCTGTGTACAAGCTTCTGAGTCAGAAGAGCTCACTGACTTCTCCCTGGAAGGCACAAAGGCCTAGAGGGAACTGGAGAGAAAGTAATGCCTCATAATATAATCTAACTAACATTCTAAGGGTCCCAATGTCAGGAACCTAGAAAAGTACCTACCCTTGCATGCACACACATTCCTCTTTTTGGAATCGGTTCATCAGGAGGTGTTCTCTGTCAACTAAAAAAGCAGATGGAGCCCTTGAGCAATAGTCCCAGCCTTCACAGAGTCCCCTATTTGGATGGGGTGGCAGGACTCACACAGAAGCAGCTGAGGACACCATACTGTGGACAAACAGACTCTACAGGTAACACAGGCCTTCAGAGCAGAAGGAGTTCATATGAGGGAGGGAGGTCACTGTGACTACAAGTTCCTAAAGGTGACGAAGCCTGAGCTGGCTTCCAAATGAGAGAGACATCAATTTAAGCAGAGAGAAGGCTCAGAGAATTTTAAGTTGAAACACCACATAAAAGCACAGATTTTGTGGTAAGATATGCAAACTATACAATTTCAGCAATGGCACAATGGGCCATTCAATCCCATTGTATAAAATGATGCTGTCTTCTTAGGCTTGATATTAGTTTAAAATAAAATAAAACCATTTCCCGCTTGATTACAGTTAGAATCAGAGAAGGATTTTCAGTCTGACCCTCAGTAGTGTTTAAAATAGTGGAAAAGAGCAGATAAGGCATTGAATAAAATAAATGTTTCTGATCTCAATCCAGTTACTGCTGAATGCAGCAGCGGATTGGAAAGGTAGGTCGCCTCTGGCATTCTCAGCCATAAGAAATTTAACGATGGATGAAAATGGATAAAATCAAGATGCTCTGATAGAATGGGAGGCTTCAATATCTCAGAAAATTAGGAGAAAATTAGTTGGTTACAACCAACTTTACAATGGCTGGATTATAGCTAAATAGGATTTTAAGTCTATTGTAAATGAAAGGAAATCTAATTTAACTGGGCCACATCATTTTTACTGAAATGCGATAAATGCTAATTTCCTTGCCGGCACCAGTGACTTGGCTTGTGATAGCGGTTTGTAAGGTGCTCAAGTCTGACCAATCTCAAATTGGCCTTTTCTAGTTCTGAGGTTGAGACACGTGTCCAAGGTCACTTTTGAGAA
This sequence comes from Cephalophus harveyi, assembly GCA_006410635.1. NCBI lineage: Eukaryota > Metazoa > Chordata > Mammalia > Artiodactyla > Bovidae > Cephalophus > Cephalophus harveyi. Next base: position 131,160 of record SJYT01033227.1, read on the forward strand.
CCACCCTCTTTACCAACATGAGCCTAACCAGAGCTACAAGACAGTATCCCAAACACCTGATTTTTAACAATTCTCCCTCTTTGTTTTTTAATTATCCCTGTGTATGTTCTAAGCAAAGTAAAACTATCCTCCAAAATATGCAAAGGCATTCACAAACACAAAAGCCGAGAGACAGAATGGCAGACAGTGAGCAGTAAGCATGGCTGGTGCACAAGATACCAGCTAAAAAGCAATGGCATGTGTGTGTGTTACTGAAATGCCCCCAAGCATTCCAATTCTGGAGTCATTCTTTCCTTCAGAATTCAAATAAAATCACTGGAGTCCCTGTTTAGTTTCTCTACCACACAATTCTCTGGGAACGTAAACACATGGTTGCTGCTTGTCCCCAAGGCAACCGCAAACCATGACTGACACTAGACTGTAGTACTTAACCAACTTTCCCAAACACTTGAGGGTGTCATAATAAATTACAATACTGAAGAAGAAAACTTAAAACTTAAGTTCTCCTAAAATCTACAAGCCATAACACATTGCACACCTTCACTGACTCTGTCCCTCCTTAGCCCTGGCTGTGTTAATGGGGTCTATCCCAGGTTTTAGCAGTTCCTTCTACTGACTTGTCTTGCCAATCTCCCCAGTGCCCATCCCCAAAACCATCTAAGAATGTTATTTATGTTCATAAGTATAGCTAATATTTACCTAGCATTTACATATGACATTGTTTAGGCCCTTTATCTGCATTAATTCATTCAGTTCTTCTAACAGTCTTAGAAAATGGGTTATATTATATTCATATTTTATAGATAGGGAAGTTAAAGCACAAATAGATTGATTACTCAAAGTTCAGAGAACTGGTATGTGGTGGAGGTTATGATTCAAACCCAGAAGGCTAACCCTAGAGATATTGATCTGAACTTTCATACACTGCATATCCAAAGAACGATCTCTAAACACAAGGAAGACCTCGATCATCCTAGTATATAAGGCAGTTTAGTGGTTAACCTTATGTGTCAACTCAGCTAGGCTATGGTGCCCAGTTGTTTGGTTAAACAGAAGTCCAGATGTCTCCATAAAGACATTTTTTAAAAAATAGAGACCATAAGAAAATCATTAAATAAGTGAATGAGTAAATCAGAACTAAATGACTAAATAATAATGAATGATTAAATTGATAAAACTAATAACTAAGTAAATAAATCACTGTAGTCTTTACAATGTGGATGGGCTTCATCTAAGCACAGAAGGCCTAAGAACAAGCCCTGAGTTTCCATGGAATAGAAGGAACTCTACCCAGGACTGGAACAGAAACTGAGTTAAAATTACTTAAAATTTACTGATAAAGTAGATGCTAATCATTCTCATCGTAGGAAAAGGAAAAAAAAAAAAAGGTATCCATTGAGGTGACAGACGGGTTGATTGTGGTATTTCACAATATATACATATGTCAAATCATCAGATTTTACATTTTAAATATACACAATTTGTCAATTATACCTCAGTGAGCTGTAAAAATAAATACAGATATAAGAGAAAGGGAGCTGGGGGAGAATTTTTTAAAAAGAGGACTGCAACACAGAAACCCTGCCTGAGCTTCCAGCCTGCTGCCCTATAGAACTAGGACTTGAGATCTGCAACATCAACTTTTATCTGAATTCGCAGCCCCCCAACCTGCCCCACAAGTTTCAGCCTTGCTAGACCCTACAATCAAATAAGCCAATTTTTAGAAAGCTACACATAGATCTATAGCTCTTGACAGGCTTAGGTTTTTCAAGAATTTAAAATCTTGTTTCTATAGGATATCAATCCAAGCTTAATTTTTATGCTTGATTGTACTGAAAGAAACTTCCCAGACAGGATAGAGGCAGAAATAAAAAGGGTGAAGGAGAACCTCCCACAACCTTCCCCAGGGAAACTTTCACCAAGTGAAGATGACCCATACTCCTTCCATCCAGGGAGAATTCTGAGCTGTAATCCTGTGGTCCACACATGAAGCAACCTCTGCTGCATCCACAAGGGTTTTCTCAAGACATATCCAGCTCACACATTGCCCTCTGTGAAGGCATGTTAGTTCCTTCTCTTTTCTGGACGCTGTGTGCTAAGTCATTTCAGTCGTGTCCAACTTCTTGCGACCCTATAGACAGACTATAGCCTTCCAGGCTCTTCTGTCCATGGGATTCTCCACACAAGAATACTGGAGTGGGTTACTCTGCCCTTCCCCAGGGAATTTTCCTGACCAAGGGATCGAACCCACATCTCTGGACACTGCCATGACCTGAATGTTTAGGTCTCCCCAAATTCCTATGTAGAAACCCTAATCCCTTAAGGTGATGAAAACAGTAGGTGAGACCTTTGGGAGATGATTAGGTCATGAGAGTACAGCCCTCATGAATGAAAGATGACATAGCGTTCCCTAGCCCCTTCCCCCCACGTGAGGATACAATGAGAAGCCTGTGACCCCAAAAAGGGCTCTGATAAAACTCTGGTAGCACCCTTTTCTCAGATTTCTAGCTTCCAGAATTGTGAGAAATTTTTGTGGTTTATAAGTCACCCAGTCTGTGGCATTTTGTCATAACAATCCAAAGACAGTCACCAAGATCTCCTTATGCTTCGTGGCACTCACCACATCCTGCCCAATGCCATTAGCCACATCACTTGGCTTAAACTCTGAAGCATGGGAATTGAAATCTGCTGACCAGAGTCCAGTCCTCTTCCCAAAATAGGATAAATATGCCACTCACACTTGGGAAAACCTTATGTCTTCACTCCCGGATTGTGTTAGTCCCTCACCTTTGCCCAGCTCACTCTACAGTTCTCACTCTCACACATCAAGGTCAAAAACATACACCTTCCCTTACTCTCCTAAAGCACTCCCACTCACTCATTCCACTCCATCCCACTGGCCTTTGTGTTGTTCTTCAAGGAGTCAAGAAAGCTCTTTTCTGCCCGAGGACCTTTATAGTCACTAGTTTCCTCCTCCCAGAATGATTTTCTCAGAATGTTCTATGCCTTCCTTCTTCCTTTTGTTAAAACTTCAGTCCAGTTGTCACTTTCTCAGGACTGCCCTATCTAAAAGAACATCTCCCCCTATTCTCTTAGCCTGCTTCCGTTTTCTTTATAGCCCTTTGCCTAGGGAAAACTGAAATAGAATATATGTTTGTAAGTAATTAAATATTATGTATGTGTGCATGTTAATTGTCCACAGAACCCCATCGGGATGAAAGCATAAGAGCAGCAGCTCACTTTCTCTTTTGCTCTCTCCTTTCTCCTCAAGATCTAAAGAAGTGCTTGGCATATAGTAGCATATTCAGTTAAATAAACTTAATGGTAATTTTATATGATTTAAAGGGTTCATCTTTTTTTCCTTCCAAATAAGTGAACGAGTATTCCTATTATTTGCTACAAAATAAACTATTGCTTACCCACTGGTTTTGGCTGCTGACTTTATCGTTTGCCAAGTTCTCATATTTTAGGTAATAGAAAAGTAGGTTGAAATTACCATTGGAAATATAAATAATATGAAAAAAAATCGTTATATCTAGTACCTTACATAGGACTTTCTGCAGTGTGCATATTTTTTAAAAGCTCACTGTGTGATTCCTGTGTGTCCTCCTACCTTTACCCCTCATGAAGAACAACCGTTCTAGCTACTTAGCACCTCATGTGGGCTCAGCACTGAAAGATAAAGAAATGGTGTAAGGCATAGATTTTGCCCTTGAATCACTTACTGTCTCAGTAGGGAGACAAAACATGTACTGGAAACCATCAGAATATTAAGTACTAAATTTTCCAGGAAATTATACACATGGAAGAGCATTAAGATAAACGCTGTAGGAGACAATCAGAAACAAAGAATAGCTTGGTTGCCCGTGAAGGATTCATTGTGACTATTAGATCTGATTTTTATAGAGAATAATAAATAAAATGGAATTCTGCTCTGTCCTTTAGGGAAGAAAGTTTAAACTGGCAGTTTTCTCCGCTTAACACCCAGTTGCTGTTGCTGTTGTTTTTTCCAGTTAGGTATCTGCACATGAAAAATGAACCACATTGATGGGACAAGCAGAAATTATGTAAGAGCTTCTAATTACTCATTTACTTAAAATTAAGTGGCTATAACACAACTGCCTGAATTGAAGCACATGGTGGATCTGTTACTCAATCCATCCCATATGGGCATGCTTGTGTGTGTGTGTGCAGCAGCCTCTATGTATTTATCTTCTTAAACTATACCACAATGAAGTACCAGACTCCCCATCCACAGGCTGGCCATGGAAACTCTGTCCCAAACAGAAGCTCTGAATAGTGTAGTGTTTCTTTTCCAGGTGCTTTAGGGGATTTCTATTTGAAAATCACACAGCATTTCTAGCAGTAGAGACTTTCAAAAAACTTCGCAGTATATTTCTACACTCCCCCACTCCTTGGCAAATGTATGAGATCACTGAATTTGCATTTTGGTACTAGACTCATTTCTGGTTCTGTGTTTTTCTTCTTTTCTCTCCTCCTTTAAAAATACGTTACCTGCTTTAAGTCCATATTGAAACAAGGAATGAGCAAATAAATGTCTATTAATTTCTAGCATCTCCCAAGTGGTTCTCAGTGTGTGGGCTTAGGAACAGCAGCAGCAGCAGCACCTGAGGACTTGTTAAAATTGCAAAACTCAAACTCCACCTCAGACCTACTAAACTAGCAACTTTGGAAACAGGGCTCAATAATCTATATTTTAATCAGGATTTTCACTGATTCTGATGCAGGCTAAATGTGAGAATCACTGTCCAAAAAGATGACAAACTTACCAGTGCTGCTGGAATCATCAGAGAGGGCCTGAAAATGAGGGTACCTAGGGCTTAACGGCTGGGTTAACCTTGGATAAGAATATTCGGCCAACTTAACACTTCTGAGAATTTCACCCTATGCTGTAACTTCCAATGAGATATCCCTCAGTTCAGTTCAGTCACTCAGTCGTGTCCAACTCTTTGCCATCCCAGACAGTGTAGGATGCCAGGCTTCCCTGTCCATCACCAACTCCCGGAGCTTACTCAAACTCATGTCCATTGACTCAATGATGACATCCAACCATCTCAACCTCTGTTGTCCCCTTCTCCTCCTGCTTTCAATTGTTTCCAGCATCAGGGTCTTTTCCAATGAGTCAGTTCTTTGCATCAGGTGACCAAATTATTGGGGTTTCAGCTTCAACATCAGTCCTTCCAGTGAATATTCAGGACTGATTTCCTTTAGAATTGACTGGTTTGATCTCTTTGCAGTACAGGGGAGCTCTCAAGAGTCTTCTCCAACACTACAGTTCAAAAGCATCAATTCTTTGGTGCTCAGCTTTCTTTATAATCCTTTTGAAGTCCTCTGCACAGGAATTGTGAAGGAGGTTGCCATTATCTTCATTACCTCCACAATAGTTTGGTCTCAGGTCAGCAAGAGGGAGGGAACACAGCCCTACCCATCAACAGAAAATTGGATTAAAGATTTCCTGAGCTATTTACTTACAAATGGAAGGCTTTCTTATCTCTCCTTGCTATTCTTTGGAACTCTGTATTCAAATGGGTATATCTTTCCTTTTCTCCTTTGCTTTTCATTTCTCTTCTTTTCACAGCTATTTGTAAGGCCTCCTCAGACAGCCATTTTGCTTTTTTGCATTTCTTTTTCTTGAAGATGGTCTTGATCCCTGTCTCCCGTACAATGTCACGAACCTCCATTCATAGTTCATCAGGCACTCTATCAGATGTAATCCCTTAAATCTATTTCTCACTTCCACTGTATAATCATAAGGCATCTAATTTAGGTCATACTTGAATGGTCTAGTGGTTTTCCCCACTTTCTTCAATTTCAGTCTGAATTTGGCAATAAGGAGTTCATGATCTGAGCCACAGTCCGCTCCCAGTCTTGTTTTTGCTGACTGTATAGAGCTTCTCCATCTTTGGCTGCAAAGAATATAATCAATCTGATTTCGGTGTTGACCATCTGGTGATGTCCACGTGTAGAGTCTTCTCTTGTGTTGTTGGAAGAGGGTGTTTGCTATGACCAGTGCATTTTCTTGGCAAAACTCTATTAGTCTTTGCCCTGCTTCATTCTGCATTCCAAGGCCAAATGTACCTATTACTCCAGGTGTTTCTTGACCTCCTACTTTTGCATTCCAGTCCCCTATAATGAAAAAGACATCTTTTTTGGGTGTTAGTTCTAAAAGGTCTTGTAGGTCTTCATAGAACCATTCAGCTTCTTCAGCATTACTGGTTGGGGCATAGACTTGGATTACTGTGATACTGAATGGTTTGCCTTGGAAACAGAGATCATTCTGTTGTTTTTGAGATTGCATCCAAGTACTGCATTTCAGACTCTTTTGTTGACCATGATGGCTACTCCATTTCTTCTATGGGATTCCTGCCCACAGAAGTAGATATAAGGGTCAACTGAGTTAAATTCCCCAGTTCCAGTCCATCTTAGTTCATTGATTCCTACAATGTCGCCATTCATGCTTGTTATCTCCTGTTTGACCACTTCCAATTTGCCTTGATTCATGGACCTAACATTCCAGGTTCCTATGCAATATTGCTCTTTACAGCATCGGACCTTGCTTCTATCACCTTGCTTCTAGTCCCATCCACAACTGGGCATTGTTTTTGCTTTGTCTCCATCCCTTCATTCTTTCCGGAGTTATTTCTCCACTGATCTCCAGTAGCATATTGGGCACTTACCAACCTGGGGAGTTCATCTTTCAGTGTCCTATCTTTTTGCCTTTTCATACTCTTCATGGGGTGCTCAAGGCAAGAATACTGAAGTGGTTTGCCATTCCCTTCTCCAGTGGACCACATTCTGTCAGACTTCTCCATCATGACCCATCTATCTTGGGTGTCCCTACACAGCATGGCTTAGTTTCATTGAGTTAGACAAGGCTGGTCCATGTGTTCAGATTGGCTAGTTATCTGTGATTGTGGTTTCAATCTGTCTGCCCTCTGATGCCCTCTCTTAGTGCCTACCATCTTACTTGGGTTTCTCTTACCTTGGACATGGGGTATCTCTTCACGGCTGCTCCAGCAAAGCACAGCCGCTGCTCCTTCTTGCCTTGGACGTAGGGTATCACCTCACAGCCGCCGCTCCTGACCTTGGACATGGGTAGCTCCTGCACCACACAGATGTCACTACTATGCCATGCAGCCACCACTCCTGTGGCAAGAGGAGAAAAGGAAAGATATACCCATTTGAATGCAGAGTTACAAAGAATAGCAAGGAGAGATAAGAAAGCCTTCCTCAGTGATCAATGCAAAGAAATAGAGGAAAACAATAGAATGGGAAAGACTACAGATCTCTTCAAGAAAATTAGAGGATACCAAGGGAACATTTCATGCAAAGATGGGCACAATTAAGGACAGAAATGGTAAGGACCTAACAGAAGCAGAAGATATTAAGAAGAGGTGGCAAGAACACACAGAAGAACTATACAAAAAAAATTTTCACAACCCAGATAACCATGATGGTGTGCTCACTCACCTAGAGCCAGATATCCTGGAATGCAAAGTCACATGAGCCTTAGGAAGCATCACTATGAACAAAGCTAGTGGAGGTGATGGAATTCCCATTGAGTTATTTCAAATCCTAAAAGATGATGCTGTGAAAGTGCTGCACTCAATATGCCAGCAAATTTGGAAAACTCAGCAGTGGCCACTGGACTAGAAAAGGTCAGTTTTCATTCCAATCCCAAAGAAAGGCAATGTCAAAGAATGTTCAAAGATATCCCTCAAGCTCTGTTGAAATGTCAGTTTTTAACTGAGTCCATTGGTGTAAGTTTATTTTCATTGAGAACAACTTAGACAACATTTCTGGAACTGCAACAAAGCACCCAAGTTTTCCATGGTTAATGATAGAAAAACTGACAACCTAGATGAGTTTTCAAACTTATCAGAACTAATGCCCCTTTCACTATCTTGAAATGAAATTCAAAGACAATATAGCTTTCCTATGCACAATTTTAAAGTAATAAAGTATCTTATTGGTAATATAAAAGAGAAATAGACAGAAAGCAATCTATAATAAAATGACATATATTTTCAGAAGTGAACGCTTGAGCATGCCCACCCCAAAACACATAAAACAGATGGCTGCATGAATGAAACCTCTACAAATACATATCCATGCAGGAGTACTATGTTGGCAATTCAGTCATAAGAAGCATTGCAGTCAGTGATGGGATTTTCCAAAATGGTGAACCAACACTTGGTAAAATTTCAAACAAAAAAGAATATAATTTTTCTCAATTTACATAGTGGCTACATTCCTGGAGAATTCAGTAAAGAGAAAAATGATACAAAAATAAATTTTGTTTTTATATATAAAAAATGGAGCTTGCTTCTAACCCCAAATGATTAAGAACATGTTTTCCACCTACCTGTATATATGGTGGATTATTCAAAACTCATGAGACAGAGTTTAGAACTCTGAAGTAATTCTTCAGAACTACTCACTGTGAAGAATCGTACTACATATTGAAGGACAGCCCCTAAATTTTATGTGCATGCTCAGTCACTCAATCATGTCCGACTCTTTGTGACCCCATGGACTGGAGCCCACCAGGCTCCTCTCTCCATGGGATTTTCCAGGCAAGAATATAGAGTAGGCTGCCATCTCCTTCTCCAGTGAATCTTCCCAACCCTGGGATCTAACCCATGTCTCTTGCATCTCCTGCACTGGCAGGAGAAATGTTTACCACTGTGTCACCTGGGAAGCCCTAGTATAACTAGTTCATGTCCAATAAGTGTCAGTGATTCTGCCCAATCATTATGATAACCACAAGTGTCTCCTATAAATTTCCAAAACATTCCTTAGGAGGTAGTAATGCAACCACTAGACAAAAAACTAGACAAAACTAGACAAACTAAAAAACTAGACAAAAAAATATCTGTCTGAATATTCATTCATCCATCACTTACTCAACAAATATATAGTTCATATGTTTCCAGTATGGTGCTTGGTAAATGATGGGACCACACAGCTTACATTCTCTCAGGGAACATGGAGTATTTACAGTCATCATGAGACCACAAGGCAGTGCATAATCAATGTTATATTTAAAGAGGTATAAAAAGCTGCAGGAGCTTATGGAATGAGCACATCGCTTCTGGGAGGATTCAATAAAGACATCACAAAAAACACACTTTGACTGGACATTGGAGAATGTGCAGATATAAACAGAGGCAATGAAGGGCAATTTGGGGAGAGGTTATAGTTTGAGAAAATATATCTGAAGCATATGTGGGAAAGATTCAATCAGAATTTCAGATTTCTCATGCAAGGACTCTAGGAAATCAGTGTGTTCAGGGAAATGTCTCCTGACTCTGGTTTGCTCTATGAAAGGAGCGCTTGCATCTAAACCAGGGTGGCCAAAGATAGGAAGTAGGCTAAACCCATGAGTCACTGCTGTAAATCTTGTTATTATGAATCTTTAGGATGCCTTCAAATACACTGAGGGACTCCATAGGTGCTATTGCTGGGGAACTGACCAGTGCCCTCCAGCTGAAAGCTCATCTTACTAAATCAAACTGATCACATTATAGAACATCATGTTCTTTAACTAGTCATCATTGTGACTCTCCATATCTGGCCCTAAAGAAACGTTTACCAAAATGACTGCTAAGAACCAACAAAACAAAGTTGTCAAAGCAACAAAAAGCTGCTTTTTGAGTTTAAGAGTCTATAAATCTTCACAGTAAATATATACAGAATAGGGTTGTGACCTTAAAATATTTTTTATGGTCTCATGTTTTAATTTGTTCAAGTGAAAATATCCCTCCTTTTCCAATGAAAGCAATGTTTTGTTTTTTTTTTTTAACTTCAATAAATCCAAAACATACTGATATATTTAGAGAAGGGGATACAAATCCCCAGAAATCCCATACCTCAGATATAATGATCATTAACACTTTTATGCTACTTCAAGCATAATTATGTATCTATATATTTTGTTAATACCTACACATACATCCTTTTGCAAGGAGACATTCTGTACATACTACAAAACTGACTTTTTAAATATAAGGATATATCATGGGCATGTTTACATGTAGTTGGGCTTCCCTTGTGGCTCAGTTGGTAAAGAATCTGCCTGCAATTCAGGAGACCTGGGTTTGATCCCTGGGTTGGGAAGATCCCCTGGAGAAGGGAATGGCTACACACTCCAGTATTCTGGCCTGGATAATTCCAGGGACTGTACAGTCCATGGGGTCGCAAAGAGTCAGACATGACTGAGTGACTTTCACTTTCACTTACATGTAGTTGTACAAATAATTGGAGCTTCCTTAGTGGTTCAGTGGTAATGAACCCACCCGCCAATGCAGAAGATGTCGGTTTGATCCCTGGGTAGGGATGATCCCCTAGAGAAGGAAATGGCAACCCACTCCAATATTCTTGTCTGGGAAATCTGATGGACAAAGAAGCCTGGCAGTCTATGAAGCTACAGTCCATGAAGCCACAAAGAGTCAGATATTACTTAGTGACTAGGTCCATCTAGTCAAGGCCATGGTTTTTCCAGTAATCATGTATGGATGTGAGAGTTGTACTACAAAGAAAGCTGAGTGCTGAAGAATTGATGCTTTTGAACTGTGGTGTTGGAGAAGACTCTTGTGAGTCCCTTGGACTGCAAGGAGATCCAAACAGTCCATCCTAAAGGAGATCAGTCCTGAGCGTTCACTGGAGGGACTGATGCTGAAGCTGAAAGCTCAATACTTTGGCCATCTTATGCAAAGAACTGACTCATCTGAAAAGACCCTGATGTTGGGAAAGATTGAAGGAAGGAGGAGAAGGAGACCATAGAGGATGAGATGGTTGGATGGCATCATGGACTCAATGGACATGAATTTGAGTAAACTCCAGGAGTTGGTGATGGAGAGGGAGGCCTGGCGTGTTACAGTCCACGGGCTCACAAAGAGTTGGATATGACTGAGCGACTGAACTGAACTGAAACCACAACAACAACACAAATAATTAACTTATTTGGGGGACAGTTTCACAGAATTTCACTGTATGGATATAACACAATTCATTTAATGAATCCCTGTGGATAGATGCTTAGGTAATTTTCACTTTTAGTTACTATAAGCATTGCTGCAAGTGAAAGTCTTTTGCATAAGTCTCAGCACACTTAGGCAGTTATTTCTTTAGGATTCATTTCTAGAAATAGATTTGCTGGGTATAAAGTTATGCACATTTTAAACATTATTACACACTGCCAAATTACCCTCCAAAAGCTGTGTAATTTATATTTTCACAAGAGAAGTCGAGATATTTACTTGCTTGTAGCCTTACCAATAGTGGATATTATCAAGCCTTTAAATCTTTATTAATATGATAAATAAAAAGTTATATCTCATTGCTATTTTTAAAGTACATCTCTGATTAGGAAGCTTTTTATTTTGTCATTTGTTTATTGGCTTTTTATACTGTAATAAATTACATTTATTTATATTTTTTCCATTTTTTTCTCAAGTTGTTCATCTTCTTTCTGTCGATTTGTAAGAATTCTTTATACATTTAAGATATTAACTCACTGTATACCACAGTAACTCTATGGTGTTCCCAGTTGTACCTTGCATGTAGTAGCTACAGGGCAAGTATTAGTTGATTGAAAGAATGAATGTTACAATATATCATACAAAAATTCTAAACTTCATGAAGTCAAATTTGTGTTCTTTTCCTCAGTAGTTTGCTGTGGCACCTTTCACTGACTTGAAGGAAATTTTCTCTTAATAACATATTATATCAAAAATATGTATTTAATCTTTAATTCTGCTGGATCTTATGTGTAAAATGTGAACAGAGACCCGATTTAAATTTCTTGCTAATACAGACCAACTGCTGTAAGATTTTTGACTGAATCATCAAGATTTTCTCCATTGATTAGAAGTGCTTATTTCATCATATATAAAATTCTAACATACTAGACTCTACTTATGAATATTCTCTTCTCTTTCATTTATCTATTTCTTTTCCAGTACCACATTATTCCTATTACATTTACTTCACAGTATACTTTGATATCTGGTAGAGCAAGTTTCCCCAGGCCTTTCCTCCCTTTCCTGACCATCAATATTTTTTTCTCTTCCAGATGAAAGTATGAATCCATTTGTCAATATTTTTAAATTTGCAATTTAGAATGAATTAGCATTAAATTTACAGACTATTTTGCCCAAAGCTGACATCTTTACAGTAGTCTTCTACTATAGAGAATACAAAAATCAACTCCCAAAATTACTTTCTACAGCTCTGGGTGTATTCTTCATTTTAAAGTTAATTACAATAGAGTCTAATTACTATTATCATTAAATTATTATATTCATTTGACACCAAAGATTGAATATTAATTATAAAACAAATTAATTCCACATTGACATTTGTTTCAAGTTACTGGATGACAGCTTTGTTAAAATATGACACCTGGTTGAAGATAAGTCCTCCAACAATTCAAATATTTGTGATCCCATAGTGCATAGGCTTCCTCACTAGAGTGTGGTCAAGATGGGAACTACACTATCAAGTACAGATGATCATAATAACAGTGATGATAGTTAATACTACAGAGTTTGTGCAAAGTTACAGGAGGTAAAAACTAGACCATGATCTAATTAGCTAGCTCAGTCTTGCTAGAAAAATGAGGCTTATAGAAAATGTTGCCAAAATCTAAGGGAACAACATTGGGGTTTTTGGCATTTCTGTTTGCTTCAAAGTGTGACCCACCCTGCAATCCTTTTATTCCTCTCCTGTCTAAAAAGCACCCAAAACTGAGAAAAATAAGAGAAAGTCTCTAAAATACAAGTTGAATGCAAGCAACCTCTAGTCTAGGAAAATCTACCACATAAAAATGTGTATCCTTATGTAGTTAAAAATCCTACTGGAGAGGTAAGTCCTGGGCACTAGAATTGAGAGACTTGTGACATTTCCCACTTTAACATTCTCCTGAAGTATACAATAATCTCTCCACTCTCTACTTTTATCTGCGACAAATACAGAATATGATCAAGTGACAAGTTTTACGGCACAGCCTTCAAGTTCTGCATATTAAGTTTTAGGAAAGGACAAGTAGGGACACAGACATGCAAAGTTCTAGCATCAAAAAAAAAAAAAAAGTCAAATATGTGAGAAGTGGCTTTTGGTTGGGGAGTAATGGAAATAAAAATGTTAATAAAAATTAACATACAGGATGATGTCAGGTCATAGATGAAACTGAATCTCAGTCAAAAAAAATAAAGAAAAAAGAAGGATATAGTCTTTCAAACAAAGAAATAATAGTATCCACAAAGAGCTTCTGGACATGAGACAAGAGTCAAATGGAATTAAAATATAAATGTTAAGAAATACTACCAAATATAGATTCAATCATTCATTCATTTACTCAAAAAATAGTTATTGCAGGAGAATTCAGTGATGATGAAAACTGACACAGAGCTTCCATGAGGTAGGACGAGGGTCAGGGTAATGGGTAGTATAAGGTAGTATATAGACAAATATACAGCATTATATCAGGTTTTATATCATTTTTACATCAAAATTGACTAGCAAAATTGAAACTGATCCAAAAATTTGGGAACACAACAACTAGCTTGAGTTTTCACTTTCTCTTATGAAGGAGGATTCATGTACCAGCATGGATCTCAGAGCATGCAGTACCTCACTGAAACATAGGGACACAGACCCCAAAGCTTAGGCATTCACCCATGAGAAATGCCTGTCAGGGGAAGATGCAGAAGTTAAGCTCCTAATCATGAGATTTTTCTCAGTAGAATTTCTGGTTGTGGAAGATCATCTTTGCTATGTTAAATATTTATATGGTATGTAGGCATGGCTGTTTTATATGTCCACACATAAGCAATGGGTATTTCTCCAAGGGGAATAAGTCTCTTGGGACACTGAGCTGTAAGACTCTCTAGTCAAGAAGATTCTTGAGAAGTGAGGAAGTAGAGGGCTCTCTGACACACGGCTCGTCCCTCAGAAAGCTCTGTGGCATACACAAGGCCTGACCCTTTGAGGAGTCAGGAGAAAAGCTGAGGTTTCCCACCATCTTCTCAGCTCCTTCCTCTCTGAATGTCTCCTACCACTAGTAACACCCTTCATGTGATTAATTAAATAAAGGATGATCCATGCTTCTTAAGTATCCCCACAGTTAACCTTTAGTTAGCCATGTCATAGCACTCATTTCATGCTTCTGTTTCTGTCACAGTCTCACTAAATCATGAATTCCAAGCACCAGGGCCTCTCACAGAGTTGACAAGGATGCATGAAAAGAAGGTGTGATTAGTTATATGGAAATGCTTAGTAAAACGCAGATTGCCAAGAGGTTCTATTTTCAGTCATTCTAACCATAGCGTTCTATACTGAAAAACTGTCCTTCCTGCAAAGTTTCCGTGATGTTTTCTTATTTTTCTTCTTCATAAAAGCTTATATTTCCCCCTCTCTCAGAAGGAAATGGCAACCCACTCCAGTATTCCTGCTTGGAGAATCCCATGGACAAAGGAGCCTGATGGACTACAGTCCATAGACTCACACAGAGTCAGAAACGACAGAAGTGACTTAGCCACAGACTCTCGGATTTGTACCACACTTAATAGTAAGTCAAAGGGAAAATCCACTGAGCTGCAAATAACTAAAAAATAAGAATTTTTTACCCTTTTGTATCAGTTACAGTTCTTTAAGTCTTAAATCTGAAGAACAGGGAGGGTAGAAATTCAAATAGGATTTCTACATTACAGGCTTGAGGCAGAATTTCTTTGGGAAATTTTGGGTTTTGTTTTTCAGGCCTTCAGTTAATTGAATAGAGCTCACTCACATTATGAGGGCAAATTCCTTTACTTGAGGTCAACTGATTGTAGACATTGGTCAAATCTACCTAATACTTGCAGAGCAACATCTGAACTTGTTACACCAAACAACTGGGCAAAATAGCCTAGCAAAATTGACATATGAAATTTAACCATCACACCTTCATTCTGGGGATAGCACATAACTTTTGCTCTCAGTATAATCAAATACAAGACAAATTATATGACAAAGCTGGTTTTAGATTCTGAGTGGGAACAGAAATTCTTAAATTCTTAAATTAAGCTGATTCTTAAATTCACAGCAAAATACAAAGAACATAGAATAACCAGAATAATTGTTCAAAAGAAGAACAAAGTTGAAAAACTACACAACCATGCATTAAGACCTCACAAAATTACAAGATCAAGACAGTGCTGAAGTGGCATAAAGAGGGACATATAGATCTACAAAATAGAAAACAGAATCCAGACATAGAGTCATACATATATGCTCAACTGCATTTTGTCAAAGGTGCCACGGTAATTCAATCTGAAAGGGCAATCATTTCATCAAATGGTGTTGGAAAAATTGCATTTTCAGTTGGAAAAAATATGAGCCTTGATTCTTCCCTCAACACCTACACAATAAATAACTTGAAATTGAAAACTTACAGAAGAAAACATAGCAAAAAATATATTCATAATATTGGGGTAGTCAATGACTCCTTACAGACAGTGATACTACTCTGTATCTAACAGCAGTAGATACAGAGGATCTATTAATATGCACACAAAGTAGAATGACAGGGACATGTCATCGCCCCTAGGGGACATGTCATCCACACCCATAGCATGTACACCACCAAGGGTGAACCCTAACATTGGACTATGGGTAATTTGATAGTAAACTATGGCCTTTGGGTAATTTTGATGTGTCACAGCAGGTTCATCAGTTTTAACACATGCAGCACTCTGGTAGGAGATGTTGATAATGGAGGAAATTATACATGTGTAGGGGCAAGGGGTATAGGAGGAGTCTTTGTATCTTTCTCTCAATTTCACTGTGAACTTAAATCTTCTCTTAAAGAAATAAAGTCTATAAAAAATATTCCCTAGATAGCATGCCAGAGTCTCAGACATAAAAAAGTGAAAAAATGGATTTCATAAACCAAGATCTGATCTTTGAAAGACACCATCAAAAAACACAAATCACTGCCACAAATGATATCCAGAATATATTTTTAAAGATCCTATAATTTAAGAACAAAAAAACAAACTACTCAAAGTTTAAAAATGGGTAAACAATGGGAAAGAAACTTAATGAAATAAGAAATATGAAAGGTGAACAAGTGTATGAAAAGATATTCAGTGTGACTAGCAATAAGAAAAATATAAATGACCAGATACTACCACACACTCACTGGAATGAGGAAAATTAATATAAATATTGGTGAGAATGTGGAGCAAATGAAACTTTCATGCATTACCAGTGAGAGTTTAAACAGTAAAACCATCTTGGAAAACCATTTGGCAGTTTCTTAAAAAGTTCAATAAACATCTACCCTGCAACCTAGAAATTTCACTCCATGTACTAACTCATGAGAAATGAAAACATATATCCACATACAGACTTATACAAGAATATTCTTAGCAACTTTATTTTTAATAGTAAAAAACTGGAAACAATCCAAATGTCCATCAATAGGAAAATGAGTAAATTGTGGTATATTTTTATCATGAAGTACTTCTCAGAAATTAAATGGAAAAACCCATGCCTATCTGCAATAACATACATGAATCTCATGGAAGCTATAATGATGAAAGGAAACCAGATTTCTTAAAAACCATAATGAATTATTTCTTAAAATAAGAAAAGCACATTACACTCTTCTATGGTGACAGGTGAACAGTGGCTGCCTTTGAACGGGAAGGAATTATTTAGAAAGAAACATGAGGGAGCTCACTGAGTTGTGGGTCATACCCCAACTGATATATGTGTTATAGGCATATATACATTTTTCAGAACTCAACAAACTACACCCTTAAAATATGTTTATTTTATTGCATGTAAAGTATACCTAAATAAAAAGAAAAATGTACTCCTTTACATGAGCAACAATTAGAATGTGCAATTTTTACATATGTGTGAATATGTCTGGACTAGGTATTCTATAGATCTGTATGTCCATCCTTTTGCCATTAACAATTTAAAAACTGCAAGAAGCATAGCAATACACAACTCTCTTCAAATTAATCTATAAATAATATCAACAAAGTATCTTATAGAACTTGACAAACTAAATATTAAAATTTATACTGAAGAACAAAAGGCCAAAAATTGTCATGACAATTGTGAGTAAAAAGACCAAATAGGGAAATTTGTTCTGACAGATGTGAAGACTGACTCTGAAGTTACAGTAAATGAGACAATGTGATAATGGTATGGGAATAAGCAAACAAACTGAGGGAAAATATAAAACATTTGGAAACAGACTCACAAGTATATGTAAATATACACAGAGCAGAGAGATAGCATTAAAATCTATCAATAGACTCACCAATAATATTGTGTTAGAAAAACTGTTTATATGGGAAAAAAATTAGAGTGCCACTTCTCTCCACATGGGGCTTCTCTGATAGCTCAGTTGGTAAAGAATGCGCCTGCAATGCAGGAGACCTCGGTTCGCTTCCTGGGTCAGGAAGATCCACTGGAGAAGAGATAGGTTACCCACTCCAGTATTCTTGGGTTTACCCTGTGACTCAGCTGGTAAGAATCCACCTGCAATGTGGGAGACCTGGGTTTGATCCCTGGGTTAGGAAGATCCCCTGGAGAAGGGAAGGCTACCCACTCCAGTATTCTGGCCTGGAGAATTCCATGGACCGTATACTCCATGGGGTCACAAAGAGTTAGACACGACTGAGAGACTTTCAGTTTCACTTTCACTTCACATACATACACGCACACGCACACTCCCTCCTTCTTCTCACTTCTCTCTCTCCTCTCTCTCTCTATATATATATACACACATATATGTTTATATGTATATATTAACATATATACACACAAAAGATAACAGCAGAACTTTAAACAGAATTTTAAAACTTTAAGGTGAATAGATATATCCATATCTTTATAGTCTTGATATAGGAAAGAATTTCTTTAAGTTACAACCCCACCACCCAGGCCCTGGATTCTACCCTCTACTCTCTGCTTTTATGAGTTTGCCTTTTTTTTTTCAGTTTGACTTTTTTGGACTCAAATAATATGAGTGAGATCATGAGGTATATGCCTTTTTGTGTCTGGCTTATTTCATGTAAGGTCCTTCATTATATTATTATACATTGGTTATATTCAGGTCTATCCACACTGCTGCAAATGACAGGATTTCCTTCCTTGGGACTCTTTGAGGGTGACAGATTAATTCATTAGCTTGATTGTGGTCATAATTTCACAGTGTACACATGTATCAAACACCAGGTTGTACACCTCACACAATTTTTATTTATCAAGTATACGCCAATAAAGTTGGAGAAAAATAAAGGACTCACTTTTTAAGTTGATTCACTCACAGGGCTGGTAAGTTGGTGTTGACTGTCAACTGGGAACTCAGTCAGAGCTCTGGGCTCAGTCCTCCACTCTGTGTACCTCTCCACTGCCTATGTGTACTTCTTCACAGCACGATGGATGGGTTCCCAAAAAAACCATCTCAGATAGCCTGGAAAAGGTGAATGGCATTTTTTGTGACTTGGCTTTGAAGTCAACATAGCATCATTTCTGCCAAACTCTAGACAGTCACAAAGTCATTCCCAATTTCAGGTGTAAGAGACATAGATTTCATTCCTAGAGGAAGAAGTAGCAAAATTTTAGAAGAGCATGTTAGATAGGAAATACCACTGTGACTATCTGTGCAAAATACAATCTGCCACAATTAAATCAATCATATTTAATTTGATTAAATTAAAAGCAAACACTTCACAGAAAATAAGTTGCACACTAAAAATCCTAACACATGCTACTGTAAAAATCAATATTAAAAATGCAAAATAATCCAGTATGAAAAAACAGTAAAAAATAGAAACAGACTTGCTTCAGAAAAGAAAATCCAAACACTAAAAAAATACAAAAATGTGTTCAACCAATCTGGAAAATGTAAACTGTAACAATAAGAAATTATTTTAAATACACCAGAATGGCAAAATTCCTAAAGTCACTCAGTGTCAAGTGTTGGCAATAAACTAAAGCAACTAGAAACCTCACACACTATTGGTCAGCGTTTCAGTGATTGACTACTTTGAGGGCTAGGAAATATCTGGAAAAACTTATGGTATTCATGACCTATGATTCAACTTCCATTTCTAAGTTTATGCATTAGAGAAATGCTCACTTACATGTAGTGGGATAAAAGTTTATGGAAGAATGCTTATTGGGATATTATGTATAGAGTGGTGAGAAATTTACAACAATGCAACTGTGCATCAATGAGAAAATGGTCATACCAACTGTGGTATATTTATATAAGGGAGTATTAGTTAAAATAAATGGACTACTTCTCCAATAATCAAATATCAAAATATATACAAGAATATAATGGAGAGCAAAAATACAAATTTGCAGAATGGTATGTTAATATGATGCCACTTGTATAAAGTTTTAGAACTTTAAAAACAATCCTGTGTATTACTTATAGTCACACACCTATAGTGAAAAGTATGAACCAGGTATGGTCATATAAAGCAAAAAATTCAGAACAGTGATTACTATAGAAAAAGGAGAAAGAGAAGATGTAGAATGGGATTAGGTTGTGTACCCAGGAGTACAAATGGGTACAAATGCTAAATGTTTTGTTACTTTAAAATCAAAGGGAAACATGGAATATTTAAGTGAAAAGTATGAACCAGGTATGGTCATATAAAGCAAAAAATTCAGAACAGTGATTACTATAGAAAAAGGAGAAAGAGAAGATGTAGAATGGGATTAGGTTGTGTACCCAGGAGTACAAATAGGTACAAATGCTAAATGTTTTGTTACTTTAAAATCAAAGGGAAACATGGAATATTTTTAATATTAGTCAGCATGTGTTTATTATCCTCCAGCATACAATTTTTTAAACATACAATTTTGTACATTTGAAATATATTTTAATAAAGTCCTGTGTCTCTGTACCACAGCTAGAGAGAATGAAACTTACAATGAATCAAATTCAGCAATCACTATCTACCATGGACCAAAACTCATTCTGCAGTTGTAGAAACCTGTGTCTAGAAGAAGACTAGACTTCCTTAAAGCCACATAGCAAGTAAGTTCTTAGTATAAATGGAATAAGGAGAGTCTCATGATCAGCTCTTTTCTTCTACACCTTACTCTTCAGGAAGATTTTAAACCATGATCTTGGCTGCAACTGCCTAATCCAGACAGGAATGATAGGTGTGACAATTCCTTCCAGAGCAAATTAGACAGATGAGAAAGGGTAACTACTGCCCAAAGAAAGGCAATGCCAAAGAATGCTCAAACTGCCACACAGTTGCACTCATCTCACACGCTAGTAAAGTAATGCTCAAAATTCTCCAAGCCAGGCTTCAGCAATATGTGAATATGAAATTCCAGATGTTGAAGCTAGTTTTAGAAAAAGCAGAGGGAACCAGAGATCAAATCGCCAACATTCCTTGGATCATCGAAAAAGCAAGAGTCCCAGAAAAACATCTATTTTTGCTTTATTGACTATGCCAAAGCCTTTGACTGTGTGGATTACAATAAACTATGGAAGATTCTGAAAGAGATGGGAATATCAGACCACCTGACCTGCCTCTTGAGAAACCTGTATGCAGGTGAGGAAGCAACAGTTAGAACTGGACATGGAACAACAGACTGGTCCCAAATCGCAAAAGGAGTACATCAAGGCTGTATATTGTCACCCTGCTTATTTAACTTATATGCAGAGTACATCATGAGAAACACTGCGCTGGAGGAAGCACAAGCTGGAATCAAGATTGCCAGGAGAAATATCAATAACCTCAGATATGCGGATAACACCACCCTTATGTCAGAAAGTGAAGAAGAACTAAAGAGCCTCTTGATGGAAGTGAAAGAGGAGAGTGAAAAAGTTGGCTTAAAGTTCAACATTCAGAAAACAAAGATCATGGTATCTGGTCCCATCACTTCATGGCAAATTGATGGGGAAACAGTGGAAACAGTGGCTGACTTTATTTTTGAGGGCTCCAAAATCACTGCAGATGGTGACTGCAGCCATGAAATTAAAAGAGGCTTACTCTTTGGAAGAAAAGTTATGACCAACTTAGATAGTATACTCAAAAGCAGAGACATTACTTTGTTGACTAGGTCCATCTAGTCAAGGCTATGGTTTTTCCAGTGGTCATGTATGGATGTGAGAATTGGACTATAAAGAAAGCTGAGCACAGAAGAATTGATGCTTTTGAACTGTGGTATTGGAGAAGACTCTTGAGAGTCCCTTGGTCTGCAAGGAGATCCAACCAGTCCACCCTAAAGGAAATCAGTCCTGGGTGTTCATTGGAAGGACTGATGTTGAAGATGAAATCCGATATTTTGTCCACCTGATGCAAAGAGCTGACTCATCTGAAAAGACCCTGATGTTGGGAAAGATTGAAGGCAGGAAGAGAAGGGGACGACAGAGGATGAGATGGTTAGATGGCATCACCGACTCAATGGACATGAGTTTGGGTGAACTCTGGGAGTTGGTGATGGACAGGGAGGCCTGGCGTGCTGCAGTTCATTGGGTCACAAAGAGTCGAACACAACTGAACAACTGAACTGAACTGATATATATAAATTTTACAAATATTTTTATATATACCACATTTCCTTTATCTATTAATTTGTTGACATATTATTTCTTGACTATTAACATTAATGAACACATCTTCCCAACCAAGAACTGAACACAGGTATCTCGCATTGCATGTGGATTCTTTGCCATCTGAGCCATCAGGGAAGCCCAATAAACAGCATTAGTAAATAAATAAATAATAAGGAAAATTTTAAGTAATTTTTCATTCAGAGTAAAAAAAAATCTTACTAGAAAAATCTAAGTTCAGCAAATTCCAAGGGAAAATAGATTGACAATTAGTTATATATAATACCACCACTGAAAGACCAACTTTAATATCTTTAGCCAGTGACCCTTCAAGATGATGTGATGTCTAAAAGGAGCTTATAATAAATTATAGATAAATCTTAGACTGAAATTATTCTTTTCCAACTTGTTTATATAGTTTNCCTTCTCCCATAACATGCCTAAGAATCCAGTATTAAACAATCATTCTTTCAACTCCAGCATTGCCCTCTCCACTGAAGTCTACTGGAAAAGAAAACTACCCACAGGAGATATGAAGCCCTCAATCCTCCAAGTTAAGTCCAGATCGGTCCAGAATTGGTGATTTATAGGGGGAAAGTGTGTGGGACACAGAACTTCAACAGTCATCCAGCATTGCGCGAGAGCCCATTCATTTCACCTACCTAGGGACCTCCCTCCAAACCTAGAGAAAAATGGTCAAACATCCTACCTACAGTCTAGGAGACTGATCAGCAAGTGGACAGGAACTAGTTTATATTTCCTGAAAATATTTAAAATTTTGAAGTCTTAAAAATACAGTAGCCTAATACTCATTAAATTTAATGTACTCTCCACAACTGCTTCTGTGATATGTTGTTTCCTTCTAATATTTTTAGCTTAATGAACCTTTTAGTCTTATTGTGAGCAACACCATTTATAATGCCAAATAGTCTCCTTGTATTTAGAACAAAATCTCTCACAATATCTGAAGATAAAGGCAAACAAATTGTTTAGATCATCCTCCCCAGTTTTCTGATCAAAAGCTGTCTAAAACCCTGTCTTGGATCCTAGGTGTCTGAAGGACAGTACATGAGTGCTAAGTGACTTCAGTTGTGTCCGACTCTGTGACCCTATGGACTGCACTCTGCCAGGATCCTCTGTTCGTGGGATTCTCCAGGCAAGAATGCTGGAGTGTGTTGCCTTGCTTTCCTCCAGGGGATCTTCTAGACCCAAGGATCCAACCCCAGTCTCCTGCACTGGCAGGCAGGTTCTTTACTAGTGTCATCTGGGAAGGCCATACCACCCCTACAAACATCTACTATATACATAAACGGTCACATAGTCTACAATGATGTTGCTTCACAAAATAGGAGGGTAGGAGAGTGGCTGAAATTCCCACTCTGAGACAAATCACTAAGTGACCTTTGTCAAGTCAGCACAGCCTCCCTGAGCCATTCTCTTCATTTGTCACACTGGCATTACAATACTGACATATTCTACCAAGGCTTCCAAAGTTTACATATGAGAAAGGGTTTTGAAATACAGCTGTCTCTGCAAGTGCCTGGGAGATAGCAAAGATTTCTACATTAGTTTGTGTACACTGCACATACAACCAGTTCAGTGAAGAAGGAAATTCAGAAAGGAAGACAGAAGATAAAAACAGAACACAGAAACTACTCAGATTTTTCCTTAGGGCTCAAGTTACCTTCTCATACTCCATCTCATTTCCTACTCTATTCTCCAGCCATCAGCTTACTCTGCCCCATCCTTTATACCTGGATCAAGACAGGGCACCAGTTACAATATAAGCAAGCATTTCCACTGTCTGTGGCCCAATTTTCCCACCCCCTTTATTTACCTCTCATGCTATTTCATTTTCCTAAAAGCTCTAGGATTTAATTGTTGCCTCACACAACACTTTCCACCACCTTTTTATTCTCAGTGTACATCACTGTAACCAAAGGCAGATTCTTCACATTTAAGTAGAAACTGAACTCAAATACATTTATTTTTACTTTAAAAACATTATAAAGATGTTTCAGCAGATCTTACAACTATTTCCCAACCTAGCTATGTTCGAAACTGGATTATATTTTCCTGAGTTTTCTTAATTTGCATTCCAGATCAAGTAATATCCTGTGCCTTCTTCCCAACTGTCCTTCCACTGCCTGCAATAAATCTGAGAAAAAAATTTCTTTAAATTAGGCACCATTTCTTTTAATTAGCCACAGAAAACCCCAGGAGGTTTCTCCCTGGGGACATAAAATTATTGACCTTTGCACTACCTTTTCCACTATCCAGAAACAGACCCTGACATTACCTGTACATAGACAGAGACTCTCATCCCATTCCCTGCCCCACAGCAGCAGTGTGTATTTTCCTACTTACAAAGGTGATCTGAATTTCTGGTGTAATTCTCATGAACACTGTGCAAACTCTTCCCATGATATTTGACCATTATATTGAGAAGCCATGCTCTGGGCATAGTTCAATAAGTTAAATTTACAGGTAATCTGATGCTTTACTACTTGTTAAATTTATAACATCATTTCTTTGAAAATCAGTCTTCAGTTTAAATAAGTCACCTGTTCTTGATCTTCTGAATTCTGTTTAACACAAAATTCAGACTGGTCTGCAAGAAATCTCAAGATTGAAGTACGGCAAAAGTAAGACAGATGTTGCACTTTATGTGACATAAACATTATTTTTATCATACCGCGTATGCTTCACTAAAGAAATATAAGAAATAGGAGACAATTACTCTTAAGTAGAGAGTTTTTGCTTATTTTCTATATGACTGAATGTTCTTCTCATTACAGCTTCCAAATAGAAGCAAATGACTATTTGCCTGAATTTACAAAGTGTTAGACTCAAAACTACCTAAAGGATCTGCAGTGAATGTCTGTTGACCAGACACAGTGTGCCAGTCACTGTGCTTGGCTGGCGGTAAGATGGTGAAGAAGGTACCATTTTTGAGCTTGAGCATCTTAGAGACTGATGGGGGAATGCAGTCATGTAAACAATCACAATTATGTGTAATAAATGCTATTAAAAAGGAAAACAGGACATGGAGAAGGGACCGTAACCCAGACTGGTCATGAGATCAGAAAATACTAGTACGTGATTTGGAGGAAGAGGGAAGAGATACAAGTAACAGGGTGAGACAGGAGGCCAGACACTGAGGGCCTTATACATTATATTAAGAAGCTGGGACTTTAGCTTGAAAACAATGCAAAGTTATTACAAAATTTTTAATACACAGAGGATGGGTATAATCAGATTCCTTAAAGTATGTATTGTTTTACAGCACGGAGACGGATTGAAAGAAGAAAGTTTGGAGACGTGGCAATATGAAACAGACATTCACAGAGGCAGGGAAACTGCTCAGATATGAATGGACAGCCAACCAGGCAGCTGGGAAAAAAACCTGAGAAGACTCTCCTGACAGTGGTTGTGCATCATAGGTAATCAAGTTTCAGAAGAGCAAAACTCTCAAATATCAAAAATAATGCACCTACAATTAATAAGTATTCCTGTGCATCTAACAATTCACCCACAGCTCTGTGAAAGGAGATATACTTGGGACCAGAGAGATCTGAGTTAAAATCCCACACCTGTCAGTGACAAGGGATATAATCTTGGGACATTCAACTGAACTCAGACTTTCCTCATCTGCAAAATAAAAATGATGTCTCCACCTCACAGGACTGCTGCAAGGATTACAGATATAAAGAGCTTAGCACTGTGTTTTGGTACATAGTGATTCTTATTAGCACATGCCTGTTGAATGAGTTATTCAGACAAGAGTCCCTACCCACCGGGGACTTATAATTCTTACAGAGGGAGAGATCACTAAACTACCTAATGGCAGACCTGGCTTCTCTCCAATTTAAATCTCTGGTTCCATTCAAAAACGGTCACCATCTATAAAACCAGGAAGAACAGGAGGCTGAGAGTAAGGAAACAAGTCTTGCTAAAATATGTTCCAGCATTAGACCACCTACTGTCTTGGTTCTAAGCAGGTAAACCCAAAGGTAATCCATACCAATGCTCGCCATGTGTAGGGCCAGCTGCTAGACCCAGGACTGGGAGAAAGGCAAAGGAAGGCAAGAGAAAAACTGACACAGCTCTATTAACTTTGTGTCTGGTTGCAAAGGGATAACTATCAAGAAAAGTGCCTTCACATCACAAAGTATCACATGCAACTTACTAAAAATAGAGTAGTTGCCTCTTCTGGAAATGTAGCAACGATAAAGATGTTTATCTAACTCTATTTTCATTCAGTCTCTTCTCCCCAGACTCATTAGGAATCAGGTAGCCCAGAGTTACAATCTGAGATCAGCTACTTTCCAGCCATGATTCTGGGCATATTAATATTTCTAAGCCTGGGTATCATCAACTATAAAATGAAAATAAAAATGAATTATATAGCATACATAAAATAATATACACTAAATGCTAAGCATAATACTTGGACATATTTAGTACTAAAATTATTTATTAGTATGTGTGAAAGTCACTCAGTTCAGTTCAGTTGCTCAGTCGTGTCCGACTCTGCAACCCCACGAATTGCAGCACGCTAGGTCTCACTGTCCATCAACAACTCTCGGAGTTCACTCAAACTCATGTCCATCAAGTCGGTGATGCCATCCGGCCATCTCATCCTCTGTGGTCCCCTTTTCCTCCTGCCCCCAATCCCTCCCAGCATCAGGGTCTTTTCCAATGAGTCAACTCTTCGCATGAGGTGGCCAAAGTATTGGAGTTTCAGCTTTAGTCATGTCCAACTCTTTGTGACCACATGGACTGTAGTCTGTAGTCTGCCAGGCTCCTCTATCCATGGAATTCTCCAGGTCAGAATACTGGAGTGGGTAGCCATTCCCTTCTCCAGGGGATCTTCCCAAGGGACCGAACCCAGATCTCCACATTAAAGGCAAGTCTTTACCATCTGAGCCACCAGGGGAGCCCCAGCCACCAGGGAAGCCCCATATCTATTACTGGTTCATTAATTATGGCAGCTATATGAATATAGCAATTGTGTCCCTTTGACCATGTCTAACTTCCCCTCTGCACCATAAAAAAACATTTCCCCTATTCTATACCTCAGATAGCTCTTCTTGTCCCAGCAAAGCTCACACAGCTGTATCAGGCCACCTGGCTATGTCCTGTTCTACAGGCAGAGTTCTTTTCTGCTGGGAAAGAGAGTCAAAAAGACCAAAGGTCACTGTGGTTTATTAGAAACAGCATCAGTTTGGGTGACAGTACAATTCTGTCACTTAGGAATTCTGTAGCCTCACACAGAGTCACTTAACTCCTGTGAGTTTGTTTCCACATCTGTACAGCAGGAAATATACACAGACTTCCACAGAAGTGTTAAGAGAATACATCACAATATTTATGTAAAGGTGCTTTGGAAGTTGTAACACATTCTCTGAATGAGTAAATCACTACTAGTATTACACAGGTGCAGAGTAGTTGCTCTTTTATTTTCATCACACTATCTCAGATCACACTATTAGAAAACCCAACAGGTCACACTAGCACTTAATGCATAAAATTTGTTTTCTTTGAACACTTAGTGATCAGGGTTACTTAGGATAAGGTTTACTGAATTTTCCTATGGAGTACTTTTGGATTAGAGTGATTTTATCTTCTGCTTATTTTTTTTTTTAACTTTTATAATTATAGACTCACAAGAAGTTGTAAAATTCATACAGAGAGGAGGTTCTCTCTACCTACCACCTTGCTCCTCCCAGTGGTGACATTTTATATAACTACATTATCAAAACCAACAAAATGGAGATTAAAGCTCAAAAAAAAAAAAGCTGATTCTGTAAAACAGTAAAAAGAAAACACTTCAGAGTAGATAAAACCAAAACCCTGGCAATCATAAAAGAAAAAGATCAAAGAATTTAACTACATACAAATATTTTAAAATTCAACATTTTTTGAGGAACCTCCATATTATTCTCCAAAGTGGTTGTATCAATTTACATTCCCATCAACAATATAGGAGGTTTCCCTTTTACCACATCTCCTCCAGCATTTATTGTTTATAGATTTTTTGATGATGACCATTCTGAGCAGGGTGAATTGATACCCCCTTACAGCTGTGATTTGCATTTCTCTAATAAGTAGAGATGTTGAACATCCTTTCATCTGCTTTTTGGCCTTTCTGTATGTCTTCTTTTGAGAAATGTCTATTTAAACCTTTTGCTCACTTTTTGATTGGGTTGTTTTATTGCTACTGAGGTTCCTGAGCCGTCTGTATATTTTGGAGATTAATCCCTTGTTAGTTGCTTCATTTGCAAATATTTTCTCCCATTTTGCGGGCTGTCTTCCATTTTGCTTGTGGTTTCCTTTGCTGTGTAAAAACTTTTAAATTTAGTCAAGTCTCATTTATTTTTATTTCCATTATTCTAGGAGGTGGATCAAAAAATATCTTGCTGCAATTTATATTATATTAAGAGTGTTCTATGTTTTCCTATAAGAGTTTTATAGTACCTGGCCTTACATTTAGGTCTTTAATTCATTTTGAATTTATTTTTATGTACTGTTAGGGAGTGTTCTGATTTCATTCTTGTACATGTAGCTGTCCAGTTTTCCCAGCACCACTTATTGAAGAGACCGTCTTTTCTCCACTGTATCTTCTTGCCTCCTCTGTCATAGACTAGGAGGTCACACGTGCACAGGTTTATCTCTGGGCTTTCTATCCTGTTCCATTGATCTATATTTCTATTTTTGTGCCAGTACCAGAATGGTTTCTTTTTGTTTTGGCCACACTGCATGGCTTGTGGGATCTTTGTTCCCACATCAGGGTTTGAACCTAAGCCCTCAGCAGTGACAGTGTAGAGTCCTAACCAATGGACTGCCAAGGAATTCCCAGTACGATACTGTTTTGATTACTTTTGTATCTTTGTAGTACAGTCTTTAGTCAGGGAGCCTGATTCTTCCAGCTCTGTTTTTCTTTCTCAAGATTGCTTTGGGTATTTGAGGTCTTTTTAAAAAGTGGATATATGTATATGTATAACTGATTCACTTCGCTGTACACCTTAAACTAACACAACATTGTAAATCACCTATATGCCAATAAAAATTTAATAAAAATACAACATGGAAAATATAAACAAAATAATAAGAACACAGCAAACTAAAAATAAATATTTGCACTATATATAAGAGCCATAATTTTCCTGAAACAGAAAATAAGTAATATTTCCTTCAAAATCTACTTATAAAAGGGCCAAAACTTAAATAGAAAAATGGGCAACTGTATAGAGAGATTTCATAGAAAAAAAAATGGATAATGGATGCTTAAGAAGACATTCAACTTTAGCTATAATTAAATAAATGATAACTAAATTAGAATTTTATATAAATAGTTTTGGGAAAGATCAAAATGCTTGATGTGAAAAGTGTAAGTGAAACATGCTCTAATATACTGGTAGTAGGGGGGAAAATGGTACAAACGCTTTGGAGGGCAACCTGCAGCTGAGTCCATAGATTTTTCGCTCCATCTATGTATTCAAGTTTTCCACAGTTCCCAGAAAAATTCTTACTTGAGGTTTAATAAATAAATATATACACACATATGTACATGGGAGTTAAGTAGTTTAAACCATCTCCCAATCTGCCACCCCAAAATACAGCAAGACAAAAGAATGTGAAGACTGTTAGACATATGTTTTAATTTTCTGCTCAAGTCACATGTATTGTCTAAGTAATTTAGTCTAACAGTACAGGTATCTGTTTTGCTAAATCAGTTAACACATTCTGTGTAGAATAAAATATGATAACCAAACAGCCTGTAGTTAAATATGACAGTGTACATATATTTGTTGTTATTACAACATTCATTATCCTAAATACAAGATAGCAAAAATATTCTTGGAGTAAACCTAAATAATAATGAATTGGAGGTGGCTGGCTCACAGCCAACAACTTTACAGGTTCAATTAGAATTCTAATACATTTATTAAATAAAACATATTCACTGTTATTTTATAATTAAAACTTCCATCCAGTACTCTCTCTTCTAGAAATATATCTGAAATAAATTAATCTCAAACAGAAAAGAAAACCATTTGTTCAGAGCTATTGAAAAGTACTGCTATCGGCAACTGACAAAAATTAGAAATCACGTGTAGCAGGGTGAGCTACCCATTCACTAAAAATGAGTGCTTCCTCTCCTCAGAGAAGCGTTGCAGCTGAGAACCGGCTGCTCCTGCAGGCACTATCTTTCTCCACTCTTTATCTGTCTGCTGACTGAATGCAGGAGACTGAGGCCTTAGGGAATAGTAGAGTCTCAGATGGAAAGAGCCTGAGTCTCTGAATCATCCCCTGGAAGAAAGGTACCTGGAAACCATGAACACTCACACTGGACCTTTACATGAGCAAAAAATTAAATTTCATTGTAATTGGCCATTGAAATTTTATTTATTACAACTAGTGTTATGCTAAACAGTACACCAACCAAATAAACAACAGTACAGAATGATTAAAGAAGCTTATATATATATATATATCAGACAGAGAGAGAGAGATTAGCATCTCTGGGGCAGGCTCTGTGTTGACCAGCCCCATCCTAAACACAATGTGGGACACATGGAAATTACTGTCTACTCAACAAATGCAAACGCCCACTTACACAAAGACATTTGCTCCATTCAAATTTAACTACACTTCTTGTCTAAAGGTAGTCTATTTTTCTTTCCCACCTAAAGCTGCAATTTCTTAGAGCAATCTCTTTAAGC
The DNA here is from genome assembly GCA_006410635.1 of Cephalophus harveyi. Taxonomy (NCBI): domain Eukaryota; kingdom Metazoa; phylum Chordata; class Mammalia; order Artiodactyla; family Bovidae; genus Cephalophus; species Cephalophus harveyi. The sequence goes on from SJYT01033227.1 coordinate 161,502, forward strand.
TGCTCAGCCTTCTGCTTTAAATCAACAGTATACAGCAAACCATGTAAGAAGCAATAGAGAATTAACTTGAGATTATCAGCCTAATGATACAACTATCACAGTGTGGAATGCTTTGTGAAAAGAATATCACTACCAGAGAATAAAATGAGAACACATTTTCTAGGATTTCACCAGGTATCTACATCTGTATGCATGTGTCAAGTTTTTGTTTGGTGTTTGCCTGAGCTGCTTAAGGCTTTTGTCCAATGAAGACACATTCCTGCCTAATTACTATATTCCTTTTGTCCTATACCTAAGAATACATAGTTTCCTTCTTTATTAGCTTCTCCCAGAAAAACAGAACCATGACACAGAATCTGAACTCAACCCAATTAGGAACTTGCAAGTCAGGATAAAAGGAAGAAGCTCCACGCATACTGCATACACCCTGTATTCCAGAAATAGATCTGAAACATCCAGGTGGGCCAGAGCCAGCAAGTTCACTTTCCTGTCACCAAGTTACCACTAATAGGAGAGAGGATGCCTCCGCATCACCTAGGAATATTTCCTTATCTGCCAAAAGGAAATTGCATTTCCCTCGAGGAAGCCAACCCTTCCAATCTCAGAGGTTTAATGGGTATTCACTACTAATCTTCTCCCTTGCACAGCACATATAAGGAAGCAAGTGAGCAACCCACTCGGTTCTATTGAATGGGTTACTGGTTTCTGTGTTTTCTCTCTAGCCCCCTTACATTCTATTCTCAGTACAGAAGCCACAGTAAACCCTTAACAATATGTCAGATCACATCAGTCCTCTCTCAAAGCCCTGTCTTGGCTTCCTGTTTCACTCCAAGCAAAAATGGCTTACAAGTTCTATGTGATCTGGCCCCCCATGATCTCTGTCATCTTCTCCTCTCCCTTTACTAACTGTTCCAAGAACACTGGCTTCCTTACTTTTCTTCAAATAGAAGAGGCTACTCAAAAGCCCACACAGGTCTTTGTACTTGCTGGTCCCCGCATAGAGAGTATTCCTGCCCTAGACACCCTTCATGACTAACTCACAGATCTCTTTCAGGTGTGTGCTTAAATATGACCTTCTCAATGAGTGTCTCTCTCCCCCAACACACAAACCCTAAAGCTTTTCTTGCTTTATTTCCCCCATATAAGCTATTATCTTCCACCACAGTAAATATTTTCTTAATTTGCTTACTGCCTTCTCTGCTATAACATAAGCTCCATCAGGGCAGGGATTTTTGTCTGTCTATATATTGTTACACAGCCCTTTACTTATCATAGATATCAATGAATATTAATTAAAAGTAAAAATTATATGTTTATTGGGCACAAAGTTAGTGTATGCAATAGTGTTACCATTGTATAGACTATGTGATTTTAGCACTAAAGCAACAGTTCACAGTCTTTGGGAGTAACAAACATACCATAAAATTATGGGACTCCTCTGAAAAATAGAGATCTTCATTTATTACTTCACAAGAATTCAAACCACTATTGTCTTGACTCATTCTACTTGCACACTCTACCCCAGACTTCAGCCACTGCCATCTAGATTTTGCTGCTAGATTTTGTCGTTATTCTGTTTTTTAAAAAGACTATTTAAAGAGACTATTTAAAAAGACTATCTTCTATATCTTGATTTCAGACTATCTCCACCATCCTCTATTAATTCCTGAACACAAATGACCTAATCTGGGTTTGCTGACTTTCTATATGTTAAAGAAAAATGTAGTCATTGGACCCAAAAAGAAAATCAAGCCCATTTCTCATTCTGATACTATTTGAATAAACCTGATAATGTATGAGACTAGTTCCCTAGTCTAAAACAACTTGTTCTCAGTTTCTATCCTACATTTATACAAAGCTATCAGTTAGGAATCTTGTTTCCAGCTTTTCCTTTAGGATTTCTTTATCACTGGACTTCCCTGGTGGCTCAGACAGTAAAGCGTCTGCCTACAATGCGGGAGACTGGGGTTCAATCCCTGGGTCAGGAAGATCTCCTGGAGAAGGTAATGACAATCCACTCCAGTATTCTTGCCTGGAAAATCCCATGGACAGAAGAATCTGGTAAGCTACAGTCCATGGGGTTGCAGAGAGTCGGACACGACTGAGCGACTTCATTTTCACAGCCTTTTATCATTAAGACAAGTAATAGAAAATTTAAAAATCAACCATAACTCTACCTCATATGCCTCTCAAAAATCCTGCAACAAATCTTTTTCCAGGCCTTCCCTAATAGATTATTGTTTTCTTGAGAAGTATACCATAGATACAAGAGAAAATACTGCCCAAATACATTTCAGTTCAACCCCTAATGATAATATAAGCAGGCATTGTACAGAAATGCATTACTATTTATTATAATAATATAATTATTTTTGTTATAATCCTACAATATAAGTTAGAATATTTTACAGAAGGAAAGCTGAGCTCTCAGAGGGTACCATTCCTCACAGTTCCTACTAAGATTCAAATATAGACCTGCACACATGCCTACATTCTTACCATCTCACTGTGTTGCCTCTGTGCCAGGGCCAAGTTCAGTCCTGATAGAATTCTTAACAGAAAGGTACGGCCTCATACTCCCTCATGCTATTAAGAAACTGAATCATTAGAACTTGGCAACATTTAACAACTCCTAGTGAACAGATTACATAACACTCTTTGCATGTAATCATTTACTGAGCAGGTAAATTACTATTTTAATCTAATGTAAAAACAGCTCTGAAGTTGTTAGTGTTAATGAGAAATCATCATATCCACATTAGTGACTTGCACCCCTAAATAAATGACACTTCATTCATACTGTAGCTTATAAGATAATGTTTACTGGAACTTAGTTTATTACATAACTTTGAAGACACAGATACTTAAGGAATTTAAATCAAATATTCTAAATTAGAGTTAAGAAAACCATATTTTACAGTATCAGAATCCAACTGATAGCAGATCTACTCCAAATTTCTCTACTCTAGCCTAGGTTAAGCTCCATGTGAGATGAGTTATTGTGATTCAAAAGTAACAAGTGTATAGTTCTAAGTTTAAGTGAAACAGTATTAGAACACAGGAAAAAAAGTAAAAAATGTACTTTTAAATTAAGACCAAAAAGTTAAAATATAAGTTAGATAACAGCACTTAATTCATCTACTTCTCATCTACCAAAATGCACTAAAAATACCAGAATAAGAAAGAAAGTTGCAAAAGCACTAGAAATTGGTAATGTTGATAAGTGATCTGTCAGTGTAAAATATTATTTTTAATTCCAGAAAGTCAAAACTAACAACTAAGACAAAGTGATGGTAGATTTACACCCAAGCCATTGCCTATCTCAACCTCAATGTCAGCAGTGGGAGGAACAGAAAAAAAAAAAGTGAAAAAATAATAGAGACTTTCCAAATAATGAAAACAATATACCTAGACATCTAACTACTCTAACCCCATGCACACACACACACACAAATGAGAGTTGGACCATAAAGAAGCCTGTGTGTCAAAGAACGGATGCTTTCAAACTGAGGTGCTGGAGAAGACTCTTCTTTGGATTGCAAGGAGATCAAACCAGTCAATTCTCAAGGAAATCCTGAATATTCACTGGAAGGACTGATGCTGAAGCTGAAGCTCCAATATTTTGGCCACCTGATGTGAACAGCTGACTCACTGGAAAATAACCTGATGCTGAGAAATATTGAAAGCAAAAGGAGAAAGGGTTGGCAGAAGATAAGATGGTTAGATAGCATTACCAACTCAACAGACATGAATGTGAGCAAACTCCATGAGAGAGTGGAGGACAGAGGAGCCTAGTGTGCTGCAATCCATGGGGTCACAAAGAGTCAGACATCACTTAGTGACTGAACAACAGCAAACACAAAAGAGAATAAAACTATACCTTAACATACTATTATCAAATTGCTCTAAATCAGTGATTAAGAGAAAATCTTAAATAGCCAAAAATGTGGGGGGAAGATACAGTAAGTAGAGAGAAACAAATATGATGATGGCAGATTTCTCACTGGAAACAATACAAATGTGAAAGCAGTGGAGCAACAAATTTAAGTACTTGAAAGGGGAAAAAAAAACTGTCAACCTAGAACTCAATATCCTGCAAAAGTATCTTCCAAATATGAAGACAAAATGAGTAATTTTTCAATAATAAAAAAGGTGAAAGAATTCATCACCAGCAGATTCACACAATAAGAAATGTTAAAGGAAGAAGGTAGGAGCAGGCGGCATTTTTTTCAAGCAGAAGAAAAATTATAATAGACAAAAACATGGATTTACACTGGAAATTATAACTATATGGATAAATATACAAGATTTTTCTTATGATTTGCACCTTCTTAAAATATAGTTACTTAATCAAAAATAACAGTGCAAATGTGGCACTAAAACATATATATAAATGAAATGCTGAAAACAATATTAAAGNACAGAGTTTCTGCTGTACATCAAAGCAAATCAGTGTTACATATATCCACTCTTTTTTTAGATTATTTTCCCATACAGGTCACTATAACATATTGAGTAGAGTTCCCTGTGATAAACAGAGGTTCTTATTAGATACCTATTTTATAGTAGTGTGTGTATGTCAATCTCAAGAGAAAAGAGAAAAAGTTATTAACAAGGATAAAAAAAATTATAATTATAAAGGGGTCAATTCATCAAATGGACATAACAGTCCTAAGTTTCTTCACCTAATAACATGTTTCTTCACCTAATAACAGACCGTCAAAATAAATGAAACAAAAACTGATAGAATTACAAGGAGAAAAAGACAAATCTATAATTATAACTACAGATTTCCATTTTCTCTCTCAAAAGTTGAAAGAACTAGTAAACAGAAAAACATAGAAGATATAAAAGACTTAAACAACATAGTCAACCATCGTGACCTTAGTGACATTTTGTAGAACATTCCATCCAACATTAGCAGAATACATAGTCTTTTCAAGTGCATCCAGAATGTTTATCCATATTCTGGGCCACCAAATCAGTCTCAGTAACTATAAAATGGTTCAACTCATAAGTGCACACTTTCATCAACAATCTTCAAGGTTTTCTGATTAGTTCATTCCATAATATCGGTGGAGACAATTCATTAAATCACTACCCACAACAGCATACAGATCATACTCATTTTTGCTTCCACAATTATTTGCATACTGAGTGATTCTTTCCTTACCTCAACAGCATCTTTGTTCAAGTGGTTCCTGAAAATTTTTTTTCAGCAATTGAAAGGTATGTCATAAGCAATATGAAAGTGATTTTGTATTACATTAGAAAAATCTTGAGGATAAAGCTTTATGTTCAACAATTTTTTGAACACATATTTGTTTTTCATCTACTATAGAAGAGAATGTGTTAATCATTGCAAGGGACAATTAAAAAAACCTTAGAATGATATGGGTGTTCAACTTTTCCCAGTTTACCTAAGTCTTTCCCATTTAGCACTGAAAGCTCCACATACTGGGAATCCCCACAATCCTGAGAAAACCAGATGGTTGGCCACAGGGGCACTTTATTGGTTGCAGTTGTGACAATGATAACAGTAACCATGGGCCAAACTGAAAAGTTATGAACCTTTCAGACTCAGTGTCAGGTCTACAATCAGAATATATTTGCATGATCTGGAATAGCACATTATTGTAAACAAAGTGTAGAGTCAGACACTGAACTATGCCTAAGTGTTGAATATAAGCAGTTGACCTTCCACACGGTCTCAGACGAAAGTCTTAGCATTTCAAATTCTCTGCATGCAATGCCAAGTAAGTTTGACTCTGTTTTTGTTTTAAAGGAAAAGTTAAAGTAAGCTTAATTTTCCTTGATAGTTGCAATATTATGACTATAAATAAGTATTCAATGGATTCTTTCCTCAGAGAATCTCTTGGCACTATTTAAAGGAAAAGTGAAAAAGGTTAATCAACTCAAACGCAACAAAAGGTCTGATTTTCATTGAAAGTCCAAATGTCAAAATCTGAGACAGGCTTTAAATAGAGCAAAACAAATTTAATATGTGTGATGCTGTATCCCTTGATTAAATTTGCATCCCTCAAATCCTTACCAGGATGACAGCATGTATTTTGGGAGAATGACAGCAGACATTTGCCATAATGACAGTAGACATTTTGATGATAATTTCTAACATATACATGAGGAATACTTGTCTCTAGTTTTATTATCTTGTAGTGTCTTTGTCTGGTTTTAACATCAGAGTAATGTCAGCCTCTAAAAAATGAGTAGAGAAGTTGAGAACCATGTCTATTTAATCTGTAAAAAAATTTAGTAGAATTAGTATATTTCAAGTAAATTTTCTAAGTATTGATAGAATTTACCAGTGAAATTGTCTGTATGGGAGGTTTTCATTATTTGAATGTTTTTAACTATGAATGCACTTTCTTTGATGGATAAATTTTACAAATTATTTATTTCTTCCTGAAGGTATTTCTATAGTTTGTGTCTTTGGGGAAATTTTGCAAGTTTTTCAAAACTGTCAAATTGATAGGCATAAAGACGTTCATAATATTTCCTTATTGTCTTTTCAATATTTGAAAACTTTATACTGGTATTCTTTTAAAATTCATGATAGAAGTAAAAGCATCTTCTCTATCTACTTTCTTAATCACTTCTTTTATTGAATTTATTGATTTTTCTATATTGTTTTTATAATTACAATTTCATCTACTTCTGATTTTATTTTCTTCTACTTGTTTTGTGTCGTATTTATTCTTTTAAGGTATATCTTAAGTCATCAGTTTGAGACCCCTACTCTTTCCTAATATAAATATTTACTGCTGTAGATTTTCCTCTAAGAACTGCTTTGAAGTGAAGTGAAGTCGCTCAGTCGTGTCCGACTCTTTGCGACCCCATGGACTGTAGCCCACCAGGCTCCTCCCTCCATGGGATTTTCCAGGCAAGAGTTCTGGAGTGGGTTGCCATTTCCTTCTCCAGGGGATCTTCCCAACCCATTATTGTCTTTTCAATATTTGAAAACTTTATACTGGTATTCTTTTAAAATTCATGATAGAAGTAAAAGCATCTTCTCTATCTACTTTCTTAATCACTTCTTTTATTGAATTTATTGATTTTTCTATATTGTTTTTATAATTACAATTTCATCTACTTCTGATTTTATTTTCTTCTACTTGTTTTGTGTCATATTTATTCTTTTAAGGTATATCTTAAGTCATCAGTTTGAGACCCCTACTCTTTCCTAATATAAATATTTACTGCTGTAGATTTTCCTCTAAGAACTGCTTTGAAGTGAAGTGAAGTCGCTCAGTCGTGTCCGACTCTTTGCGACCCCATGGACTGTAGCCCACCAGGCTCCTCCCTCCATGGGATTTTCCAGGCAAGAGTTCTGGAGTGGGTTGCCATTTCCTTCTCCAGGGGATCTTCCCAACCCAGGGATCGAACCCAGGTCTCCTGCATTCCAGGCAGCCTCTTTAACCTCTGAGCCACCAGGGAAGTCCCAAGAACTGCTTTAGTTGCATCCTATAGATATGCAGTGCTTTTGCTTTCATTTTACTGAAAATAATTTTTAATATACCATGTAATTTCCTTTTTGACCTCTGGATTTGTATTGTTTAACTTTATAAGTTTGGGGGATTTTATAGATATTTTTCTATTATTAATTGCTAATTTCACTGGAGTCAGAGAACAAACTTAGTATAATTTTAATTTTTCTAAATATCAAGTATGTTCTATGGCCCAGTATATAGTCGGTCTTGATGAATATCTCATGTGCACTAGAGAAGAATGTATTCTGCTGTTGTTGGATAAGGTATACTATAAATTTCAACTAGATTAGGTTGGTTGATTGTACTCTCAAGTCTTTTATAACCTTACTAATATTAGGGTACTAAAACATCCTGTTATAATTATAAATTTATTTCCTTTTTGTAGTTCTGTGGAATTGTCTTGCTTCATTTATTATCAAGTCCCCTTGTTAAGGACATAAACATTTAGAATTATAGAGATAAAATCAGTAGCATTTGGAAGACTTGAACAACACAGAGTCAAGCAACTCGACTTGGTCGATACTTACAGAATGACATCACCCACAATTTACACTTCTAGTCAACAAAGTAATAATAAGTAAAAGGAGACATATACAAAAATATTCATTACAGAACTGATTATGATAGCAAAAATAAGTAAGAACTGTCCAGAAGTATAGATTCAGATATATAAACTGTTATTTATGGGCATGATGAATACTATGAAGTAGCCGAAATAAATAAATCATATCTTCTTGTATCAAATTGGTTAAAATTCAAAAGCAAAGTGTTGAATATAAGCAGCAAGCTGTAAGATGATACATACAATATGATGAAGTTCAGCTTTACAAAATCTAGCTAAATGAAATACAACCACAATGTAACAGAATGTGTGAGACACAGACAATGCAGAGCTTAGAGGATAATATATACTTATGTAAAAAAGAAAAGGTTTCAAATCAACTACCTGAATCTTTACACTAAAAATCAGAAAAATAAAAGAAAAAGCAAGTAGAACGAAAGAAATAATAAAGAGCATCAGTTCAGTTCAGTCGCTCAGTTGTGTCCAACTCTTTGCGACCCCATGAATCGCAGCACGCCAGGCCTCCCTGTT
>SJYT01033229.1:0-43736 GCA_006410635.1 Cephalophus harveyi
TATGTCAATTAAATCTCAGTTTAAATTTTTAATAAAATAAACATAAGTCTACTAGGACTATTTCTCTTTGTATGAGTTTAAATGATTGGCTTCTTTCAAACAATTAGTCTCTGTTATCTAAGTTATCAAATTTGTGGACACAGAATTTTTTACAATATTTATTACCTTTGCCATGTCCACAGAATCAGTAATGCTGGCTTCTGTTTCATTTTTATTATTGGTAATTTATGTCTTTTCTCTTTTTTCCCTCTTTAACCTAGCTACAATTTATTGTTTTACTGATTTTTTTGAATAACCAGTTTTGATACAACAGATTATTGTTATTGTTTTCCTATTTTCCATTTCACTGACTTCTGCTCTGACTTTTATTACATCTTTTTCTGCTTGCTGTAGATTTCTTTCTCTAGTTTCCTAAGGTGGAAGATTAAGTCACTGAATTTAAATCTGCCTTATTTTCTAATATATATATTTGATATAGTAATTATAAATTTCTAAGTATTGCTTTAGCTACATCCTACAAATCTTGATTTTTTTAATTTTACTTTACTAAAAATGTATTTATATTTTGAGACTTTTTCTTTGGTCAATGGTTGTATAAAAATATGTTGTTCAATTTACAACTATTCTGGGAATTTCTTTCAGTTTAATTCCTTTGCAGTATGAAAATCCACTTTGTATTATTTCTATTCTTTTAAATTTGTAATCTTTAAAGGCCCAGAATATAGTTTATCTTGGTGAGTCTTCCATAAAAGTTTGAGAAAAAAGCCTATTCTCCCATTATTTGATAAAGTAATCTATAAATGTCAATTAGGTCAATTTTGATTGATATTGCTGTTCAGGTCAGCTGTTTCTTTACTGATTTCCAAGCTATTTGTTCCTTAAATCACTAATCATAGAATGTTGAATTCTCTAACGATAGTAAATTTGTCTATTTCTCCTTTCATTTCCTTCAGTGTTTGCCTCACATATTTTAATGTTGTGTTGTTAGTTACATAAACACTTAGGATTGATTTGTCTTCTTGGAAAATTGACTCCTTTATCACTATGTAATGCTTCTCTGTTTCCCTGATTATCTTCCGAGCCCTGACATCTACTTCCTCTGAAACTAACATAGCTACTCCAGTTTTCACTAGAGTGATATATCTTCTTCACTCCATTTACTTTTTAACCTGTCTGAGTCTTTACAGTTAAGTGAATTTCTTGTATACTATATGTAAATGGGTCCTTTATAGATACACTTTTAGATCAATGGAGAATATGAAAATTGAAAGTATTTATTTTATCTTTATTTCTCCGATGCTCTTTTTTATATAGATTCAATTTTTTCTGTATTTTGAACTGTCTCTTATACACATCTAGATGTGTATAAGAGACAGGATTTGTCACTGAGCATGTTCATTTTTATGCAATGGTAAAGATTATTAATTTTATGTCAAATTACAATTGTTCAGTGCTAATATATAGAAGCTCTTTTTTATATAAATTCAATTTTTTCTGTATTTTGAATGGTGTGTCATAACATTCACATTTAATGCAATTACCGATATCAGTTCAGTTCAATCGCTCAGTCGTGTCCGACTCTGCGACCCCATGAATCACAGCACGCGCCAGGCCTCCCTGTTCATTACCATCTCTCAGAGTTCACTCAGACTCACATCCATTGAGTCAGTGATGCCATCCAGTTGGATTGCTATCTACCATGTTTGTAACCGTTTTCCATTCATCACATTTGTTCTTTTATTTTTTCCTACTTTTTTCTTTTTCTGACTTCTCTGATTTTAATTAAGCATTTTATGATTCCATTTTACCCCATTCTCTTAGCATGTCACTTATCCCTCTCTTTTTTAGCCATTACTAGTGATGCTATAGAGTTACTAATAAAAGTTTTTGACTAAGTTCACCTTCACATAACATTATATGACCTCACATGGAGTACACATAGGGAGGAATCCAAATTCCCTCTTCCTGTCTCTTGTGAAATTGTTTTCATTCATCAATATGATGTAAATCCCCTAGTAAACTGTTACTCATTTATTTAAATAAATAATTATCTTTTAGATCAGCAGAAAATATGAAAAGTAAAATTATTATTTTACTTTTATTTCTTCTCTGATGCTCTTTATTATATACATCCAATTTTTCATCCTGTATCATTTTCCTCTACTTGAAGAACTTTTAACACTTCTTGCAGTAGAGGTCTGATGCTGATAAATTCTCTTAGTTTTTGTTGTTGTTGTTATTTTTCTGATAGGGTCTTTTTATTCCACTTCACTTTGAAAGATAATGTTGTTGAATATAGAATTTCCTCTCTCGACACTTAATATTTCACATCACTCCCTTCTAACTTGCATAGTTTCTGAAAAGAAGTTTGGTATGATTCTTATCCTTGCTACGGGTAAAGTGATTTTCCCTCCTGGTTTCTGTCAGAGTATCCTTTTGTTATTCCTTCCTGCAGTTTGTATGTGACATGCCTGCTGCTGCTGCTGCTACTAAGTCGCTTCAGTCGTGTCTGACTCTGTGAGACCCCATAGTCGGCAGCCCACCAGGCTCCCCCGTCCCTGAGATTCTCCAGGCAAGAACACTGGAGTGGGTTGCCATTTCCCTCTCCAATGCATGAAAGTGAAAGTGAAGTTGCTCAGTCGTGTTTGACTCTTCGCGACCCCATGGACTGTAGCCTACCTAGATGTGGTTAACTTTTGGTATTTATCCTGCATAGTCTACTCTCAGCTCCCCAAATCTCTGCTTTGTCATCTATACTCTGGAAAGCTTACAGCCATAATTAATTCAAATCTTTCTTCTGCTTCATCTCGTCTTTATTCTCTTTCTGGTATTTCAATCAAGCAAAAATTACACCTTTTGAAATTGTCCCACATTTCTTAGATATTCTATTTTTTCTTCCTTCTTCATTCTCTTTGAATTTTAGTTTGGGACGTTTCTATAGATCTAGTTTTAAGACCATTAATTCTTTCTTCAGTTGTGTTCAGTCTACTGATGGCCCATCAAATATTTTCAATTGTATTACAGTGTTTTTGATCTAACATTTGCTTTTTCCTTAGTTTCCATTTGCTTTTCCATTACACATTTGTTGTTATAGCTTGTCTATGTTTCACTTTTAGAGTCTTTAACAAATTAATCAGAGTTATTTTAAATGTCCTTTTTAATAATTACAACATCTCTGACCTGTCTGGTTCCAATGATTACTTTGTCTCTTGAGACTGTTTTTCTTGCCTTGGGCATATATTGTAATTTTCTGTTGAAAGCTGGACTTGATGTATTAGGTAATAGGAACTGAGGTAACTAGGCCTGTGACGTGAGGATTTATATTGACTTGGCAAGGACCTTGGCTGTATTTAATGTTTTCTATAGCCAGAGGCATCAGGTTTCTTAATGTCCTTGTTTTTGTCCCCCCTGTTGACTTTGCGCTTCCTTAGGTACTTCTCTTCAGGGAGAATCTATGCCTTGGGGCTCTTTCCATGGTAATTCACTGTAATACCAGAACTCTGTTAGTGTGATGATAAGGTATGGGGGAAGAGAAGCATTCTGTCATCTTATAATTAAATCTCAGCTTTTAGCAGGACTCTGTCTATGGTCTTTGGCCTTTACAAGTGACTCTCCAGTGATTTAGCTTTTTTCTTCCCCAATAGTTTCTCAGGCTACAATATTTCAAGTCTATTTCTTTAAAGCTCTGATCCCTGTTTGCTATATATTTTCCAGCTTTAGGTGATACAGGAACGGTAGCGGGTTCAAGAGAGGCAAGAACGTCTTTCCCCAGCTAAGACTGGCAAAGTCTCTTCCTCTGGAGAGAAGGCATTTGTTATGAAGGCACTGGTGGCTCAGATGATAAAGAATCTGCCTGCAGTGCAGAGGACCCAGGTTCAATCCCTGGGTCAAGAAGAGCCCCTGGAGAAGGGAATGGCAACTCCAGTATTCGTGCCTGGGAAATTCCATGGACACAGGAGCCTGGTGAGCTTCAGTCCACGGGGTTGCAAAGGGTCGGACTTGACTGAGCAGCTAAGACTTTGTTTCACTTTCTCCTAGCCAGAGTTTTGAGGAACTTTTCCTTAGGTTTTCAGGAGGAAGTCCTGGTGGAGTTCATGGAGGTGAAGCCCACAAAAGTGTGTGAGACCCTCTATGAATGTTGCCTCCAGTTCCCAGTAATTCATCAAAGTAACCACTTAAGTTTCTCACTCATTTATGACTGCAGGGGCTTCTGCAAAGGAGATTAGGGGATTACAAGTTTTAAAAACAAATATTGTAAATCTTGAGTGAAGAATTCTACCACGAGTGATGAAATACTAAAAATGGCTCTATGACCTGAGCATTGAAGAAGTTTCTCTGGACTCTGGGTAGGAAAATAAACTTCTTAACAATTCTTGAAGTTGAACAATTCTTAGCAATTCTTATTGTTGAGCCTGTGCTTCACACAGGTTTGACATCCAAATTTACACACAGAGAAATAGTAGAAAAAGATATTTTAGCAATGTAGAAGTAACTGTTTCAGAAGTAACTATAATATTGTAAGTTGTGATGAGAATAGAGCTTAAATGTTCTCACTATACAACACAATGAAATAGTAATCAAGAGAGGTGAAGAATGTATTGTCTAACTTTATTTTGGTAATCATTTTGCAATATATATGTGTATCAAATCATCATATTGTACAACTGAAATTTACACAATGCTATATGTCAATTACATTTCAATAAAGCTGGGGAGAAAGAAGTAAAAAAATTAAAATAAAAACAGCTCTGTGACCTCATGGATCTCTTTACTAAAAAATTGAAAGGAAGAACTCTTCTTGTTCATAACTTTTTTCTTTTCAATACAAGTTTTAAGAAATATTACAGAAAGAACACAAGGAGTAATCATGACACTTTTCCAAATTAATTAAATGTTTGCCTTTAGGTAGATTCATATTAATATGTATGAATATGTGTATGTGTGCTTAGTCAGTCATGTCTAGCTCTTTGTGACCCTTTAGACTGTAGCCTGTCAGGCTCCTCTGTCCATGGGGTTCCAGGCAAGAATACTGGGGTGAGCTGCCATTTTCTTCTCCAGGGGAATCTCCCTGACCTGGGGATCGAATCTGTGTCTCTTGTGTCTCCTGTACTGCAGGCAGATTTCTTACCCACTGAGCCATCAGGTAATCCCACATATGAATATATATCAATATTATTATATATAAATATAGTATGTATGTGAATAATATTATATATAAGTATAATATATACATGAATATATTATATATGAGTATTATTTTCTCTGAATTATTTGAAAGGAAGTTGGAGACATTTTGCCCCTTTACCTGGTACTTCAGTGTATATCCCTTAAGAAAAAAATTATTTTACATAAACACATTACAGCTTTCAAACTCAAGAGATTTAACTTTGATACACTATATGATACTATTTGATAGTCTACAGTCCATCATCAAGTTTTGCCAGTTGCCCAGTGACAATGTCTACCTGTTTGAAGATTACACACTTCATTTAATATCATGTCTCTGTAATTACCTTTGTAAGAAAATGATTTGAAATGCACTAGAGTAACAGCAAGCTTGGGAAGAAATTATTTCTGTGGAAGGGAAGAGTGACTTGGGCTGGAGAGGCATCCCTTGGAGGCTTAAATTTAAAGAAAAGGAAGAAAATGACAATTGAAATTATTGACATTTATCAGAATCACAAAATGAGAAAATATACCGAGTCATAAGAATTATCACCAATTCAAGAAACTGCACTTTACTAACAGAATAAAGTAATTTTGATATAGGAAACCAAGAACGCAATGAAACCTCTAATTCCTGCCAACATATACCTATTAATGCTGATTCAGAAAAATGCAACATTTCAAGATGAAGAGAAAGATGACAGAAAACTGCATACTTACAAAACCAGTCTGTGAAGAAAATAAGAATAAAAATATTGCAGCTAAAGTAATGTCTCCCCTTAAAAATCAACCATTCAACAGTACAGTGAGGAAAACTATTAAAAAAAAAAACACTCCAACATAAACTAAACACCTTTTAAAAAGTATTTGCAAATTTTAAAAATTCCTGACTAAAATATTCAAAATATAAGAATTGAAATGATTAACAGAAATGACCATCCAAATGATGAGATGAAGAAAACAGTCATGGAAAATAAAACGAAAGTACAAAATACTTAAGGATGGAATTGGAAAAATAGGTCTGATATGGTTGACAGCTATGTACATACTAGAAACTATTAGACTTTGAAGATAAATAAAAATATAGTCTGAGCCTTCAGGTAAGAGACCAAGTTACTCACAAAAGAAATAAAATTATCTTGTTATCACACAACTTGAAAAAGTGTTTTTAAATGTCAAGGAGAAAAGTGTGAGATAGTTTTAGACATAGTTAAATATTTTTTTAATATCAAAGTTAAAAGAAAAAAAAAAAAAACCACAATTGACAGGTTTAAAAACTCAGAAAAGAGTTAAAGAAAAAAAAACATTTCTTGGGGAATATTCTAGATGACAAGTTTTATTAAACCAAGAATTTGAGGATATTGTAGCAAAAAGAATAATAGCAAAATTTTAATATATTTACCTGGACAACTAAGATAAAAACAAATGTAAAGGACAAGTGAAAGGATAACATTTAACTCTTGTATAATGTAAAGAAAAAAATAGAAGTGATGCACTAAAATAATGGGAGAATAAAAAAGAGTACAATCATCTCAGTTATTATCCCTAGATTATCAGTGAGAATTAGCTTATACTATTTAAAGAGGCTTCCCTGATGGCTTAGATGGTAAAGAATCTGCCAGTAATGTGGGAGATCTGGGTTTGATCCCTGGATTAGGAAGATCCCCTGGAGAAGGGAATGGCTACCCACTCCAGTATTCTGGTCTTAAAACTGAAAGCCAAATAATAGAAGCCTAAATAAGGAAAAGAGGAATGATATCAGCATAGGAAAAATAATGACTAGAATAAAAACAAAGGCTTCAAACATTCAGAAAGAAACATTAAAAAAAAGTAAAGAAAACACATCAAATAGAGGAAATATATAGTAAATATGGCATAATATTTCACTGAGAAAAGTCAGTTTTGTTTCTGTTTACAGTAATGAACAATCTGAAAAGGAAATTAAGAAAAGAGCTCCATTAAAAACAACATCAAAAAGAAATACTTAGGAATAAATCTAACAAAGGAGGTAAAAGACTTGTACACTGAAAACTAGAAAGCACCGCTGCAAGAACTTAAAGATCTAAACAAATGGAAAGACATTCTACACTCATGGATAAGAGGAGTTGATATTATTAAGATATCAGTGTTAACCAAAGTGATCTACAGATTCAATGCAGTTCTCGTGAAAATGGTAACAGTCCTTATAGTCAATCTTCAAAATCATATGGAATTGCAAGGGACCGTGAATCACCAAAACAACCTTGAAAAAGAAGAATAAAGTTGGTGGACTAACACTTCCTGAGTTTAAAACTATCTACAAAGCTACAGTGACTAAAACAGTATGGTACAGGCATAAGTGGAGACATATGAATCAATGGAATTGAATAGAAAACCCAGAAGTAAACTCACACATATATGAACAATTGATTTTCAACAAGTATGCCAAGGCCATTCAATGGAGAAATAAATGGTCCTAGGACAACAGATGGTTCTAGGAAAACTGGATATTCACATGCCAAAAAAAAAAAAACAATGAAGTTGGACTCTTACCTGATACCATACAGAAAAATTTACTCAAAATGGACCAAAAATCTAAATGTAAGTGCTTAATCTACAAAATTCTCAAAAGAAAACACTGGGGAAAATCTTCATGACATTGGATTTGGCAAAGCATAGGCAACAAAAGAAAAAAATAAATCCACTTCATCAAAACTGAGAAGTTTCACTCATCAACAGACACTAGTAAGAATGAAAAGACAAAGTACAGAAAGAGTGAAAATAATTGCACATCATATATCTAATAAGGGACTCGTATCCAGAATAAGTAGGAAATGCAAATAGATGAGCAAACAATGGAAACAGTGAGAGATTTAATTTTGGGGGTTTCCAAAATCACTGCAGATGGTGACTGCAGCCATGAAATTAAAAGACACTTACTCCTTGGCAGGAAAGTTATGACTGACCTAGACAGCATATTAAAAAGCAGAGACATTAGTTTGCCAACAAAGGTCCATCTAGTCAAGGCTATGGTTTTTCCAGTGGTCATGTATGGATGTGAGAGTTGGACCATAAAGAAAGCTGAGCACCGAAGAATTGATGCTTTTGAACTGTGGTGTTGGAGAAGACTCTTGGGAGTTCCTTGGACTGCAAGAAGATCCAACCAGTCCATCCTAAAGGAGATCAATCCAGAGTGCTCTTTTGAAGGACTGATGTTGAAGCTGAAACTCTAATATTTTGGCCACGTGATGTGAAGAGCTGACTCATTTGAAAAGATCCTGATGCTGGGAAAAATTGAAGGAAGAAGAAGGGGACGACAGAGGATGAGATGGTTGAATAGCATCACTGACTCAATGAACATGAGTTTGGGTAGACTCCAGGAGATGGTTATGGACAGGGAGGCCTTGCGTACTGCTGTCCATAGGGTCACAAAGAGTTGGACATGACTGAGCTATTGAACTGAAATGAAATGAATCACAGAGCTTAGATAAACAGTGCCTAGAACCAAAATGAGGACAGGATTGATTAATTAGGAAAGCTAGGATCAAGGAGCAACAGGAGTCAGAGATAACTGGAAAGTGGTCAGATGACTTCCTGAAATAGAGTACTTATAACTATGACAGCCTTTCTTCTGGTCCAATATACTTCTATGGATGAGCTGGGCTCTTTGAAAATAGTGCTAGTTCATTTTTAAGTGTCATTCAGAATTTTCAAGTTATGGGTTTTATGGTGCCAAATAACCATATGGCTCTTAAACTCTCAAAATCATTGTATTTATTGTGTCTGAATAAATAAAGATTACATTAGTGTAACAAAGTAGAGGAGCCTCTGAATTAGAAGTCAGGAAACGTGACTCTGGTAGAAATAGCTCTTTGACCTTAAACAAATAATAAACATTTGTTTGTGCCTCAATTTTATCACTGACAAAATGTTCAGGCTAAATATGACTGCCACAGCCAGTTCTTCAAGTTTAAAATTACATAATTACATTATATATTTATATCCTTAAAATTTTATTACTGTAGTCACTACCCTTATTATTCTTGATATTCTCTCTCAAACAGCCCAAAAGTGCTTTGGACCAAGATTGTAAATATTGTATAGAGACAAATTGTCTGAACCATTATGTTAGCAACAGTCTGAAAAATAGAGCTATATAATCCAAATGACTCCAGAATGTCTTTGAAGTCCTGCCTTAAGATATTTTGCTGTTTTTTCTTTCTTTTTCTTTTAAATATTCTCTCTCAAACAGCCCAAAAGTGCTTTGGACCAAGATTGTAAATATTGTATAGAGACAAATTGTCTGAACAATTATGCTAGCAACAGTCTGAAAAATAGAGCTATATAATCCAAGTGACCCCAGAATGTCTTTGAAGTCCTGCCTTAAGATATCTTGCTGTTTATTCTTTCTTTTTCTTTACTTTCTTTCTTTTTTTTTTTTTTTTGCCACGTCTTGTGGGATCTTAGTTCCCCAACCAGGAATTGAACTGGGGCAGGGAGATGGGCTTTGGCAGTGAGCACATGGAGTCCTAATCACTGGACCACCAGGAATTTCCCTTATTCTTTTTTAAGAGCATGGTGTCTGGTAGAATTTATCATCCTTTTCAATAATTTGCATCTATTACCATCACTCTGCTATGTGTCTTTCTTTCTAAACAATCTTATTATTGTGGTAAAATATACCTAGCATATATCATTTTAACCATTCATAGGTATATAATTCAATACATTCACAGTATTGTGTAACTGTCAACCCTATCCATACCTATACTTGTTATTAATTTATAATATATTATTTTTGAGTACAGACATCCTAATGACTGTGGAGTGGCTTCTAACTGCAGTTTTGATTTTCATTTTCCTAATGACTACCAATGTGGAGCATAGGAGCATATGTTCTTGTCCTTATTGGTCATTTGTGTATCTTCCTTGAAGAAATAGCTTTTTTAATCCAGTTTTGAAGTTAGTGTTTGTTTGGTTGTTTTTTTTTTTTTTTNGGAGCATAGGAGCATATGTTCTTGTCCTTATTGGTCATTTGTGTATCTTCCTTGAAGAAATAGCTTTTTTAATCCAGTTTTGAAGTTAGTGTTTGTTTGGTTGTTTTTTTTTTTTTTGTATTTTTATTTTTTGCTTGTTGTTGTTTTGTTGAGTTTAAGTTCTTTATTCTGGATCAGTTCAGTCGCTCAATCATGTCCGATTCTTTGTGACTCCATGGATTGCAACATGCCAGGCCTCCCTGTCCATCATCAACTGCCAGACCTTACTCAAACTCATGTCCATCAAGTCAGTGATGCCATCCAACCATCTCATCAGTGGACGACAGAGGATGATATGGTTGGATGGCATCACCAACTCAAGGGACATGAGTTTGGGTAAACTCCAGAAGTTGGTGATGGACAGGGAGGCCTGGGGTGCTGTAGTTCATGGGGTCACAAAGAGTTGGACAAATGATTTTTTTGGCCAACCCAATAATTTCGTTATTTGCTCTATATATAAGAACAACATAAGACAAGAAGAACACATGCTTGGACTACCTGGGACTGAGCATTCCTCTTCAGGGCTTGTCAGAGGTTATAGAACATGTCAGAGGAGACAGTAAATGCTATCTGATCTACCAGTACAACCAGTGTTCAAATGTACTCAGTAGCTTCAATAATAATACAATTGTCCAGCCCTGCCTGCCCACTTGTATCTCATAACTAAGCTGGCAATAGCCTCCAGCGTCTTGCTCCATTTACAACTGCACCCTTTTTCAGAGCTGATGTTATTTTCTCTTCCCTAGGTGACTGCAACTCACCCTACTTAGAAAGAGCCTCTCTTTCCCATGGAATTTCAGTGTTCTAGTTTCAGTACCTTTTCTTTCCTGTTGGTGGAAAAACCTAGGATGAAAGTGTTTGCCAGTCTTCTGAGTGCAGTGACTAACTTTAGTTTACATATATATAGCTGATAATTGTTTACCACAAGAAGACAAGTATGCCATATCTCCTGAAGGCAACTGAAAGCTCCTTTGTTTTACCATTGCTAGCAACACGCTAGGATTTTTTCAAAACTAAGACCTTCCCACAATGCCCGTACTGACCCTCAATGACACATCTCAGTACTGGCTGCATCAGAATTACCTGTGCAATTTCTTAAAAGTCCTTTTTAAAATGGCCCCTCTCCCAAGGATTCTGATTCAGTGTCTTAATTGTTATTGCTGTTGTTGATGTGGATGTTATTTTTGAGCTCATAGGTGATTTTTCTAAGGCTTGGGTTGAGAACAATGCTCAAGGCTCTGAAGTTTTGCTCAATCTATTAGTTATGAGAAATGGGCAAGCTGCTTAAAGAATGTGAACTTCAGTTTTTCACCTATGAAATGAAATATAAATAATGCATATTCCATAGGTTCTTAAAATAATGCATGTAAAACATTTAGCACCATATTTGATGTAAAATTTATACTTGATTCATGGTTGATACCTAGGCAAATCCGACTATGCAAATAAATGCCTACTTACCTTTTTGGTCTGTCTTTACCACTTCCCTGGACTTCCCTTGTGGCTCAGATGGTAAAGAATCCACCTGCAATGTAGGAGACCTGGGTTTGATCCCTGGGTTAGAAAGATCCCCTGGAGAAGGGAAAGGCTACCCACTTCAGTATTCTGGCCTAGAGAAATCCATGGCCTGTATAGTCCACGGGGTCGCAAAGAGTCGGACATGACTGAGTGACTTTCACTTTCACTTACCACTTCCCTATTCAAAGACTGAGTTAAAGGCTCCCAAATCTAGGTGCTAAGCACTTCACACAATCTCAATTATTGTACTTTTCAAACAATTGGATTATAAAGACCTAGCAATGAAATATTCTTCTGAACTTTTTATCAAAACAATATTCCTGAAGTCTTTAGCTCTGACAAATTTTTTAATAACTATTCAAGTTTATTTATTTGTGATCTTTACCAAAAACTCATAGTAGATTATACAAAACAACCAATTAAAAATCATTGTAAAGTATCCTTCACTTAGGGACACAAACTAATAGCTAAAGAATGAAATTTTATTAAAACATAACCTGTAAGATGCTTTGAAATCTTCATTTCTTTGAGGTGGTTTTTCTTTTTGTTTCTTTATTTAAAAGACACAAAGAAGAAGAAAGACCTCTATATTCTAATTGCAAATCCATCATATAAATTATTGGCAGATTCACTTTTGTTGGATGAGCTAATGTAATTTTCAAAACTCCCTACTGAGCTAATGTAATTACACTGGGTTCCCATTAACCAGGGTCAGCCTGAGCTGAGTCCCTCCCCCTGACCTAACACAAGCTGGGGTCAGTAATGGAAGAAAAGTCTGGCAGCTGCTCAATAGGGAAAGCATTCCAGTCACCAGATTGTATGCAGAAGAGCAAAGCTGTGTTGGTACTGTTCTCTCATCATTTACAAAATCTCCAAACGGGTGTATATAAACATCTCAAAGACAGAAAACTTGTAATACCAGACCTAGAAAACCTCACATTTTAACTCCCTTTTGCACACATGAGGAACTTAGAACCTGGAAGGGAGAAACCACTTACCTTAGGTCCAGATGGTGGCATGATATTTTCAACACACCATAAAATTTCAGATGATTTTCTAACAAAAATGCAGGCAAGCCCAGTAAAGGGCTGGGGGCAGGGGCGGCATTTGAAAGTGCCCCACCCATAAAATATGCTACAGAGCTTAAAGATATTTCTTCTATCCTCTCTCCCCGCATCAAAATAAGTAAGGAGAATTATGTTGCTGTTTAATTGCTAGGTCTTGTCAGACTCTTTGAGACCCCATGGACTATAGCCCACCAGACTCCTCTGTCCATGGGATTTTCCAGGCAAGAATACTGGAATGGGTTGCCATGCCCTTCTCCAGGGTATCTTCCTGACACAGGAATCAAACCCACATCTCCTGCATTGCAGGCAGATTCTTTATCACTGAGCCACCCGGCAAGCCCCAAGGAGAATTAAAAGCAACTTAAAATTAAGACTTATTTACAATGGTTTTCAAGTGATTAAAATGTTTACCCTTTTCCTGAGTTACTTATAATGAATTGTGCAATGTTGTTTTTTCTCCTGTCTCTCGGGAACAGAAAAGGATTCTACACCAGGGAAATAAATTTGCTCCTATACCAAGAAGGGCAAACCTTGATTCCAAGCTTCTGTGAATGAAGAAGCTTTGTCCAAAAATGTCTTTACAACAATGATTTGCATTGACAGGTAAAGCATGTAAAACACCCCAAGGATATTTTGAATAGCTTACTCTCCATATGTATCACATTCATATCTGTGGCTTAGCACTCAATACACCAAAATAATTTATTTCATATCTTCCCTTTTCTCCTCTGCTCCTACTGTTACCCTCTCTTTTTTCTTCCCACACCTCTCCCTCATATCTCTTTGTGTGTGTTTTTCTCCCTTTCCATCACAAAATCATTCCCAGTTTTGTCTTAGATTGCTAATATACACCTAGCTCTAAGTCAATCTCATACCTAATTCATGGCAAGCATTACAAGAGACATAAACACAAAATAAATGTGTTAAAGTTGAATTAAGAAAACTGAGTAAAATTGATCAAAGAATGGTATAATTTTGATGCATTTAAAGCCATAAAAATTGATGAAAGAGTATTGGACTTAGAGGGAATTATTCTCACCAAAGAAATCCCCCAGTGGCCAAAAGCCTAGATAGCTAATATGTGATTGATGAACCAAATATTCATCTTAAAATTTAAATTGAAAAGAATTGATTTTGATAAAATTAACTTTATAAAATAAAAATGAAAATGGGAAAATTGGAAATGGTTTAACTGCTCTTTTAAAAAAGCAGCCACAAAATTAAATTGATTTAATATCATTTACTAGTCTTAGAATTTTATCTGAATCATAATTGCGACTAAAATGTTTGCATTAAAATGGTGAAGTCAAAATATTCTGTACCCCATGAGCAAATGCCAATAATGATAAAAAGTTTAAGAGTAACTCCACAGCTTATATCATCATAGATAATATCTTTATCTTCAATAATAAGCATATTCAAGCTTTTTAAAGTGCCAGAAGCCTACTGTTCTCCAGAAGCTGGTGCCTAGCTCTGAATGAAAGATTTCAGTCATGACTGATGTACACAGGCAGGTCCATAGAATATAGTACATAATTAGCCTTACAAATTTTAGATGTCCCTTATAAATTGAAACTTACTCTATACTGTGGTTAATGCCAGTGTTTCAGTATTCTGTCTGGCTTTTCAGAGTTCTTAAAAAAGCATTTTCCCAAATCCTTGATCAAAGCAACAATGAAAATGGAAGAACCTACATCTATAAGGAGAGATAAAGGAATGAATTGACTGCTGTTCTCTCCTGAGCTATGGCTGTTACGGAAAATGGCTTAAGTACACAGACAGTTGATTCATGTGGTGAGTGTGTGCATGTATGTAAATAAATATACATATGCGTATTATATTTAAACATGAGAACATATATAGAGAATATTACATATATAAATATGTATATATAGGAGAAGGCAATGGCAAACACTCCAGTACTCTTGCCTGGAGAATGCCATGGATGGAGGAGCCTGGTGGGCTGCAGTCCATGATGTCACGAAGAGTCTGACACGACTAAACGACTTCGCTTTCACTTTTCACTTTCACACATTGGAGAAGGAAATGGCAGCCCACTCCAGTGTTCTTGCCTGGAGAATCCCAGGGATGGTGGAGCCTGGTGGGCTGCCGTCTATGGGGTCACACAGAGTCGGACACGACTGAAGTGACTTAGCAGCAGCGGCAGCATATTGCACATTTTAATCTCTTGTAAACCATTGCAAATAAACCTCAATTTGAAGTTGCTTATAATTCTCCTTGTGGCTTCCCTGGTGGCTTAGTTGGTAAAGAATCTGCCTGCAGTCCAGGAGACCAAAGTTCAGTCCCTGGGTGGGGAAGATCTCCTGAGAAAGAAATGGCAACCCACTCCAGTATTCTTGCCTGGAAAATATGGACAGAGGAGCTTGGTGGGTTACAGTCCATGAGGTTGCAAAGAATCTGATACGACTTAATGACTAAACCACCATAATGCACAATATATACAACTGACATATACATAGTTTTGTACAAATGTACACACTTTGCAGTGGGAGAGGGGGCTTTCCAGTGTGAAATAAAATTCATATTTTATAGCAAGACAAGAAAAAAAAATTAGACATAAAGAATTGTCTCTCCCCTTTTTTCTCCCCTCTATTGGGCATTGTGTAAAATCTCATCAACCAAACCTCCCCATGGGCAGAAATACCTGCTGAACCAGATATAGCAATATTCTCCTAGCACCAACAAGACAGCTCCTTCAAAAACAGCATTCCTTCCTGATCTGATAAGAGGCCGTGAGGACCTCCACTCTGTACTTACAAACCTTGGTTGTGCAAACTATCTAAGTCATTTGTCTCAAAAACTTATACAACTGAGCTTTTTTACCTTAAACAGGGGGAAACAGTTCTCAGAGCTTATTGAGAGGCTATTCCTGGATTCTAATCCACAATTTGGCTTGAATAAAATTTTCCACTTCTTTCTTAGATCAACTGATTAATTTTTTCCTCGACACCAGGCATGTTCCAAGTTTCTTCAGTGAAAAGGCAATAAGCTCAATGGGCTCCAAGTGATGCTAAGTTTCTGGACTGTGGAAGACGAAGTTGGTGGCTTCTACATCCCTAAGTGAACATAATGGATCTCAATGAATAACTTACTAGTTATTTTTCCTTCCACTTTTATAAGTTCAAAGCCTAACCTAAAAGCAGCTACTTTACCCTGCTGCTGCTGCTAAGTCACTTCAGTCGTGTCCAACTCTGTGCGACCCCATAGACGGCAGCCCACTAGGCTCCTGTCCCTGGGATTCTCCAGGCAAGAACACTGGAGTGGGTTGCCGTTTCCTTCTCCAATGCATGAAAGTGAAAAGTTAAAGTGAAGTCGCTCAGTCGTGTCTGACCCTCAGCGACCCCATGGACTGCAGCCCACCAGGCTCCTCCATCCATGGGATTTTCCAAGCAAGAGTACTGGAGTGGGATGCCATTGCCTTCTCCGACTTTACCCTAGCTGAAAGTATAATATGGAGAATTTCCTACTCAATTATGCAAAAGAACCAAAAACATTAAAGTCACAGACAGCAAAGGGAAAAATGTGTGAAGATGAATGGCTTAGATTGGAAGAGGAAAAAATCCATCCACCCATGAATGCCCGCAGACAAAACTGTCAAAATTAAGAACTTCTTTCCAGCTGCCTTTAATTTCTGTCTTTGTTAGATTTCCTTTTTCTTTGCTTTTTAGCTCTACCTCAGGGCTCTTAGCCTGTCACCAGGGTCAACTTTGTGTTTGATTTCCAGATTTACATTTTAAAAGTGGATATTTTCATGCTAGAGTATTTAGAAGGTTACTAATAGCTACAGTTCAGTTCAGTTCAGTCGCTCAGTCGTGTCCGACTCTTTGCGACCCCATGAATCACAGCACGCCAGGCCTCCCTGTCCATCACCAACTCCGGGAGTTCACTCCGACTCATGTCCATAGAGTCAGTGATGCCATCCAGCCATCTACTCCTCTGCTCCTACTGTTACCCTCTCTTTTTTCTTCCCACACCTCTCCCTCATATCTCTTTGTGTATGTTTTTCTCCCTTTCCATCACAAAATCATTCCCAGTTTTGTCTTAGATTGCTAATATACACCTAGCTCTAAGTCAATCTCATACCTAATTCATGGCAAGCATTACAAGAGACATAAACACAAAATAAATGTGTTAAAGTTGAATTAAGAAAACTGAGTAAAATTGATCAAAGAATGGTATAATTTTGATGCATTTAAAGCCATAAAAATTGATGAAAGAGTATTGGACTTAGAGGGAATTATTCTCACCAAAGAAATCCCCCAGTGGCCAAAAGCCTAGATAGCTAATATGTGATTGATGAACCAAATATTCATCTTAAAATTTAAATTGAAAAGAATTGATTTTGATAAAATTAACTTTATAAAATAAAAATGAAAATGGGAAAATTGGAAATGGTTTAACTGCTCTTTTAAAAAAGCAGCCAAAAATTAAATTGATTTAATATCATTTACTAGTCTTAGAATTTTATCTGAATCATAATTGTGACTAAAATGTTTGCATTAAAATGGTGAAGTCAAAATATTCTGTACCCCATGAGCAAATGCCAATAATGATAAAAAGTTTAAGAGTAACTCCACAGCTTATATCATCATAGATAATATCTTTATCTTCAATAATAAGCATATTCAAGCTTTTTAAAGTGCCAGAAGCCTACTGTTCTCCAGAAGCTGGTGCCTAGCTCTGAATGAAAGATTTCAGTCATGACTGATGTACACAGGCAGGTCCATAGAATATAGTACATAATTAGCCTTACAAATTTTAGATGTCCCTTATAAATTGAAACTTACTCTATACTGTGGTTAATGCCAGTGTTTCAGTATTCTGTCTGGCTTTTCAGAGTTCTTAAAAAAGCATTTTCCCAAATTCTTGATCAAAGCAACAATGAAAATGGAAGAACCTACATCTATAAGGAGAGATAAAGGAATGAATTGACTGCTGTTCTCTCCTGAGCTATGGCTGTTACGGAAAATGGCTTAAGTACACAGACAGTTGATTCATGTGGTGAGTGTGTGCATGTATGTAAATAAATATACATATGCGTATTATATTTAAACATGAGAACATATATAGAGAATATTACATATATAAATATGTATATATAGGAGAAGGCAATGGCAAACACTCCAGTACTCTTGCCTGGAGAATGCCATGGATGGAGGAGCCTGGTGGGCTGCAGTCCATGATGTCACGAAGAGTCTGACACGACTAAGCGACTTCGCTTTCACTTTTCACTTTCACACATTGGAGAAGGAAATGGCAGCCCACTCCAGTGTTCTTGCCTGGAGAATCCCAGGGATGGTGGAGCCTGGTGGGCTGCCGTCTATGGGGTCACACAGAGTCGGACACGACTGAAGTGACTTAGCAGCAGCGGCAGCATATTGCACATTTTAATCTCTTGTAAACCATTGCAAATAAACCTCAATTTGAAGTTGCTTATAATTCTCCTTGTGGCTTCCCTGGTGGCTTAGTTGGTAAAGAATCTGCCTGCAGTCCAGGAGACCAAAGTTCAGTCCCTGGGTGGGGAAGATCTCCTGAGAAAGAAATGGCAACCCACTCCAGTATTCTTGCCTGGAAAATATGGACAGAGGAGCTTGGTGGGTTATAGTCCATGAGGTTGCAAAGAATCTGATACGACTTAATGACTAAACCACCATAATGCACAATATATACAACTGACATATACATAGTTTTGTACAAATGTACACACTTTGCAGTGGGAGAGGGGGCTTTCCAGTGTGAAATAAAATTCATATTTTATAGCAAGACAAGAAAAAAAAATTAGACATAAAGAATTGTCTCTCCCCTTTTTTCTCCCCTCTATTGGGCATTGTGTAAAATCTCATCAACCAAACCTCCCCATGGGCAGAAATACCTGCTGAACCAGATATAGCAATATTCTCCTAGCACCAACAAGACAGCTCCTTCAAAAATAGCATTCCTTCCTGATCTGATAAGAGGCCGTGAGGACCTCCACTCTGTACTTACAAACCTTGGTTGTGCAAACTATCTAAGTCATTTGTCTCAAAAACTTATACAACTGAGCTTTTTTACCTTAAACAGGGGGAAACAGTTCTCAGAGCTTATTGAGAGGCTATTCCTGGATTCTAATCCACAATTTGGCTTGAATAAAATTTTCCACTTCTTTCTTAGATCAACTGATTAATTTTTTCCTCGACACCAGGCATGTTCCAAGTTTCTTCAGTGAAAAGGCAATAAGCTCAATGGGCTCCAAGTGATGCTAAGTTTCTGGACTGTGGAAGACGAAGTTGGTGGCTTCTACATCCCTAAGTGAACATAATGGATCTCAATGAATAACTTACTAGTTATTTTTCCTTCCACTTTTATAAGTTCAAAGCCTAACCTAAAAGCAGCTACTTTACCCTGCTGCTGCTGCTAAGTCACTTCAGTCGTGTCCAACTCTGTGCGACCCCATAGACGGCAGCCCACTAGGCTCCTGTCCCTGGGATTCTCCAGGCAAGAACACTGGAGTGGGTTGCCGTTTCCTTCTCCAATGCATGAAAGTGAAAAGTTAAAGTGAAGTCGCTCAGTCGTGTCTGACCCTCAGCGACCCCATGGACTGCAGCCCACCAGGCTCCTCCATCCATGGGATTTTCCAAGCAAGAGTACTGGAGTGGGATGCCATTGCCTTCTCCGACTTTACCCTAGCTGAAAGTATAATATGGAGAATTTCCTACTCAATTATGCAAAAGAACCAAAAACATTAAAGTCACAGACAGCAAAGGGAAAAATGTGTGAAGATGAATGGCTTAGATTGGAAGAGGAAAAAATCCATCCACCCATGAATGGCCGCAGACAAAACTGTCAAAATTAAGAACTTCTTTCCAGCTGCCTTTAATTTCTGTCTTTGTTAGATTTCCTTTTTCTTTGCTTTTTAGCTCTACCTCAGGGCTCTTAGCCTGTCACCAGGGTCAACTTCGTGTTTGATTTCCAGATTTACATTTTAAAAGTGGATATTTTCATGCTAGAGTATTTAGAAGGTTACTAATAGCTACAGTTCAGTTCAGTTCAGTCGCTCAGTCGTGTCCGACTCTTTGCGACCCCATGAATCACAGCACGCCAGGCCTCCCTGTCCATCACCAACTCCGGGAGTTCACTCCGACTCATGTCCATAGAGTCAGTGATGCCATCCAGCCATCTAATCCTCTGTCGTCCCCTTCTCCTCCTGCCCCCAATCCCTCCCAGCATCAGAGTCTTTTCCAATTAGTCAATTTTTCGCATGAGGTGGCCAAAGTACTGGAGTTTCAGCTTTAGCATCATTCCTTCCAAAGAAATCCCAGGGCTTATCTCCTTCAGAATGGACTGGTTGGATCTCCTTGCAGCCCAAGGGACTCTCAAGAGTCTTTTCCAACACCATAGTTCAAAAACATCAATTCCTCGGCACTCAGCTTTCTTCACAGTCCAACTCTCACATCCATACATGACCACAGGAAAAACCATAGCCTTGGCTAGATATGGACATTAGTCGGCAAAGTAATGTCTCTGCTTTTGAATATGCTATCTAGGTTGGTCATAACTTTTCTTCCAAGGAGTAAGCGTCTTCTAATTTCATGGCTGCAATCACCATTTGCAGTGATCTAAAACAAGATACATTAAAATGGAAAGGGGCCTGGGTAGCTGGATAGATGTGTGATAAAACCAGTAGAGTAAAAAGTTAACAGTAGAATCTAGGGATAGGAGGAAAGGTGTATATACATTGCTGTATGCATGAATACTTTCCTAATAAAATGCTGAAGAAACTGTGGACATATTGGACCAAATTTGGCCAGCAGAAGGCTCTGCAATTTTGTTCCTGGGTCGTTTTTATATGAATTTAGTGTCTTCAATAGCTTGTTTGTTATTTGTTATGACAGGATGTTCCAGTCTCATCCTGTTTATTTCCTGTTTCCACCTAGAAACAGACAATTCAGTGGAAAACAGTGTTTCAAGACAACAATTAAGATAAGCTAGAGATACTCACTGAGACTGGGCTGAACATTGTTTTATGGGGCTTTTCAGAGGACAGAGTAGAACTGAGAAGTGGTACCTTGTGAAACACCATCCCTCCATGTAGTACAAAGCCCCCTTGATGTCCCCTGCCAGAAAAGCTGGTCTCCCGGGCTTCCCTGAGTCACAGAAGAGCAAGCTCCAGTAGCTAATGATTAGGACAATAGAGTCAAAGATCCCGTGTCTGATGTACATTCCTGAGTTGTTTTACAGTTACTATAACTACCACAAGAGGGAAAAAGCTATCTGATTGAGGACCAGACTGCAGCCATGAAAACTGTCCCATTTTGAGCAGTACTGAGTCTGTGACTAGCACAGTTCCAAAAACTGGCCTTAAGAGAATAGGATTGATGTGGTTTTCTATTTCAAAAATGTGAAAGCAGTGGATACATGATTTATGTAAAATGGATTTGATAAAATTCAACACTGATTTTTAAAAAATTTTTAAGCCATTAGCAAACTAAAAAAAGATAAACCACCTCACCTGATAAAAAAAAGTCTATAATAATACTATAGGAATTCATAACTAAGAATAAAACTCAATTCCTATCCCTGCTACTATTTATTCAATATTGCACTAGAGTACCTAATTTAAGTATAGGTAAGAAAAATAAATTTAAAACGAGAATGGGATTAACACTGTTGTTCATAATAATCTATACTTGCTTTTCAAGCATCAAAATAATTGAAGATTGTTCTGCCCATATACACGAACAGGCAAGTACAACTGTCAGCGAAGAGCTACACAGACACAGGTCAAAATCTTCCACTCTAAGAACATGACACCCTATGTCAGCATGAAGAAGTTACAGAAGATGAAACTTCATCCATAATCTAATAGAAATGGAATGATGTTCTGACAAGTGGGGATTTATAAGACCTCTTTCCAGGATGGAGCTCGCTGCAGGAGGCCCCTTTGTTTTGACAGGAACCTTAAATCAGGCGCCCCCATGCTCTATTCATCTCTGGCCCTAGTACACCTTTCGCATCTTCTGATTACACAATATCTTTCCTAAACTATTGGTTATTTCCATAGATCAAAGAAGTAAAATGAAAAACCAGTACTTTACAGATGACCAACTCTCTTTCCTAGCTTTCCCTTCAGTAATCTCACAAACACACTGCATGCAAAAGACAACCTCTGAGGAAAGACCACAAGAAGTCCACAAGCCTGCACCCAGTGAGCGATGGTGTTGACTCTGGCCCCCATCTCAATGATTAACTGAGACTACTTCCCTTTTTCCCTTTAAAAAATTTCACAGCTGAGCAGAATCTTTGGAGATAGTTTGGGGGGGACACTGAGTTCACCATCTGCCCAGATTGCCAACATTCTGATCAGAAGTTGTTCTCCAACCACTGCTTCTTGGGCATTGATTTTTGAGAGTGAACAGCAGGACCTGAGTTCAGTAACAAGAACTAAAATAGAGATAAGAGGAAAGAGAAGAAGGGAGATTATTTTTTTTAAGATAAGATGCATATTTTTTAAGTAATTTTTTAACATTATCAGGGCATATAGCTATTACATACTATTCTTTTAATCCTCATTTAGTCTTATTTCTACAGGTAACTTAATGCTCATCATTGACATCTCTCTACTCATTTTCATCTAAAATATTCTCTAGGAGATTCCTCAAGAAAAGCTCATGGAAACAATATTTATTTAGTTCATGCATGTTAATTACAGTTTGTGTCCTTTATAAATGAAAGTCAGTTTCTGTTAAAATCCTTAGCTCACATTTTCTTTCCTTGAATATCTTCATTACTCCATTTTCTTTAGGTATGAAAGATCACCATTGAAAAGTCTGATGATAACCTAACTTTTCTCCTTAAGCATCTCTTCTATTTAGACATCCAAAGGATTTTTTTTCTCTTTACAGTCCAGTAGTTTTACATAAATGAAAGTCAGTTTCTGTTAAAATCCTTAGCTCACATTTTCTTTCCTTGAATATCTTCATTACTCCATTTTCTTTAGGTATGAAAGATCACCATTGAAAAGTCTGATGATAACCTAACTTTTCTCCTTAAGCATCTCTTCTATTTAGACATCCAAAGGATTTTTTTTCTCTTTACAGTCCAGTAGTTTTACTAGAATAAGTCTTGACATTGGTTATTCTAGATTTATATTTTCAAGTACATGGTATGTTCTTTCCATTGAGCATCAATAACAATAAGAAATACAAGAGATTGAAGCCCATAAAACTATATTTAGGTATTTATAGGTATTTATAATCATATAAAAATCAATTGAAAAAATAATCAATTAGTCATGTTGGAGGAAAACAGGGAACCAACTTCTTAGCTTGAACCAACTCCATGGAGGCCCAGTGGTCAAGACTTGGTCTTCCAATGTAGTAGATGTAGGCTCAATCCCCGGTCAAGGAGCTAAGATCCCACATGCTTCATGGCCAAAAATCCAAAACATAAACCAGAAGCAATATTGTAACAAATTCAATAAAGACTTTAAAAATGATCACATCAAAAAAATCTTTAAAAAAAAAAATACCCAATATAGATAATAGAGCTAGGTTTTCCTGAGAGTTTACTGTGTGCAGCCCTGGTGAATCTCATTTGATTCTTCCAACAAAACTTTGAGGAATGGACTATTATTTACCCCAATTTATAAATTGTACATTTCTCCTGAGTTATAGCTTGTTCCTGAAGCTAGTCACTTTTATGAAAGTGACATTTTATTGACTGACTGACACTGAGTTTAACTATGGAGAAGGAGATTTCATAGGAGGTTTGGAAACTTCTCCAAACATGCAACAAACATGGCAATAAAGAAAAAAGGCATCAGTCTGAGAAACAAGAGATGGAAAGGATAGTGGAGAACTTTGGTCTACTTGCAACGTTTCTTATAGACATTCCCAAAGGTAGTTCCCAATTTCTCTTCCTGAGAAAGTTGCTGTGTCCAGAGAGCAGTCAGAAGGCTGGGGAGGATAAAGACCCACTTCTACACCTTCTGCATTGAAGAAGATAGGGATGAGGCTTCCTAATCTGTCCCACAAACTTGCAGAATCAACTGCCTCCAGTATTAACAGAGCCACTCGTATAGCAGTTCCAGAACCCTAGTGGCGAACAATACTTGCAATGATGGAAGTCCCTGTTAGAACTGACAACAGACCAGGTTATTCCACAAAACCCACACTCTATAGAAGATGAGTCAAACTTTTTGGCATAAGATACCTCAAGAGAATAGTAACAATTTCTGTTAGTCTGAAACCCAAAGAGAAATCACTATACTAGGACAAATATCACAAAATAATAGACCTTTCCTTGCTGAAAGATGAATAAATAGAAAATAACAATGAAATCTGAAAAATAAATGGAGCAGCATAAAAGAGAAAAATACAGAACACAAGGCAGAGAAAGAACATATTTTTAAAAATTATTTATTCTAGTAAACATTGGTTTTATAATCCCAATGAAAGTGAAGAATAACCAAACATAAAGCAAAAGGTAAAAGATGATAACAATTAAAATTGAGAAGTCATTGTAAGGAAAGAACACAGGGAAACTATGATAAGATTCAAGGTGGCATTGGCAGCAATAAAGGACAGAATCTATGTTCTGTTGTAGATTACAGACTTACTGCTATGATCTGAATGTTTGTGTCCCTGCAAAATTCATATGTTGATATCTCAGCCACCAAGATAATGATATGAGGCAATGGAAACTTTTAGAGGTGACTAGGTTATGTGAGCAGAACAGTGCCCTTATAAAGGAAACTCCAGAAAGTAAGCTTGTCTCTTCTGCCATGTAAGGTTACAGCAGGCTCTCATCAAACACTGAATCTCCTGATGCCACGACCTTGGATTTCTCAGCCTTCAGAAATATGAAAAATAGGGACTTCCCTGGTGGCACAGTGGATAAGAATCCACCTGCCAATACAGGGGATGTGGGTTCGGGAAGATTCCACAAGCCACAGAGCAACTAACCCTTTGTGCCACGACTCCTAAGCCTACGCTCTAGAGCCCACAAGCCACAGCTATTGAGCCCGCATGCTGCAACTACTGAAGCCTAGAGCTAGTGCTCTGCATCAAGAGAGGGCACCGCAATGAGAAGCCCATACACCGCAACCAAGAGTAGCCCCTGCTTGCTACAACTAGAGAAAGCCCAAGCAAAGCAGCAAACACCCAGCACAGCCAAAAAAAAAAATTTTTTTTAAGAAATGTGAGAAACAAATTTTGTTGTCACCCAGTTTGCAGTATTTTTATAGCAGTCCAAATGGATTAAAGCACAAACTTGAGAATTCTCCTAAAATGAAAAATTATGAAAGCAATCAGAATGAAGAAATTAGATTATGAATAGCTTGTAATTTAAAATATGGATATTCAGTGCTTCAGTGAGATCAGAATCAACATTATAAAAGCAAAAATCAACTGCATAAAAGAAATATTTTCCCACCTATATGTACATCTGAAAATTTGTAGGACAGATCATTAAAAAAGAATATTCATGATAGAAACTAACATTTAGCTTTATGCCAGTGATTTTTTTTAACTTTAAGCTTGAAGAATTAATGATGCCAACATCTAGGCAGCTACAAAGAAAAAAAATAGAGAGCTGAACTCCCAATTGTCTATAGCAACTCTAATTGCCAAAGAACAAAGAACTAAGATCTTTTGAGTGAAAATACCATGACCAAGAACTCTAAAGCCAGCCACCTTATCATTTACATAAAACAAAAAGTCTCTCAAATATGCAAGTGCTCAGATAATAACCTCTGTATATAATTTTTCTGGGAAAAAAAGAACTATTTTCAAAGTAATAGGAAAAAGGCAACATAAATAACTAAAACTCTGAAAATATATACTGTTATGAGGAATAGCAGCAAAAACAGTAAAATATAAAATTAAATCCAGAAATCTCATATAAATGTTTTATTGTGCATATCAAAAGTACTATTTGAATAAAATATGTAGCCTCTGTCTCTTATACACATCTAGATGTGTATAAGAGACAGTCCTATCCCTGCTACTATTTATTCAATATTGCACTAGAGTACCTAATTTAAGTATAGGTAAGAAAAATAAATTTAAAACGAGAATGGGATTAACACTGTTGTTCATAATAATCTATACTTGCTTTTCAAGCATCAAAATAATTGAAGATTGTTCTGCCCATATACATGAACAGGCAAGTACAACTGTCAGCGAAGAGCTACACAGACACAGGTCAAAATCTTCCACTCTAAGAACATGACACCCTATGTCAGCATGAAGAAGTTACAGAAGACGAAACTTCATCCATAATCTAATAGAAATGGAATGATGTTCTGACAAGTGGGGATTTATAAGACCTCTTTCCAGGATGGAGCTCGCTGCAGGAGGCCCCTTTGTTTTGACAGGAACCTTAAATCAGGCACCCCCATGCTCTATTCATCTCTGGCCCTAGTACACCTTTCGCATCTTCTGATTACACAATATCTTTCCTAAACTATTGGTTATTTCCATAAGTCTTATTGTTGACATTGCTTGGCAAGTATAGTTTTTAAGTTTTTTTTAAGAATAATATATTTGTATGAAATATCTATGAAACAGATACAGCCATCTAAGAAAGGGCTCTTTGAAATTTAAAATATTGTACCTAAAATAGAAGACTTAACACAAAAATTGGAAAATAGGGTCAAGAAAATCCACCAAAGCATATTGAATTTAATAGTATAAAATAGAAAGTTGAGACAGATGGAAGAAGAGGTAGAGGGAATGATAACAGCCCTAATCTTCTCATTTTAGACAGTAGGAAATCAAAGGACATGATCTAAATGTTATAGAATAAGAAATAAAGCTCTAATCATATTATTTAAAGTTATGAAGGAAATCAGGAGGGTAATAAAAATAACAACAATATAATTGTCAAAATATAGGGGATAGGAAAAGGGAAGAAAAGGAATAATATTAGTGGGCTAAATATTTTTCTGAGCCCAGAGTCAGTGATCATTAAACATTCAGCAAATATTTATTGAACATTTATATGCATTAAGCACTGTTCAGGATGCATGAGACCTATGAACAGACAACAAACGGCTTGTTTTCATGGAGTTTCTATGATAAAGCAGAAAAACAGACAGTAAGCAATAGATCTATGGTTAAGGAAGGGAGCCACTATAGAAACATGGAACCAAGAGAGGCCATCATACAGCAACAGTGAACCCGGGCCAAGCCAGTTAGCCAGTTGTCCTACTAGGACAGTTCTGGAGTCCAGGTACGTTCCTACCTGGCCCATGTCTCGTGTCTCCAAATCCCACTTCTCACCTACTCCTTCTGTAGGTTGTTTTGTATTATGTATTTCCTACAACAGAATTCAACAAACTTCTACTGTGTACGAGATTCCCTTTCCTTTGATACCATTCTACTTAGTCTTTACTACCACATCCTTCCCTGGACGTGAAAATTTAATTCCGCGAGTCTATTGTAGAGTGACTCTTCTAAAATAAATTCGTTTAAGAACCTTTTCCACTTCTCCACTCGGAACACCTATAGATCACGTTTTCATAAGGTTCCTCGTCTTCGTCGGTCACATTTAAGGTTAGTACCCTGGTTTGAACTTCTGTCTTGTGTCTTGTACTTTTACTAGAAAGTTGAAGTCGTATAATCTCTCCATTCCCAGATTATGAC
Source organism: Cephalophus harveyi (assembly GCA_006410635.1). NCBI lineage: Eukaryota > Metazoa > Chordata > Mammalia > Artiodactyla > Bovidae > Cephalophus > Cephalophus harveyi. Next base: position 27,412 of record SJYT01033229.1, read on the forward strand.
GACGTAAGTAAGTTCTCTGAAGATACCTAGTGGTTGCTGTACGAACAATAAGAAGATCCAGACTTCCCGGTCCTACAAACTTCTCTCTTCAATATTCACAAGACCCTCAAATGTACAATTACCCTATTTATTGTTGATCGACAACTATAAATTTGTTCCTCTATTTATTCTACTGAATTGTAGTACACAAGACTTTCCCCGAAGGGACCACAGAGTCCGTTATTTCTTAGACGGACGTTACGTCCTCTGGGTCCAAGTTAGGGAACCAGCCCTTCTAGAGGACCTCTTCCTTTACCGATCGGTGAGGTCATAAGAACGGACCCTTTAGGGAACCTGTACAGGACATTCCTTTTGTTTCGTTCCATTTTAAAAAAATTTTTTCTTGACCCTTCCGTCCTGGACAATGTCTAACTCACCAGAGGTATCCGTAGAGACTTCTTTACTGGTCTGTGACTTTATCACTCCTTCGTCGGATTCCTTTTCGACTCAATTTCTCAAGGTTGGTCTCCCTATTGTTTGGGTCTCTAGACCTCACTCTCTCTCGAGTCCCGTAAATATGTAAACTTTCTTCTGACCAATTCTTTATTTTTTGTTTGGTCTTGTTTTTCTTTATTAATTCAGTCTGTGTGTTTCTGTTTATAGTATACTGTACACTTAGATGTAGAATCTAAAGAAGTGGTACAAACGAACCTATTTACAAAACAGAAGTTGAGTCACAGGTGTAGAAATCAAATTTGTGGTTACCACAGAGGAAAGGAGTAGGAGAGAAATTAATTGGGAGATTTAGATTGACATATACACACTATGACATATATAAAATAGACAGCTATTAGCTACTGTAGAGCACTTATTATATAGCACAGAGAACTCTATTCAATACTCTGTAATGACCTATATGGGAATAGAATCTATAAAAGAGTGGATATATGTATATGAATAACTGAGTCACTTTGTTCTATGGAACAAACTAACACAACATTGTAAATCAACTATATTCCAATAAAAAATTAATTTAAGAAATAATTAAGCTTCAATTGTCTTTAGGATGCAAAACTGGTCATGAGGATCAACAAAGGAAAAAACTATTTGTCTTTCAGTTCTATTTGATGAAATATAAAACTCTTGAAATACTGCAAGTTGTATAACAATATCAAAATATACAAAGTAAAAGCAAGGTAACCTAGATATGTGTCAGAACAGTTGGAGTCTTTAACACATATCTGTCTGTCCTTCAGTTCAGTTCAGTCACTCAGTCATGTCCGACTCTTTGCAACTGCATGAACCACAGCACACCAGGCCTCCCTGTCCATCACCAACTCCCGGAGTCCACCCAAACCCATGTCCATTGGGTCGGTGATGCCATCCAACCATCTCATCCTCTGTCGTCCCCTTCTCCACCTGCCCCCAGTCTTTCCCAGCACCAGGGTGTTTTCCAATGAGTCAACTCTTCGCATCAGGTGGCCAAAGTATTGGAGTTTCAGCTTCAACATCAGTCCTTCCAATGAACACGCAGGATTGATCTCCTTTAGGATGGACCAGCTGGATCTCCTTGCAGTCTAAGGGACTCTCAAGAGTCTTCTCCAACACCACAGTTCAAAAGCATCAATTCTTTGGCACTCAGCTTTCTTTATAGTCCAACTCTCACATCCATACAAATTAAATGAAAAAGGGACAAGTAGGAGGAGTGGGAAGATCCTAAGCTCGGCACCTTCCACGAACTCACCAAAACTACATATAGAGCAACTGTCTCTAAGAATGACCTAAAGCCTAGCAAAACCAATCTCCTATAACTAAGGATAGAAAGATAAAACCACATTGAGATGGTTTAAGAGAAGCAGAGACAGGCTTCCCAGGTGGTGTTAGTAGTAAATAACCTGCCTGCCAGTGCAGGAGACAAGAGACAATTGGTTCGATTCCTGAGTCAGGAAGATCCCTTGGAGGAGGAAATGGCAACCCTCTCCAGTATTCTTGCCTGGAGAATCCCATGGACAAAGGAGCCTGGCAGGCTTCAGTCTATAGGGTCGCAAAGAGTCAGACATGAGTGAAGTGATGTAGCACATACAAGAACAGAGGGGCAGTTCTGGCCTCAACACATAAGCAGGAGGGGTATTTACAGAGTGGAGGTCCTCCCTGAGGAGCAAGAGATCCACACCCCACAATTGGATACCATGTCCAGAGAATCTGCACTGGGAAGACAAGCCTCCTAAGGTCTGGCTTTAAAAACTAGCAGGGCTCATGTTCAGAAGAGCCACACTTCACTCTTAAAAGGAACACAAAGGGACATTCTTCATGATCCAGAAGTTAATAACTCAGAGCTCCCAATGCAGGGGGCACGGGTTCCCTCCCTGATCAGGGAACTAAGACCCTGCATGTCCCTTGATATGGACAAAAAATAAATTTTAGATAGGAACACAAAAACTCTTACACTTTCAGTCCTGGTGCAGAGGCAGCAGTTTGAAAGCACTGGGGTCATACATGAAGGAGATTCATACAAATTTTAGGGCATGAACCCAAGAGGCAGAGACTTGCTGTCAGTTCTTCCAGATACAAAGTTACAGGCAGGCTATCCAAAGCAATCTGTAGATTCAATGCAAGTCTTATCAAAATACCAATGGCATTTTTCACAGAACTAGAACAAATAATACTAAAATTTGCATGGAAAAAAGTTTTGAGTTGGGTTTTTGATCATTGCCAACTCATTTCTCACGTCTCCTACCAACATTTTTATCTAATAACATTCCTCTGTCCAAATATCAAGTCTTCATTAACCCTCTAATCAATTTCCTCCACCAATACTCAGCCCCCAATGTCAGTCCCCTTTATTTCATGATATCTTACCAGATCTTTCTGATATATAAATACAGCCAAGTCATTTGCTTATTTAAGAGGTCACTGGATCCTTCTGGTTAAAATTCGTACTCCCCCCATATGGACCACTGGATCCTTCCTGATTGGATCCCTTTACTATACTATCCCACTCCCCACCAGAGTGGGGAGTGGGATTGTACTTTAGCCATTATTTATTGTACTTTAGCCATTCCCAAAAGTTTTGGACGCTATTCTGCTTCCCTCTTCTGTGTCTTTGTTCCCACTACTCTTTAAATCTGGACATAGACACACTATCATGTGTAAAATAGATAACTAGTGGGAAGCTGCTGTATAGCACAGGGAGCTCAGCTCAGTGCTCTGTGATGACCTCACGGGGTGGGATGGGGGGTGGGAGGGAGGTTCAAGAGGGAGGGGATATATATACTATATAATATATTATTATATTATATATATTAATAAGTATGTATGTTAATATATACATACACATTAGAGCTGATTCACGTAGTTGTTCACCAGAAACCAACACAACATTGTAAAGCAATTATATTACAATAATAAAATAAATAAATCTGGAAAGTCCTCCCCATCTCCTGAATCTGAGTCCTGAGTAGTGAAGAAACCCAGGCTGCAATAAACTGTTGATCACTAAAAAGAGGAAGCAACAGACTGAATTGGGATGCCTATAGAGAAAGAAGATTCTCTGGGGCCTGAGACATGTCCCTGATACTAAACGTAGAGTTGTCCTGTGGTTTCCTTGAGAGTTAACACCAGAACAGAGAAGTTTATGAGGTTGGTTCCCAAAGGTCAAAGAACTGAGGGAAATGCTTCATGATAATGAAAGAAAAAACAGAATTATACGTCAGAGAGAGAAGTGTGGTGGAGAAAGCTCAAAACATGAGTTGTTACTGATAAGGATATGGGGACCGTATAAGGAACTGGGATGAGAATGAGGCCAGAAAAGCTGACATCAGAAGTACAAAAACAGTGAAAAGGAGCTTTTTCAACGTGTGCGTGAGTGAGTACTCAGTTGTGTTCAACTCTGCAAACCTATGGACTGCAGCCTGCCATGCTCCTCTGTTCATGGGATTTTCCAGGCAAGAATACTAGACTGGGTTACTATTTCCTCCTCCGGGGGATCTTCCCAGCCCATGGATCAAATCCGTGTCTCCTGCATTGCAGGTAAATTCTTTATTGCTGAGCCAGTGAGGAAGCCTTTTACATGTGTGAGCCTAGTTCAAAAAGAAAACAAGGAGATTGGTGATTCCTTCAAAGAGTTGCCCAGTTGCCCAGTTGCATAGTGGTTCCTTCAAAGAGTATCCACAGTTTTATGAATAGAGTTGGAAAGCAAAATGAATTACCACAAAATACACATTTTTCCTGAGTCAAAGCCCTTGTCAGCCTGCTCTACATATGTCATAACATCCTCAGTACTAGGGAGTGTTCAAATTTCATGCAACTTCAGTTATGACGTTAATAATTAAAGCAGAAGATATGATCTGAATACACATTTTAAAATGCAACAGATGCTTTAAAAGGGTATTATTTCCTGCACCAAAGATAAAGTGCGAATAAAAAAATTCATGTATGAAATGTCACCTTGAAAGTATGAGGACAGCTGTACACACTATTAAATGAAGACACAAGTAAAAAAATTTTCAGTGAGAAAGAATTTAATAGAAACTAAAAACACCAAAAAAAAAAAAGAAAGAAATAGAGGGGTACAAGAGGTACATTTGACATTAATTTACAGAGTTATAAAAGACAAATCTTTTGCAATAACATAAAAACATTTTTCTTACAATAGAAGTGATTTGTATACATTATAAGAAGAACAAGTGAGAAAAAGAAAATCAGAGTCACAAATAATCACAAAATAGCAATCACACCTATTAATATTTTGACAATTCTCCTTCCATATTTCTATGCATGCATCTACTCCAAAGTATCCTAGATACTATAGTTAATGCTTTGCTGCTGCTGCTAAGTTGCTTCAGTCGTGTCCGACTCTGTGCGACCCCATAGACGGCAGCCCACCAGGCTACCCCGTCCCTGGGATTCTCCAGGCAAGAACACTGGAGTGGGTTGCCATTTCCTTCTCCAACGCATGAAAGTGAAAAGTGAAAGTGAAGTCGCTCAGTCGTGTCCAACTCTGTGCGACCTACCAGGCTCCTCTGTCCATGGGATTTTCCAGGCAAGAGTACTGGAGTGGGGTGCCATTGCCTTCTCCAAGTTAATGCTTTACAACCTGATTTTTTACTTTATAAAATATCACAAACACTTTCTGCATTAATTACTCTTCTAAACCATATTTTATTACTACAGTATTCAATTAAATAGATCTAGAATTCTTTATTTATAGAGAACCTACTCAAACATTTATTAAGTGTTAACTACCTTGCTCTTAAATGCAATGTTGTTATGAACATCTGTATAGCTCAGTTTTACAGGCTTTCATAATAATGTCATTAAGATAATATTTCTCAAACCATAATATATGGTGGTTTGATCTCTTGAAATACTCCGCCCTCCCACAAAATGGTTCTGTAGTCAAATAAGTTTAAACAAGAGTGTTTGTTTATATTTTTTTGGAATAAAAAAGCTCACAATATACATTAGCACATTAAAATTCTGACAAATTCTCATAGTTAAAAGCTTTATTTAAGTAAGCATTTGTCAAACTGTTTAAATCACTGAAAATCCTTGCTGTTCATGTGCAATCATTAACATCATTACTATGCCTCAGAAATGCTTTTCTTAGAATTTCTAAAAAATTAAATTCTTCATCAAAGTGTAGGACCCTTTCAGGGCTCCTAATATCTATTACTAAAAAGTCTTCTAAAAAGGGTATGCAGTATAAAAGACTCTCTAAACTAATGACAACAATGAGGATCATTATTTTTTGCCTTTGTCAATTTGGGATTTTCTTTCCAGTGTTGCTGCTGCTGCTGCTAAGTCGCTTCAGTCGTGTCCGACCCTGTGCGACCCCATAGACGGCAGCCCACCAGGCTCCCCCGTCCCTGGGATTCTCCAGGCAAGAACACTGGAGTGGGTTGCCATTTCCTTCTCCAATGCATAAAAGTGAAAAGTGAAAGTAAAGTCGCTCAGTCGTGTCCGACTCTTAGCGATCCCATGGACTGCAGCCCACCAGGCTCCTCTGTCCATGGGATTTTCCAGGCAAGAGTTCTGGAGTGGGGTGCCATTGCCTTCTCCGTTTCCAGTGTTATTATTACATAATTGACATATACGTCATGAAATGATGACTACAACAAATTTAGTGAACCTCCATTATCTTGTATAGATGCAAATTTTTTAAAGAAGAAACAAAGATCTTTCCTTGTGATGAGAACTCAGGATTTACTCTCTTAATCATTAATTATAGTAATCGTGTTGTACATTATATCCTCTTTACTTAGCTTCCCTTCATAACTGGAACTTTGTACCTTTTGATCACCTTCATTCATTCCTCCCCACCTCCATTTCCCACCACTGCCACCTCTGGTAACCACAAATCTGATCTCCCTTTATTTCTCTGGGTCTGTTTGTCTTTTTTTGTTAGTTAATTTACAGTGTTGTGTTAGTTTCAAGTGCATTGCAAAATGATTCAGTTATACATATATGTTTATGTCTAGTGTTTTTCAGATTATTTTCCATTATGTTATTACAAAATATTGAATACCGTTCCCTATGCTATACAGTAGCTTGTTCATTTCATACATAGTACTGTGTATTATGTTAATCTCAAACTCCTAATTTATCTCTTCCCCTCTTATCTCCTTTAATATGTTTGTTCTTGAGGTATGTTACCTACAACACTGTGTTGTTTCCTGGTGCACAACATATTTATTCAATATCTCTATACATTACTAAATGATCATCAGGATAAGTAGAGTAACTTGTCACTATACAAAGAGCTTACATTATTATTGACCCTTTCCCATGCTATACGTTTAATCCTCATGATTCATTCATTTCGTAAGTGGACATTAGTACCTCATAATCTTCCACCTATTTCATTCATCTCTTCATCTCCGTCCCTTCTAGAAACCACCAGTTCATTCTTGAATCTGTAACTCTGTTTCTGTTTTGTTGTGTTTGTTCATTTCCTTTGTTTTTTAGATTCTATATAGAAGCAATCATATAGTGTTTGACTCATGTATTTCAAACACTGTCTCAGATATTTTCAAATATTTTTATGTTTTAAAATCTTAGTTATTCCTTTTTGCACAAACAAAACTGGGAAAATGTTCATGCCTGATTTCTGCCTCATTGTCAGTAGAAGGTTTTTCCCACTTAAAAATCATATAAGCTTTAACTACTAAACTAACAAGAAAGATCAGGAAGGAAATATACAAGGTACAAGAGCAAAATACCACAGTCAATATATTTTCTATTAAAAGATTCTATTTACCATAAAAGAAGCAAATCCTATAAAATTTCTAGGAATAAACTTTATAAGAAGTATGCAAGACTTATGGAAAGAAAGACTAATTTTTTTTAATAAGCAAAAACCTTGAACACTTTGAAAAATATCTGAAAATGGCCAATAAGCATATAAAGAAGCATTCAGCATCTTTAATCACAAATGAAATTCAAACTAAAACCATTTTTAAATATCATTACAAACTCACTAAAATGTCTAAAATATAAGAGATTAATAGTAGTTGGCCTGAATGTTGGGGTTTAAAATTGAATGTTGGTTAACCAACAGCAGTTGGTTAAATATTGACAGGGATGAGGTTAACCTAAACTCTCACACTTATACTACTGTTAGGAATGTAAAATGTTTCTTTACAAAACCATTAGGCAGTTTCTTATAAGACTGCACATATACCTATCCTATGACTCAGCAATTATGGTCATGCATATTTACCCAAAGAGTAATAAAACAAATGCTTGCAAAAATATGTGTATAAGAATATCCATGGTAGATTCATCCAAGGTAGCCCAAAACTAGACATAGCCAGAACACTCATCAATAGGAGAAAGAAGGAACAAATTGTGATATACACATATAAAAAATACTATAAAGCAATAAAAATTAACACAGTAAGAATACTAGCAATTGTGCTTAAATCTTAAAAAAAAAAAAAGTATGGTGATCCAAAAATGGAAACAAAAGAGCCATGTTATTTCATTTAAATAAAGTTCTAGAAGTAGAAAACCTGATCCATGATGAAAGAAACACAGAACATTGGTAGCCTGTGAGCAAGGACTTTTGGAAAGGGGAATGAGGGAAATTTCTGGAATGATGGAATATAGGTAACAACATCAAACGATGCCTTTAGGTCTATCTATAATTTTCATTGTAAGTAAACTTGCCTTAATAAAATAAACAATTTTTAAAAGTTAAAACAATATGTTTTCTCTGTCTCTTATACACATCTAGATGTGTATAAGAGACAGTAATATGAAAATGTAAACATGTAAGAACAGCCAAGAATATTGAGAAAGCATTAGCAAATATTAAGAATTATAATATGTGGTAGCTAATGTATAGGATTAGACAAATAAATCACTGAAATAGAATAAATAGCTCAAAACAAACCCATATGTACAAGGTATGTATTTTAGTATACTACAAAATTGACATTTCAAGTTAGAAGAAGCAACTATTAACTAAGAACTGCTGGAACCAGTGATTATCTACTTAAAAAATAAAGAAAGCTAGGTCCCAACTCATGTCACATAAAACAAAGCAAAAAACAAAAAAGCTAAAAGAATTAGAGGAAAATATAATATATATCTTTTCCTACTAAAATAGGAAAGGTCTTCTTAAACAAGAAATAGCAAGCATAATTTATAAATTAAGGTTGCTAAATTTAGTCACATTGAACTTCAAGTATCTGTGAAAAATGACTTCATAAAAAGATTTTTAAAACATGCAAGAGGTATTCACAGCAAACATGAATAACAAAAGAACAGTCAGTAGTTCACTCAACTCATTACAACCTTACTGCACATTAGAGACAGGAAAACAAAATTACATTTTTCAATGTCTTGTACAGTTTGAGTTTGATATACAACCTAACTACCATTAAGCAGTTACACATTTTTGAGATTTGGAAGAAAAAAATGAGGCAAAGGTAGGACTCCTTCTTCTGTTGTTCCATTTGGAAAGCTCAGTCATGGAGTACTTAGCTTTTCTTTTGGCAGTGGTAGAAAACATTTCAATGTCAAGGCTCTAGAATCATGTATGTGGAGAGCCAGCATCCTGTGGACCATCCATTTTGAGAGAATGGATTACAGCTAAGATGCTGTGGTCCAGGAGGTTGACCTGCTAAGGAACTCTTGTCAAATTTGCACCTGTACCTTTGGCATCCACTTACAGCACCTTTAAATCCCATTTCTATTGCTCCAAGCCTTCAGCAAAGTCTATTAAAAGTCATAGTTATGGTCTCAATTATGCTGAGGGGATTTAGCTGTAGTATTTTGCCCCCTTCATGGCCAAGAGCAGAAGAATAAGAGAGACACAGAAAGAGGGAAAGACAGACACACAGAGAGACAGAGACAAAGCAAGAGAACCTGAAGAACAGCCATAATACAAGCTTCAGAAGCAGCGTGTTGACAAGTTGAAGGGACCATAAAGAAGTATCTGTGGAATCTGTTGCAGGTTGGACACCTAGTTGTAGAAACCACCAGATTCTGGAAGGGTTAATTTCCAGCAAGTTGGTGCAGGCTCATGCTGGAAAATGGAGAAGGAAATTGCAACCCACTCCAGCATTCTTGCCTGGAGAATCCCAGAGATGGGGGAGCCTGGTAGGCTGCCATCTCTGGGGTCACATAGAGTCAGACATGACTGAAGCAACTTAGCAGCAGCAGCAGCATGCTGGAAAAAGAAAATACAAAAGGGAGTATGACCTATTTTATGGCCATGGAGTGGTAACACAGGGGACTTACAGGTTACAGTAAAAAATGTTATCCTAGTCCCAGATTAATTATTCAGGAAACCACAAATGCCACTGAAATCATAAGATGCTCTCAGAAGAGTGAAACTATAATTTCTGCACTCCTTGGCTCAATTAAGGAAACCATTAAGTCAGGTGAAAGCAGATTCTCATCGATAATGAGGCTACCAGGGAGACCTCAAGCATGCCTATTTTCCTGGACTCACATAAATCTGAAAACACACAAGCAACATGGGTTACACCAGACTCTGCTTCCCACTGAAAAAAGAACTGGTTGAAATTCTGCTCAAATAATAATCTAAATTAAAGGGCAAGTCTTAAAAACTAGAGATATGAAGAATCACTGGGATCTTAGAAATCATGTCATCTAATCACTTGTTTTTCAGTTGAAGAAACTGAATTTTTTCAGAGAATTAAAGACTTCTTTAATTAAAAATTAAAGAAATTATATTTTTTATTAAAAATTAAAGAGAATTAAAATGTTTTTCCTAAATACTGACAGCTAAAAAGTCAGAAGCAATAAAAAATATTTGAAACTTTTAGCTTATGTTACTGTTAGCCTATTATTTTTAAAAGGATATGTAATTCTATGCCACCAAGTGAAAGAGTCACACTCTTTTGGAGTAACTGATTTTTTAAATTTTGTTTAATCTCTTTTGTTGAATACTTTAGCCATAATATTTTGTTTAAGTATTTAGTGATTGCTCTAACAATTACAATGTGCATCTTTAATTGAAACACTTTCTGTCCTGAATTAATACTATGACATCTTTTTTTTAAAGCTATAACATTTAGATAATGACTCCAATCTCCACTTTGCAGTAATATCATCATACATTTCACTTCTCCAAGTGCTAGAAACCCTACAACGTATTGTAAATATTTGTTTGCTCTGAATAGTCAAGTATCTTTTAAATAAATTAACAAATTCAAAAATTCTTTTATATATACCAACATGTTTATCATTTTAGCTGCTCTTCATTACATCAGGTAGGTCCAAATATCTACTAATACACTTTTCCGTTATCCTGAAGAGCTCCTGTTAACATTTCTTGTAGTGTAAGCCTGTGTGCTTAGCCACTCAGCAGTATCTGACTCTTTCTGACCACATGGACTGTAGCCCAACAGGCTTTTCTGTCCATAGGGATTCTCCAGGCAAGAATATTGGAGTGGGTTGCCATGCCCTCCTCCAGGGGATATTCCCAACCCAGGCCTTGCACCCAAGTCTCCCACACAGCAGGCAGATTATTTACCGTCTGAGCCACCAGGGAAGCCTACAGAGACGAATTCTCTTAGCTTTTGTTTATCTGAAAGAGTCTTTATTTTATCTTCATTAAAAAAAAAAATGAATGAATGCAGAAATGCGAGGTTGACAGCTTTTGTTCCACTGTCAATCACTTTGAAAATGTTAGTCCTTGGCATTCAGGCTTACATTACTTCTGATGAGAACTAATGATATTTTTTACCTTTGCTCCCATATAACAAATATATCTTTTAAGATTTTCTCTTATAAACTTGGTTTTTAGATATCTTACTATAATGCAGCGTTTTTTGTATTTATGCTGCTTAGGGTTGTATTTTTTCATTAAACTTGGAAGTTGTTAAGTCATTATTTGCTCTTAAAATTCTATTCAAAATAAAACTGAAGCTCATAGCTAGTGCACTAAATGAAGAAAAAGATATATGAGCCATACAGATTGGAAAGCAAACCTGGTTTTTTGCAGATGTGATGTATACATAGGAAATCATAAGAAATATGCAAAATACCTACCAGAGCTAGTAAGCAAATTTAGTACAATCATAAAAGATAAGTATAATATACCTAAATATCAGTTTATTTGTAAAACAAGCAGTAAACAATTGGAAAATTTTTAAGTAATACATTTTGCAGTTGTGATAAAAAAAAAAAAAAAACACTTGGATATAAATGTAATAAGAGATATTTTGTACTTCTACACCAAAAAGCACATCAACTTTCTGAGAGAAATTTAAAATATAAATATAAATGGAGAGATATATCTTCTTTCAGTCTTGGAAGATTCAGTATTTTTAAGATGTCAGTTCTCTTCAGATTAACACATTCTATATTTAACACATTCTCAATAAAAGCACAGTAGGCTTTTTGTAGAAATTGACAAGTTGATTCTAAAATTTATTGGGACGTACAAAGGACCTAGAGCAGCTGAAACAATCTCGGTAGGTTCTAGTTGGAAGATTTGCATTCTTATGTCATACTTAATGTGAAGCCACAGTAATCAAAGTATTTTGGTGTTGGAAGAAAGTCAACAACAAAAAAAAAGGAATAGAAAAGAGTACAGAAATGTACCCTCACTTATAGAGGCATCAAAGCAATTCATGGGGGAAAGAAAAGATTTTTCAACAAATTGTACTGAAACAACTAGATATCTATATGATTGAATCTCAATCCTTATCTCACCCATACACAAAAGTTAATTTCAAATAGATCATAGACCAAAGGAAAAAAATCTATAAAGCTTCTATAAGAAAATATGGGAGAATACCTTCACTGGATTAAGCAGAAATTTCTTGGATGGACACAAAAGGCACTCATCATAAACATATAATGATAAATTCAATTTCATCAAAATTCAGCACTTCAGCTCATAAAAGAAAAAACTATAAGAGAATAAATAGGTAAAACCATAGACAAGGGGACAATTTCACAATACATAGATCTAATAAAAGACCTCTTTCCAGAATACAATAAGAACCTCTATAGTTAATAGTAAAAAAGAAAGACTAATTTTTTTTAATAAGCAAAAACCTTGAACACTTTGAAAAATATCTGAAAATGGCCAATAAGCATATAAAGAAGCATTCAGCATCTTTAATCACAAATGAAATTCAAACTAAAACCATTTTTAAATATCATTACAAACTCACTAAAATGTCTAAAATATAAGAGATTAATAGTAGTTGGCCTGAATGTTGGGGTTTAAAATTGAATGTTGGTTAACCAACAGCAGTTGGTTAAATATTGACAGGGATGAGGTTAACCTAAACTCTCACACTTATACTACTGTTAGGAATGTAAAATGTTTCTTTACAAAACCATTAGGCAGTTTCTTATAAGACTGCACATATACCTATCCTATGACTCAGCAATTATGGTCATGCATATTTACCCAAAGAGTAATAAAACAAATGCTTGCAAAAATATGTGTATAAGAATATCCATGGTAGATTCATCCAAGGTAGCCCAAAACTAGACATAGCCAGAACACTCATCAATAGGAGAAAGAAGGAACAAATTGTGATATACACATATAAAAAATACTATAAAGCAATAAAAATTAACACAGTAAGAATACTAGCAATTGTGCTTAAATCTTAAAAAAAAAAAAGTATGGTGATCCAAAAATGGAAACAAAAGAGCCATGTTATTTCATTTAAATAAAGTTCTAGAAGTAGAAAACCTGATCCATGATGAAAGAAACACAGAACATTGGTAGCCTGTGAGCAAGGACTTTTGGAAAGGGGAATGAGGGAAATTTCTGGAATGATGGAATATAGGTAACAACATCAAACGATGCCTTTAGGTCTATCTATAATTTTCATTGTAAGTAAACTTGCCTTAATAAAATAAACAATTTTTAAAAGTTAAAACAATATGTTTTCTGGATGCCTTGTTAGATTTCACTCTCCGTGTCTTTTTCTGTCTTAATTTTGAAGGCAATAGGGAGACCCCATTCTCTGTCTCCTGTCGCTTAAGTTGGGCACATGTTCAGTGTTCTAGGTCTTCTTCCATCATTTTTAAATGCTGTTCTCCAGACGATGCATTGGCTGTGCAATTCTGACTTCCTCAGAGAACTCTAATTTTTGGTGCTGATCACAAAACATCCAAGATAGTGCTAGTTACTATTATCATTCATGCAAAAGAAATTTCATTAGGTATAATTTTCCTTTTGTGTGGAATTTCCCCTAGAAGTTTCCTTCTACCCCTACAAAAACAGAAGCTCTAAATGATGCTATATTTGATGAAGACCATGATGAGATGGTGATTGTGAAGGACATAGACATGTTTTCCATGTGTGAACATCATCTAGTTCCTTTAGTTGGAAACAGGTCAAGCCCTGAGCCTTTGGAGTGGGAACACTGACTCCAAGACCCTAGACTACCAGAGAATTAACCCTGGTATCAAATAGTGAGAACTCACAATTGATGAAGACCATGATGAGATGGTGATTGTGAAGGACATAGACATGTTTTCCATGTGTGAACATCATCTAGTTCCTTTAGTTGGAAACAGGTCAAGCCCTGAGCCTTTGGAGTGGGAACACTGACTCCAAGACCCTAGACTACCAGAGAATTAACCCTGGTATCAAATAGTGAGAACTCACACAAAGGAAACCACTTGAATACAAGACCTGGCATCACCCAACCACCGTAGCACCCTGTGCAGGATGCCTCACCAAAACAACAAAGGAAACAAAAATACAAACCCAATCATCAGCAGACAGGATTACCACCTCACTCAGCCTTGCCCATCAGAGGAAAACAAACAAACAAGGAAACAAAAACTCAGCACAAATCTCATCCTATACAAACACTTACACAAACCACCGGACCAACCTTAGGAGAAACGTGTTGTCACTTAGTCGTGTCCCAACTCTTTGTGACCCCATGGAATGTAGCCTACCAGGCTTCTCTGTCCATGGGATTTTCCAGGCAAGAATACTGGAGTGTGTTGCCATTTCCTTCTCCAGAGGATCTTCCCGACCCAGGGACTGAACCCAGGTCTTCCGCATTGCAGGCAGACACTTTACCCTCTAAGCCACCGGCAGAAACCAAAAGGAAGAAAGAATTCAAACTTGAAGCCTGGGAAAAGGAGATCTCAAACATAATAAGTTTAAAAAAAAAAATGAAAAGGTAGAGAAATACTATACAAATGAAGGAACAAACTAGAAACCCAGATGTCCAAATAAATGAAGAGGAAATAGGCAAACTACCTGAGAAAGAATTCAGAATAATGATAGTAAAGATGATAAAAAAAAAAAAACCTTTAAAACAAAATGGAGAAAATGCAAGAATCAATTAATAAAGACCTAGAAGAATTAAAGAATAAACATACAGAGATAAACAGCACAATTACTGAAATTAAAAATACTCTAGATGGAATCAATAGCAGAATATCTGAAGCAGAAGAATGAATCAGTGAGTTGGAATATAAAATGGTAGAAATCACTTCTGAAGAGCAGAATAAAGTAAAAAAAAATGAAAAGAGCTGAGGATAGTCTCAGAGACCTCTGGGACAATATAAAAAGCACCAGCGTTCAAATTATAGGGGTCCCAGAAGAAAAACAGAAAAATAAAGGGTATGAGAAAATTTTTGAAGAGATCATGATTGAAAATTTCCCCAACATGGAAAAGAAAATAGTCAATCGAGTTCAAGAGGCACAAAGAGTCCCATACAGGATAAATGCAAAGAAAAACATGTCAAAACAGATACTAATCAAACTAACAAAGACTAAATACAGAGAAAGAATATTAAAATCAGCAAGGGAGAAGCAACAAGTAACATACAAGGGAAACCCCATACACTTAACAGCTGATCTTTCAACAGAAACTCTGCAAGCCAGAAGGGAATAGTAGGATATATTTAAAGTATTGAAAGGGGAAAATCTACAATTAACATTACTGTATCCGGCAAGGATCTCATTCAAAACTAATGGAGAAATAAAAAGCTTTTCAGACAAGCAAAAGTTAAGAGAATTCAATACCACCAAATCAGCTTTACAACAAATGTTAAAGGGACTCATATAGTCAAGAAATACAAGAGAAGAAAAAAGATCTATAAAATCAACCCCAAACAATTAAGAAAATGGCAATAGGAACATATATATCAATAATTACTTTAAACGTAAATGGATTAAGTGCTCCAACCAAAAGACACAGAATGGATACAAAAACAAGACCCATATATATGCTGTCTACAAAAAACTCACTTCAGACCTAAAGACCCAGACAGACTGAAAGTGAGAAGATGGAAAAATATATTCCATGTAAATGGGAAGCAAAAGAAAGCTGGAGTAGCAATCCTGATATCAGACAAAATAGACCTTAAAATGAAGATTACAAGAGATAAGGAAGGACACCACATAATGATCAATGGATCAATTCAAGAGGAAGACATAAAAATTGTAAATATCTATGCACCCAACATAGGAGCACCTCAATATATCAGACAAACACTAACAGACATAAAAGGAGAAATTGACAGTAACACAGTAATAGTAGGAGACTTTAACACCCCACTCACACCAATGGACAGATCATCAAAACAGAAAATTAATAAGGAAACACAAGTCTTAAATGTACAAAAAAGATCTTCACGACACAGATAATCATGATGATGTGATCACTAATCTAGAGCCAGACATCTTGGAATGTGAAGTCAAGTGGGCCTTAGAAAGCATCACTACGAACAAAGCTAGTGGAGGTGATGGAATTCCAGTTGAGCTGTTTCAAATCCTGAAAGATGATGCTGTGAAAGTGCTGCACTCAATCTGCCAGCAAATTTGGAAAACTCAGCAGTGGCCACAGGACTGGAAAAGGTCAGTTTTCATTCCA
>SJYT01033229.1:44722-86375 GCA_006410635.1 Cephalophus harveyi
ACAGGGAGGCCTGGCGTGCTGCGATTCATGGGGTCGCAAAGAGTCGGACATGACTGAGCGACTGAACTGAACTGAACTGAAGTCTTAAATGATATATTAGGTGAGATGGATCTCATTGATATCTTTGGGACATTCTATCCAAATGCAGAAGAATACACCTTCTTCTCAAGAGTACATGGAACATTCTCCAGGATAGATCACATCTTGGGTCACAAATTGAACCTCAGTAAATTTAACAAAATTGAAGTTGTATCAAGCATCTTTTCCAATGACAACACTATGAGACTAGATATCAATTACAAGAAAAATACNCAAATGCAGAAGAATACACCTTCTTCTCAAGAGTACATGGAACATTCTCCAGGATAGATCACATCTTGGGTCACAAATTGAACCTCAGTAAATTTAACAAAATTGAAGTTGTATCAAGCATCTTTTCCAATGACAACACTATGAGACTAGATATCAATTACAAGAAAAATACTGTAAGAAGCACAAACACATGGAGATTAAACAACACATTTCTAAATAACCAACAGGTTACTGAAATACCAAAAGGGAAATCAAAGAATTTCTAGAAACAAATGACAATGAAAACATGACAACTCAAAACCTATGGGATGCAGTAAAAGCAGTCTTAAGAGGGAAGTTTATAGCAATACAATTCTACCTCAAGAAACAAGAAAAACATTGAACAGACAACCTAACTTTACACCTAAAACAAATGGAAAAAGAACAAACCAAAAAAAAGGTAGTAGAAGGAAAGAAATCATAAAGATCTGAGCAAAAATAAATGAAAAAGGAATGAAAGAAACAATAGTAAAGATTAATAGAACTAAAAGCTGGTTCTTTGAGAAGATAAAAAAAATTGACAAACCTTTAGCCAGACTCATCAAGGAAAAAAGAGAGAATAATCAAATCAACAAAATTAGAAATGATAAAGGAGAGGTTATAGCAGACAATGCAGAAGTACAAAGAATTATAAGAGACTGTTACAAACAACTATCTGGCAATAAAATGGATAACCTGGAAGAAATAGACAGATTCTTAGTAAGGTTCAATCTTCCAAGATTGAACCCGGAAGAAATAGAAATTATGAACAACCCAATTACAAGCACTGAAACTGAAGCTGTGATTTAAAAAATCTCCCCAAAAAAAACAAAAGCCCAGGACCAGATGGCTTCACAGGAGAATTCTATCAAACAATTAGAGAAGAGCTAATGCCTATCCTCCTAAAACTCTTTTGAACAATTTCAGAAAAAGGATCACTTCCAAATTCATTCTATGAGGCCACCATCACCCTGATACCAAAACCAAAGATAACACAAAAAAAGAAAACTACAGGCCAATATCACTGATGAACATAGATGTAAAAATCCTCAACAAAATCTTAGCACAGAATTCAGCAACACATCAAAAAGCTCATACATCACAATCAAGTTGGGTTTATTCCAGGAATGCAAGGATTCTTCAATACACACAAATCAATCAATGTAATATACCATATTAACAAATTGAAAGATAAAAATCATATGATAATCTAGATAGCCTTTGACAAAATTCAGCACCCATATATGGTTAAAACTCTTCAAAAAATGAGCATAGAAGGAACCTACCTAAATATAGTAAAAGCCATATATGATAAGCCTACAGCAAACATTATCTCAGTGGTAAAAAACTGAAAGCATTCCTACTAAGGTCAGGAACAAGACAAAGGTGTCCACTTTCACCACTATTATTCAACATAGTTTTGGAAGTCCTAGCTACAGCAATCAGAGAAGAAAAAGAAATAAAAGGAATCCAGATCAGAAATCAGGAGGAGAAGAGGATGACAGAGGATGAGATGGCTGGATGGCATTACTGACTCGATGCACATGAGTTTGGGTGAACTCTGGGATTTGGTGATGGCCAGGGAGGCCTGGCGTGCTGCAATTCAAGGTGTTGCAAAGAGTCGGATACAACTGAGTGACTGAACTGAACTGAATGAAAGAAATCAAAGATGACATAAACAGATAGAGAGATATTCCGTGTTCCTCGGTAGGAAGAATCAATATTGTGGAAACGACTATACTACCAAACACAATCTACAGATTCAGTGCTGCTGCTGCTAAGTTGCTTCAGTTGCATCCAACTCTGTGGGACCCCATAAATGGCAGCCCACCAGGCTCCTCCATCCCTGGGATTCTTCAGGCAAGAACACTGGAGTGGGTTGCCATTGCCTTCTCCAATACAAATTCAATGCAATCCCTACCAAATTATCAATGGCATTTTTCACAGAACTAGAACAAAAAAATTTCACAATTCATATGGAAACACAAAAGGCCCCAAATACTCAAAGCAGTCTTGAGAAAGAAGAATGGAGCTGGAGTAATCAACCTTCCCAACTTCAGATTATACTACAAGGCTACAGTCATCAAGACAGTATGAAACTGGCACAAAAACAGAAATATAGACTAATGGAACAAGATGGAAAGCCCAGATATAAACCCATGTACCTATGGGTACCTTATTTTTGACAAATGAGACAAGAATATACAATGGGCAAAGACAGCCTCTTCAATAAACGGTGCTGGGAAAACTGGACACCTACATGTAAAAGAATGAAATTAGAACAGTTCCTAACACCATACACAAACATAAACTCAAAATGGGTTAAAGATCTAAATGTAAGACCAGAACTATAAAATTATCAGAGGAAAACATAGGCAAAACAGTCGATGATATAAATCAAAGAAAGATCCTCTATGACCCATCTCCTAGAGTAATGGAAATAAAAACAAAAATAAACAAGTGGGACCTGATTAAACTTAAAAGTTTTTGCACAGCAAAGGAAACAATAAGCAAGATGAAAAGACAACCCTCAGAATGGGAAAAAATAATAGCAAATGAAACAACTGACAAAGGATTAATTTCCAAAATATACAAGCTGCTCATACAACTTAATGCCAAAGAAACAAACAATCCAATCAAAAAGTGAGGAAAAGACCTAAACAGACATTTCTCCAAATAAGACATATAGACGGATAACAAACACAGGAAAAGATGCTCAACTTCGCTCATTATTAGAGAAATGCAAGTAAAACCACAATGAGATATCACCTCACACCAGTCAGACTGGCCATCATCAAAAAAGTCTACAAACAATAAATGCTGGAGAGAGTGTGGAGAAAAGGGACCACTCTTGCACTGTTGGTAGGAATGTAAATTGATACAACCACCATGGAAGACTGTGTAGAAATTCCTTAAAAAACTAGGAATAATACCACCATATGACCCAGCAATCCCACTCCTAGGCATATACTCTGAGGAAACCAAAACTGAAAAAGACACATGTATCCCATTGTTCACTTCAGCACTATTTACAATAGCTAGAACATGGAAGCAACCTAGATGTTCATCAACAGATGAATGGATAGAGTGGGTGAGATGTATGGAAAGAGTAACATGGAAACTTACATTACCATATGTAAAATAGATAGCAACAAGAATTTGCTATATGGCTCAGGAAACTCAAACAGGGGCTCTGTATCAACCTAGAGGGGTGGGATGGGGAGGGAGGTAGGAGGGAAGTTCAAAAGGGAGGGGATATATGTGCACCCATGGCTGATTCATGTTGAGGTTTGACAGAAGCAGGAAAATTCTGTAAAGCAATTATCCTTCAATAAAAAAATAAAAATAAAAAATAAAAAAGTAGTCATGAATCTTCATCAAACAGGTTCAAAACAAAACATGAACTGGCTGAAATGCATACAGCAACTGACAAACCTGAAAGGAATAGGAACACTAATTACCTCCCAACCTTTGATATGGACAAAAGGATATGCAGAGCAGAATAATACAATTTTGGCCAAAAGGCAAGCTTAAACTTAAAAAAAAAACTGAACTGGCTGATGGGTAACAAGAAAATTAGAAATTCAAGATTAAAACCCCAGCTATTTATTTTTTTTATTCTTTCTAGTAGGAGGATAATTGCTTTACAATATTTATTGATTTCTGCTGTACAACAATGCAAATTGGTTAAATAATATAATAATATGTTCTCTCTTTTTATTCATATCATTTACCATTATAAACCATTTGTCCATTTTTTTCTGAAACTTGGGTCATGACATTCTTGTACAGCATTTCTCATTGTATTTTCTTTCTCTTGAAAAAGAAAAAAAGAAACTTGTGCCTACATCATATCTTTAAAATTTCCCACTTTCTTTCTCATACAAATTGTAATGGCACTCGCTTTAGTGTCTAATGGAATCATCACAGGACTTTCTGTTCTAATTGCCTTCAGTTGTATTTCAGGCTAGCAGTATAGCTCTCAACATATGGTTTCTTTTTATGGCATTACTATTTTAGGCCCACTGTTTCTTCGACATCACTTTTTTAAGATTCCTTTTTCATTTTTCTGGAGTATAACCTCAAGCAACATTTCAGAAACTTTATGGGAGATAAACCTTTTAAATATTGCATTCTGAAAAACCCCTCTATTTTGCTCTTAGAGTGGGTTGATAATTTAGAAATGTATAGAGTTCTACCAAAATTACTTTCCTTTAAACACTGAAGATTTTTTTGACAACAAATAAGATCTGATTTTTCATTCACATGTAGGTAAACCCTTTTCCCTTCTTTTTTTAAAACACATTTCAGACCTTTTATCCTTGGTGATTTAAAATTTCAAGATAGGTCAATGGGTAGGTTGAATTCCAAATTTGAGGTTATAGTAAACAGATTTAGAAATCAAATACCAGCAGCCACAGAATTCATCAGAATTTAAGGTTCTCGGAACATAAAACATTTAATTTGTTAACATATGTTTGTTTATTTCAACAAAGAGAATTGAAAACCTATCACATCCTGGGGACTACTTGAGGAACTTGGGATGTAACAGTGAAATAAAAACAGTTAAAAATCTATACCTTTCCTGCTCTAGTTTATATTTTACTAGAGAGAGGCAGACAATAAACAATAAATACAAGCAAAAAATAAGCAACTGTATATAATATATAAACATATAAAAAGTAAGCTGATAAATACTATGGAGAACAACAGGCAAAATATAGGGGATTGAGGATATGAAAAATCTGCAATGGCATGGATTGAAATTTCAGATACAGAGATTAGTACTACTTTACTGAAATGGAAATGTTTGAGCAAAGACTTGAAGAAGGCAAGGGATGCATCTAAGAAAAGAGCATCACAGGCAGAAGGAAGCACTGTTGCCAGTAAAATACCTGGCATATTTGAGAAACAGCATAGAGGTCAGAATGACTAGACAAGAGTGAGTAGGAAAGAAAATAATAGGAGATATGAACAGGGAGGCCTGGCATGCTGCGATTCATGGGGTTGCAAAGAGTCGGACACAACTGAGCGACTGAACTGAACTGAATATACCTGGTGAATATATATAAGAGTAGATAACATACCTGGTGAATATATATGTGGAAAAAGCAAAATATATGTGGGGAAAGCAAATTATGTACAGCCTTTTTAAGCCTTGAAAGGTATTTAGAATGATATGATCTAGATTACATTTTTAAAGAGCCAATGATCAATCAATTAATTATAGACAGATAGACATCATATATATTATATATGCACACTTTCATCTTTTTTAAAAAAATATTTTATATTGGAGTAGAGACAATTAACAATGCTGTGATAGTGTCAGGTGAACAGTTAAGGGACCCATCCATATAAATGTATCTATTCTCCCCCAAACTCCTCTGCCACCCAGGCTGCCACATAACATTGAGCAGAACTCCATGTGCTATACAGTAGGATCTTGTCGGTTATCCATTTTAAATACAGCAGAGATGTTGATCCCAAACTCCCTAACTATCTCTTTCCCATTCTTTCCCCCTGGCAATCATAAGTTTTTTCTGTTTTTGTAAATAAGTTCACTGTATTATTTCTTTTTCAGTTCAGTTCAGTTCAGTCACTCAGTCGTGTGCGACTCTTTGTGACCCCATGAACTGCAGCACGCCAGGACTCCCTGTCCATCACCAACTCCCGGAGTTCACTCAGACTCACGTTCATCGAGTCTGTGATGCCATCCAGCCATCTCATCCTCGGTCGTCCCCTTTTCCTCCTGCTCCCAATCCCTCCCAGCATCAGAGTCTTTTCCAATGAGTCAACTCTTCGCATGAGGTGGCCAAAGTACTGGAGTTTCAGCTTCACCATCATTCCTTCCAAAGAAATCCCAGGGCTGATCTCCTTC
The DNA here is from genome assembly GCA_006410635.1 of Cephalophus harveyi. Lineage (NCBI taxonomy): Eukaryota > Metazoa > Chordata > Mammalia > Artiodactyla > Bovidae > Cephalophus > Cephalophus harveyi. Next base: position 50,934 of record SJYT01033229.1, read on the forward strand.
AGAATGGACTGGTTGGATCTTCTTGCAGTCCAAGGGACTCTCAAGAGTCTTCTCCAACACCACAGTTCAAAAGCATCAATTCTTTGGCACTCAGCTTTCTTCACAGTCCAACTCTCACATCCATACATGACCACTGGAAAAACAATAGCCTTGACTAGATGGACCTTTGTTGGCAAAGTAATGTCTCTGTTTCTCAATATGCTATCTAGGTTGGTCATAACTTTTCTTCCAAGGAGTAAGCGTCTTTTAATTTCATGCCTGTAATCACCATCTGCAGTGATTTTGGAGCCCAAAAAAATAAAGTCTGACACTATTTCCCCTGTTTCCCCAACTATTTGCCATGAAGTGATGGGACCAGATGCCATGATCTTCATTCTCTGAATGTTGAGCTTTAAGCCAACTTTTTCACTCTCCTCTTTCACTTTCATCAAGAGGCTTTTTAGTTCCTCTTCACTTTCTGCCATAAGCATGGTTTGTCATACTGTATTTCTTATTCTCTGTCTGACTTACTTCACTCAGTATGATAGTTGCTAGGTGCATCCATATTGCTGCAAATAGCATTATTTCATTCTTTTTAAAGGCTTGTATTTATGTACCACATCTTCTCTATCCAGTCCCCTGTCAAAGGGCATTTAGGTTGCTTCCATGTCTTGGCTATTGTAAATGGTACTGGGTATATCTCCAACAGTGGGACTGCAGGGTCATATCATAGCTCTATTTTAAGTTTTTTAAGGAACCTTCATACTATTCTCCATAGTGGCTATACCAAGTTACATTCCCACCGATAGTGTATGAGGGTTCCCTTCTCTCCACACCTTCTCCATCATTTATTGTTTGTGGATTTTTTTTGTGATAGCCATTTTGACTGTCATGCACACCACAATCTTTTTCATAGGAATATACTACTGATTAATTGTTTTCTTGTCTTTTAGAGTAACCTTCTTTCCTTAATATAAATGAAAACCTCCGCAAGCATTCCATGAGCCTCCAGTAGATATATGGCACTATCCATGGTGCTGAAGATACTGAGGAAAGTTGAAATAGTTGCTTTTTTCATGGAGAAAATCAAGAAATAATAAACTAGTAAATAAACAATAAAAACAATCAGCATACCATTGACTGTTGGGGGAAGTATAAGACACAAATGAGTTGTAGAATGGCTTGATGGTCACTTAGCAATTAAGCTAAGACCTAGGAAGCTATATATAAGATGGTCAAGGGAAGAGCTGAGGGAAAACAAGAAAAATAAACTCGCTCTGGTCAAAAAACAAAAACCATAGTGTGGTAAATCATACTGGTTACCAGGAAACTAGAGACTTAAGTAGGGGGTCACGTCATGGGGCAGGGTGGGGTGCAGTGTGGGCACAGTTTGAATGAGGATGATAGTAAGAAGAGATGGTATGGACAAATTGAGTTCAGAATAGGACTGGAAGCAACTAAGGGGAAATATAAGGTTTCCTTGAGTTAGTCATGCAGGCCTGTTATTCTCTGTCTTGCTAGAGAGAAGATGGCTTTCAAGTCTATGAAATCTTTAAACATTTATTTGGTAAAAATCTTTGTGTAAGGCATAGTTTGAAATTTCATGGAGTTGCCTTTAATGAGGGCTTAAAGCTCCCTAGAAAAACTTCAGACATAGCAGGATTTTTAAATAAAGCAACTTTTTTTTTTTCCTTGCCTCTGAAACTGGGACACAATGCCCTAGGTTTGCTTGCCAGGTCAGTGGCAACCAAAATAAAAGGTGAAAGTGAGTGCAGCCTAATGAAAAAAATACAGGATCAAAGCAGAACACAGCCAGACTCAACTTATCCAACATCACTGAGAAACAAGCGTTCTGTGTAAGTGATCTCTCCAGCTATCAATGAACTACTCAAACAAAACTTCTCAAAGAAAGCAGCCCTACTTAGATTAGACTTATTTGACTGTTTTATTAAACAGGGCATGGATTTTAGAGCCAAACTGGTGTAAATGTGAATCCCAGATGTTTACTGGGTAGCCATGAGCCAAGGCACTTGACTTTTCTAAACCTCCACTTCTTCATTTACAAAGAAAATAATATATCTACCTCATGTGCTTGTTGTAAGAATTCACTGAGTTAATTTGTAAAGAAACTTTACATAAAATGTCAATACTGTCCAGTGGTCAAAAGCTATTTTGTAATGTCTTCTCTGTAAAGTCACTGTCAAGTTGTACAGGTAATATAAATTATGTGGGTAGAAAATGATTCAATTGAGTAATCTTTCTTTAACAGCTGGTATGCTAAAGAAAATCACAGAAAAGGCTCCTATTGCTTTCTCAGTTGGAAAAATTTACATCCTAATAAGTACAAAGATTGTCTTAAACTTCCCTGGTGGTGCAGTAGATAAGAATCTGCCTGCCCATGCAGGGGACACAGGTTAGATTCTTGTTCTGGGAAGATTCCACATTTTGCAGAGCAACAAAGTCCAGGCACCACAGCTACTGAGCCTGTGTTCTAGAGCCCACGAGCAGCAACTACAGAGACTGTGTGCTCTAAACCCTGTGCTCCACACAAGAGAAGCCAACACAATGAGAAGCCCACACACCACAAAGAAAAGCAGCCCCCACCCACCACTGCTAGACAAAGCCTGTGTTGCCAGTGACTCCATATTAATAGTTTAACAAAGTAAATGAATGACTTCTTGGAAAAAAGAGATGCTGAGTTTGTAAGAGTTTCCACTGTGGAGCTCTCTAACTCCTTTCTTTCTTTTCACAATCTCATATGTTTGACTTACAATAAAAAGTGACCATCAAATACTGACATGATCAATAATCAGAGAGGCAGCAGAAGTAAGATGGGGAGAGGAACAAGAGTTGTAAGCTGAGTGCAAGGAATGCACCACTTGCTCTGCTGGATAGTTTTAATCCTTCCACCAAGCCTCAGATGGTAAAGAATCTGCCAGCAATGCAGGAAACCTGGGTTTGATCCTGTGTTGGGAAGATCTTATGGAGAAGGGAATGGCAACCCACTCCAGTATTCTTGCCTGGAGAATTCTATGGACAGAGGAGCCTGACAAGCTACAGTCCATGAAGCCGCAGAGTCACACAACTGAGTGACTAACACTTTCACTTTCCAGCTCCCAAGGAAGATGCTTTTTCCCCTCCTACAGATGAAGAAACTGTTGCATATAGGAGTTATGTAATGTGTCCCAAGTCACACAACTATGAGGAGGCAGAAGAATTCGGACCCAAGCCTGTCTGACTTCAAAGTCCAGGTGACTTCCACCACCTCAGGAGAAAAGAGACACCCATCCGAAGCTGTTTGACAGAAGGACAACCAGCAGCCTCAAGGATGGGAGTGATTATGAAAAGAAAGTGAATGCTGCCTAAATAATGACTTCATGCAAGCTTAGTTTTTACTTTGTCACATTTTACTTCTCATGTACGTTGTGTAGTCTAGCCAGCTTCGTCCCCCTCTGCTCTTCCCCTGGTCTCTGCTGCTTGGAGTTCTAAGTGGCTCTAGCTGTGGTCCTCTTTACAGGGCACCTTCAGTACCCAGGACCTAGAGTATTGCTCTCTCTTTCCTCTCACACTCAGTCTTGTCAAAGACTATTTACTTCATATTTTTATTTCCAATTGTTTTTCTTCTTGGCCATTCCAACATGAAACCACTCAACTCTGACTCACAAACTTTCAGTGGGAACAGAGAGGCACCTTTTCATAGAATACAGAAAGGATGGCAACTTTTCAAAAGCAAATTCTCAGAGAAAGAACCATGTAAAGGCTCCAAAAGAGCAAAGGATGTTTTCGTTTGTCAAAAATCCTTAAACATTGATTAATGATGTGCTAGAAGGTATAGTCACCTGGGACTTTTGAAATATCTTAAGGTATTTAGTGGGTGTGAAAACCCTGTCTCTCTCCATGAAAATTTGAGACACATGACTACTCAACTTTCTCCTAGATGCATTTTTCTGGAAACTATACCTTTTTTTTCTTACTATCCTTCTTCTCATTTAAAAACTATCCAGGGCTCGTTGAAAGGAAATGTAACTGGTGAAAAGCTAGCCGGCTTTCTCTTAGACTCCTAAATCACAGCCATATCCAACAAACATTCTTAGTCACAAATCCATGTCAAGGGAGAAAAAAATAAATAAAGCAAGAATTTAATACCTTTATAATTTATATAGATAATCCAATCTAAAACAATTCTATTCTCTGTTAGAGAAAATACTGAAGGCAATAACACTGAAATATCTGCTAATAAGATCTTATATTTGAATCATTGCTTTTAATTTTCTGAAACACTTTTATACCCATTATATAATTTTATGTCCAAAACTATAGAATAAAGGAAAAGTAACAGTATTCCTATTTCACAAGTTAGAAAGGTGAGGCATAGGGGTCTTATGTGATGCCCTGAAATTCACTTGGCTGGTTAGTGACAGAACTAGTCTAGATAATTTATTATAACTTCTGAAATTATTTTCTCTCTTATTTTGTTATTCCTATCATTTTTTTCTATTTATATAAAAGGAATCATTATGCATCCATTCAACAAAAATTTGTCAAGCGCCTATTATTTGACAGGGGGCGTCTGGGAGGCAAAGACATATTGGTGAAGACAGATAATATCTCCACTCACATGAAGCATCCTTTCTGGTGGGGAAAGAAAGACAAAACAAAGTAAATTGAAAAATCAGGGACTTCTCTGGTGGTTCAGTGGTGAAGACTCCACGCTTCTACTGCAGGGAACATGGGAATGGCAACCCACTCCGTACTCTTGCCTGGAGAATCCCATGGGTGGAGGAGTCTGGCAGGTTACAGTCCATAGGGTCGCAAAGAGTCAGACACAACTGAAGCAACTAAGCAGGCACGCACACAATGTCCCTCACTAGCCTCAGCTTGTCAGCTATGTGCTTCTGCTCTTCAGCCTTCCTGTCCCTCCATGCAAAGCCAATTTACTCCAATCATCATTTCCCAGCTTATGGTACCTTCCTCCAGGAGTTGGCCAAGCTCTGAATTCAGACCTTATCTGCAATGCTTTGGGATTTCCATAAAACTCAAACAGATCTCTATACTCATGTCCTCTCAGAGCCTCCTATAGTACTTTTTTCCTATTAAGGCTCAGCAAAAATGCTTTCAAGAGCACATGAATGAAAGGACAGGAGAGCATAATACATAGTTTCTATCAGAAATCAATGGCTACTAAAAATATTCCATATGAAACACCCTGAATGAAGGATTTCTAGTCTCAGCAGAAGTCTTTGTGGAGCACATAGGCTTTGGTTGTGAGGTCTCCTGGGGACACTTCCCGAAGTGAAAGGTATTTTTCTTTCAGGAAAGGACATTGCTTAAATTATGTGCCACAGCAAATACTTAGATCTTCTCTCAGATAGATATATGCTGAGGCCTACAAAATGCTGTATTCACATAACCATTGATGCAAGAAGACTCAAGAGGAAATCTTTAATGCCAACATGGTTGAAAAACTGCCAATACTTCAGTGGTTGTCAGTGGCTGGTGAAGGTCACCAGGTGTTGAGAACCCATAAGGGGAAAAAGAGTGGAAATTTCTATCACAAACACATTTAGATCCATAGAGAGTTTACAATGTCGGGCTTGTTCATCTCCTAATGATGCCTCTGGTTTTCATACTGGACAAAAGGAGCTGTTGACTAGTGTGATTATAGTCACCAGATCCTCATTTCTATGTCTGTAATCCATTTATTTCCCTAGTTTGCATGCTCTCTAAGTCCCCACAGTGGCTATTTCAAAGCTTAATCTACTCTCATTATATCATCTACCTGCTTGGCTCTCAATGTGCATCTTTCAATTTACTGAGAAAATAGGAGTGTTTAGGCAGGAATTCTCTCAACTGTGTGCTGTCTCACTTGTGGTTAGTTCTCACCATTCCACCCTTTCCTTCTTATTCCTGTTGCAAGAGTTGCCCTGTTTCCCATCTGCAGCTCACCCCTCCACCTGTACTCTAGATCTCATCCCCTCTTTTGGAGAATGAAAGAAAGTGAAAGTGTGAAAGTGTGAAAGTGTTGATCACTCAGTCGTGTCTGACTCTCTGCAACCCCATGGACAGTGGCCTGCCAGGCTCCTCTCTCCATTGAATTCTCCAGGCAAGAATACTAGAGTGGGTTGCCATTTCCTCCTCCAGGGGATCTTCCCAACCCAGGGATCAATCCCATTGCAGGCAGATTCTTTACCAACTCAGCCACCAGGGTAGATGCTGCTGCTGCTGCTGCTAAGTCGCTTCAGTCGTGTCCGACTCTGTGAGACCCCATAGATGGCAGCCCACCAGGCTCCCCCATCCCTGGGATTCTCCTGGCAAGAACACTGGAGTGAGTTGCCATTTCCTTCTCCAATGCATGAAAGTGAAAAGTGAAAGTGAAGTCGCTCAGTCGTGTCCGACTCTTCACGACCCCATGGACTGCAGCCCACCAGGCTCCTCTGTCCATGGGATTTTCCAAGCAAGAGTACTGGAGTGGGGTGCCATTGCCTTCTCCAAGGGTAGATGCTACATACACCAAATATCCCTAAATCTCCCCTTCTGTTGTTTTCTGCTTATCAATGTGGGAAAAAAACATGTTCATTATTCCTACACAGAGAAGGCAAGCACAAAAACAAAACCTTCAGCCCTCTCTTTGCAAGACAGTAAATTGCCAGTGTTAAGTATTGCCCTGGGTCTGATTTTTTTTTCTATTCTGCACATTTTCTTTGCATAAACTCAAGCAATCTTGAGGCTTCCATTATCCCCCGTTTGCTGATAACACCTAAGCCTCTCTAATCTCCAACGCAGGCCTCTCTTCTGACCTTCAGACTTGTGTGTCCATCTCCTTGCTAGACACGGCTGTACCACATGGATATGCCACTACCACATGTACAAAACTGAACTTAGCATCTCCTCTCACTGCCACCCCAATTTCCCATCAAACTCGCTACTTCACCACTTCTTTCATTAAATGGCACCACACTCACTCTTACCACCTGAGCAAGGAAACTGGGATCATCTTAGACTTTTTTTCCTCTTTCCTTACTAACCCTGCCACCATGTGTCATCACCAGATCTTTTTGATTCCACTCCTTAGTTTATGTAGAATCTATCAGGGTAATACAGTACGGTATGCCAAGCAGAATCTGCCATAGGGCTCCATCATCAAATAGATTAATATTTATGCAAAGAATATGTAAGACCATACACAATAAGTGGGACATATAAAGACTGGTAAAGCAGAACTGCATAACAGGACATGCAAAGGGTTGGTCTGGAGTCTGAAAAAAATTTTAACAGATGGAAATAGGGATGTTTCCCAAAAAATAAAGAGCATTGGAAGTGTAAATATCTGGCCAAATAGAAAGACTATTTTCCTGTTAATTTCTTTAAAATACATACTAGTTCTTAAAGCAAGACAGTATCTTATTAGTTTTATATCATCTCAATGTCATCATTTTAATAACTTTTAAAAAAATTTAGTGACCATTTTGTAATTATATCCCCTTGTTTTATATTCTTAATATCATTTTATATCATTTTAATATTATTTTGTTGGCCTATAATACATGTAGTTTTAATACATATTACAACAATAGCATAAAAAACATGGCACATCCACAATGGCCATCTGGCTTCATTTTGAATGCCTGAACCACAGCTATCCCATTTTGATTTTTAAATGTATTCTTTTCTTTAATGATTAAAGCAGATGTACAATGAACATTTGACAGGTCATAACATAGGTTATTCAAGTTAGCATAAAGTTTAAGGTAAATTATATACAAGCCAGGATGACTTCCCCATACTTCAATACATGAAAATTTTTTCCATTAGTAAATAATGTTTCACTGAATATGAGTACACATATCTTTCAATTAGGATTTTTATGTTCTTTGCATAAATACTCAGAACTAGAATTGCTAGATCATAAAGCAGTTCTAGTATTTTTTTTCTGAGGTCTCCATATTGTTTTCAATAGTGGTTGCACCAATTTATTTTTTTCATCAGAAATTGAGCTCTATTTTTTACTTTTTTTAATGCTATTGAAGTATAATTGATTTACAACATTGTGGTATTTCCTGCTGTACAGAAATGTGAATCAATTATATATAGATACTGATATTTATCTCCACAGTTTTTTAGATTCTTTTCCCAAATAGGTCATTACAGAGTCTTGAGTGGAGTTCTCTGTGCTGTACAGTAAGTCCTTTATGGTTATCTATTTTACATATAGTAGTGTGAATACGTCAGTCCCAATTTTCTATTTAAATTCCCACCAATAGTGTATGAGGCTTCCCTTTTCTCCACATCTTCTCCAACTCTTGCTAATTCTTCTCTTTTTGATAACAGCCATTCTAACCTATGTGAGGTGATATCTCATCATGGTTTTGACTTGTATTTCCATAATAATTAGTGGTGTTGAACATCTCTTCATGTGCCTGTTGACCATCTATATTTCTTCTTGAAAAAAATGTCCTCAGCTCTCCTGCCAATTTTTAACTGGATTTGACAATTTTTCATTGGATTGTTTGGTTTTTTTGTTACATTGTATTCATTCTTTACATCCTTTGGATATTAATTTCTTATCAGATACATTATTTTCAAATATATTTTCCCATTTCTCAGGTTGCTTTTTCATTTTGATGATGATTTCCTATGCCATGAAGAGGCTTTTTAGTTTGATGTACTCCCATTTGTTTATTTTTTGTTTTGTTTCCCTCTCCTTTGGAGTCAGATCCACAAAAACATTACTAAGACTGATGCTAATGAGGTTACCTACACTTTACATTCAAGTCTTTAAACCACTTTGACTTAATGCTTCTGTGTGGTGTAAGATGGTAGTTTCATTCTTTTCCATGTGATTGTCCAGTTTTTCCAGCATCATGTATTGAAGAGATTATCCTTTCTCCATCGCATATTCTTTGTTCCTTTGTCATAAATTAATTGTTCATATATATGTGGGTTTATTTCTGATCTCTCCATTCTATTTCTTTGATATGTGGGTCTGTTTTTGTGCAAGTACCATACTGATTTAATTACTAAATCCTGGTAGTATAGTTTGAAATCAGGGAGCATGATATTACCAGTTTCATTCTTCTTTCTCAAGATTATTGTTGTTACTGGGAATATTTTGTGTTTCCATACAGATTTTAGGAAATGTGTTCTAGTTCTGTGAAATATGCCATTGGAATTTGGATGGCAACTGCACTGAATCCATAGATTGCTTTGGGTAGTATAGACATTTTAACAATATTAATTCTTCCAGCTCATGAACATGATATATCTTCTCATTTGTATCTTCTTCAACTTCTTCCATCAAGGTCTTACAATTTTCCAAGTGTAAGTCTTTTATTTTCTTGGTTAGATTTATTCCTAGGTTTTATTCTTTTTGATGCAATGGGATTTTCTTCTTAATTTTGCTTTAATGGGATTTTCTTCTTAATTTTGCTTTAATGGGATTTTCTTCTTAATTTTGCTTTCTGATAGTTCAGTATTAGCCTATAGAATTGTCACTGATTTCTGTCATTTTGAATCATGCAATTTTGCTGAAATATTTATTATTTCTAACAGATTTTAAGTGGGATCTTTAGGATTTTTCTATATATATAGCATCATATCATTTGCAAATAATAACAATTTTACTTCTTCTTTTCTGATTTGAATGTACTTCATTTTTTTTTCTTTCCTAAATGCTCTACCTAAGACTTCCAATACTATGTTGAATAACAATGGTGATAGGTGGCATCCTTATCTTGTTCCTGATCTTAGAGGAAAAGCTTTCACTTTTCAGTACTAAGTATGATGCTAGCTGTGGCCTTGTCACATTTGGCTTTTGTTACACTGAGATATGTTCCCTCTATCCTGACTTTATTGAGACTTTTTTTTTGGTCATAAATGGATGTTTAATTTTCTCAAATGCTTTTTCTGCATCTATTGAGATAATATTGTGATTCTTCACTCATTTTGTTAATGTGGTGTATCATGCTGATTGAGTTTTCAGATGTTGAACCATCCTTGCATTCCTGATATTAATCTTGATGTATAATCTTTATAACCTATTGTTTAATTCAGTTTGCTATTTTATTGAGGATTTCTGCATCTATGTTTATGATAAATTTTAGCCTAAAGTTTTCTTTTTTTGTGGTATTTTTGTCTGGTTTTGGTATCAGGGTAGTGCTGGCTTCCTAAAATGTATTTGAAAGTGTTCCCTCCTCTTCAATTTTGGGTGACTTTGAAAAGGATAGGTGTTAATTCTTTAAATACCTAAAAGAATTCTCCAGTGAAATCATCTGGTCCTGAAGTAGGAGATGCACAGCCAACACCCTGTGGACCCAGATAAACTTCAGTTCTACAGTTAAGTATCCTTAGGCTCAAACTGGGCATCTTGCTAATGATAATTAAGCAACTGATTGTGCCTCTGTTTCCTGTTGGTTCTAGGAAATCCAAATGCAAATTTATAGCCCAAATAATAGCACCCCATGTTCTCTTTCATGATTATAAGTTATGTTCATTTTTAAGTGTGATCATGGCTTTCTTTTTTCATATATATTTTCCTGGCATTGTTTCCCTATTTCTTTATATCATCTATCAATGTTTTATGGCATGAATTTTTATTATTGCAGCTCTTCAGTAGTCCTCCAGTACTCTTACCTGGGAAATTCCATGGATGGAGGAGCCTTGTAGGCTGCAGTCCATGGGGTCGCTAAGAGCCGGACATGACTGAGTGACTTCACTTTCACTTTTCACTTTCATGCATTGGAGAAGGAAATGGCAACTCCAGTGTTCTTGCCTGGAGAATCTCAGGGACAGAGGAGCCTGGTGGGCTTCTATCTATGGGATCGCACAGAATCGGACACAACTGATGCGACTTAGCAGTAGTAGCAGCAGCAGAGGTCTTCTTTCAGTCTATTCATTGCATTCATTCTGTTCATTCATCTCTTTATTTCATAAAATATATTCAATCTCTCCTCATCTCTGGAAGACTTTAAGATATTAAAACTGATTGCTATAAATATGTAGTTCTCCTATATGTTATCAAGAATGATTTAAAATAAGAAATAAATCAATAAAGGGATGTATAATACATTGTTGAGGATTTACTATACCACTCCTTTCAGGAAGACTAACATACCCCCCCAAAAAAAAACTGTTTAAACATTGTTAATGCAAGTTAAGCAATTCATGGAAGAGATTCATGAAAACAAGACCTTCCCCAAACTCCTGAGATAAGATCTCCATAAGTAATTTTCTTGCTTCAAAATTCTAATGTAAAAGCAAGATCATCTGAGCATGTTCAAAACTCTTTCAGTAAACAGAATATTGTCTTCTCTCTTTCTCTAATCCAGAAAAGTATTTATATCATGCAGCTTGTGAATCACACTTGTTTACATGAATGGGGAATGAGAAAAAAAAATAACAGCCTTGCCAAATGAGCAGTGTATGTATACAAAGAAATTCACAAATTACAGTGATTATTCTGAACATCTGATTCAAGAGAGAATCATCCCCCAGTCTTAGAAACATCTGAAGATGAAAACCCAAGAGTAAATCCTATTGACTCTAGCATAAACACTCAATCTGTTTTAAATTTTATCTGCATTAACACATTTGCCTGGACTATCCAATTGCCTTGGAATTAGACTCCTTTATTCCTGGCATGTTCCTTACAATCTATTCTCCAGAAAGAATACAGAGAGAATTTTCTAATGTAATGATTCACCCAAGCTTTAGGACAGTACTTACATCTAAAGAGGGAGAAAAGGAGGAAGGGCAGAGGCAAAGAGAAGGGACACTTTAACTATAGTTCAATGTTTTATCTCTTTTAAAAGAGAGAAATCTAAAAGGTATATAACAACAGATATATTAATATCTGTTTTCACTCAGTGGTGGGAACATAATCTCTTTTATTAATTTGTTTCTTTTTTATTTTAATTGTGCTGAAATACAACATAAAATTTACCAACTTAATCAGTTTTAAGTGTACAGTTCAGTAGCATTAGGTATATTCACATTGCTGGCTACCATCACCACCATCCACTCAGAAAACACTTTTCATCTTGCAAAATCACTACGAACAAAGCTAGTGGAGGTGATGGAATCCCAGTTGAGCTGTTTCAAATCCTGAAAGATGATGCTGTGAAAGTGCTGCACTCAATCTGCCAGCAAATTTGGAAAACTCGGCAGTGGCCACAGGACTGGAAAAGGTCCGTTTTCATTCCAATTCCAAAGAAAGGCAATGCAAAAGAATGCTCCAATTACCGCACAATTGCACTCATCTCACATGCTAGTAAAGTAATGCTCAAAATCCTCCAAGCCAGGCTTCAGCAATACGTGAACCGTGAACTCCCTGATGTTCAAGCTGGCTTTAGAAAAGGCAGAGGAACCAGAGATCAAATTGCCAACATCCGCTGGATCATGGAAAAAGCAAGAGAGTTCCAGAAAAACATCTACTTCTGCTTTATTGACTATGCCAAAGCCTTTGACTGTGTGGATCACAATAAACTGTGGAAAATTCTGAAAGAGATGGGAATACCAGACCACCTAACCTGCCTCTTGAGAAATCTGTATGCAGGTCAGGAAGCAACAGTTAGGACTGGACATGGAACAACAGACTGGTTCCAAATAGGAAAAGGAGTGCGTCAAGGCTGTATATTGTCACCCTGCTTATTTAACTTATATGCAGAGTACATCATGAGAAACGCTGGACTGGAAGAAACACAAGCTGGAATCAAGATTGCCGGGAGAAATATCAATAACCTCAGATATGCAGATGACACCACCCTTATGGCAGAAAGTGAAGAGGAGCTAAAAGGCCTCTTGATGAAAGTGAAAGAGGAGAGTGAAAAAGTTGGCTTAAAGCTCAACATTCAGAAAACGAAGATCATGGCATCTGGTCCCATCACTTCATGGGAAATAGATGGGGAAACAGTGGAAACAGTGCCAGACTTTATTTTTTTGGGCTCCAAAATCACTGCTGATGGTGACTGCAGCCATGAAATTAGAAGACGCTTACTCCTTGGAAGAAAAGTTATGTCCAACCTAGATAGCATTTTCAAAAGCAGAGACATTACTTTGCCGACTAAGGTCCGTCTAGTCAAGGCTATGGTTTTTCCTGTGGTCATGTATGGATGTGAGAGTTGGACTGTGAAGAAGGCTGATCGCCGAAGAATTGATGCTTTTGAAGTGTGGTGTTGGAGAAGACTCTTGAGAGTCCCTTGGACTGCAAGGAGATCCAACCAGTCCATTCTGAAGGAGATCAACTCTGGGGTTTCTTTGGAAGGAATGATGCTAAAGCTGAAACTCCAGTACTTTGGCCACCTCATGCGAAGAGTTGACTCATTGGAAAAGACTCTGATGCTGGGAGTGATTGGGGGCAGGAGAAGAAGGGGACGACCGAGGATGAGATGGCTGGATGGCATCACTGACTCGATGGATGTGAGTCTGAGTGATCTCCGAGAGATGGTGATGAACAGGGAGGCCTGGCATGCTGCGATTCATGGGGTCGCAAAGAGTCGGACACGACTGAGTGACTGAACTGAACTGAACTGAACTGAATTAAATAACAACTCCCCATTTCCCCCTACTCCAAGCCCCTGGTAGCCACATTCTACTTTGTGTATCTGTGAATTAGACCAATCAAGGTATCTCAAAAAAGTGGAATTGTACAATATTTGTCCTCTCCATTTCTTGATCTAATTGAAATATACCATTATTTAAATAAAGACTTCTATGAAATAAAGTAAAAGCAAAGCTCTCTTCCATCACATCTTAGAGAAAATCAGTTTTAAGATTTTTTAATGTTAAGTACTTTGCCAACAAAGGTCCGTCTAGTCAAGGTTATGGTTTTTCCAGTAGTCATGTAGGGATGTGAGAGTTGGACTGTGAAGAAAGCTGAGCGCCACAGAATTGATGCTTTTGAACTGTGGTGTTGGAGAAGACTCGAGAGTCCCTTGGACTGCAAGGAGATCCAACCAGTCCATTCTGAAGGAGATCAGCCCTGGGATTTCTTTGGAAGGAATGATGGTAAAGCTGAAACTCTAGTACTTTGGCCACCTCATGCGAAGAGTTGACTCATTGGAAAAGACTGTGATGCTGGGAGGGATTGGGGGCAGGAGGAGAAGGGGACGCCAGAGGATGAGATAGCTGGATGGCACCACTGACTCGATGGACATGAGTTTGAGTGAACTCCGGGAGTTAGTGATGGACAGGGAGGCCTGGCGTGCTGCAGTTCATGGGGTCGCAAAGAGTCAGACACGATTGAGCGACTGAACTGAACTGAACTGAATGTTAAGTGTCTCTATTTAACACATATCCTTCCAGATTATACCCAGAGGGATACAATGGAACAGATACTCCTATCGGTTTTTGCACTAAAGGTATCTTGGTATCCTGTTTATCTTTCTCAGATAATATTATAATTATCTATGTGTGAGTCTCTCTAGTCCACTAGAAAACTTTTCCCTCAATTATGGGAATGGTATCTTACTTCCCTTTTCACTTCCAATGTTAAGCACAGTTACTGGCACATAACAGATGCTTAATAAATATCTATTGAATAAATGAATGAACTAACTTTTCTATTAAGGCTCCTTTATTTTTAAACCATTGAACACATATTGATAATTTGAAACTCTCTCCCTGAAATATGTTGGGACTTCCCTGGTAGTCCAATGATTGGGAATTCACCTTCCAATGCAGAGGGTACAGGTTTGATCCCTGATTGGGGAGGTAGGATCTCACGTGCCTCACAGCCAAGGAACCAAGGCAATAAACAGAAGCAATGTTGTGGCAAATTTGGTAAAGACTAAGAATGGTCCACATCAAAAGGAACACATGTAAGTCAGGTCTAGTGAGGTGGATGAACCTAGAGCCTATTATACAGAAGTCAGAGAAAAACAAATATATTAATGCATATATATGGAATATAGAAAGATGGTAATGATGAACCTTTTGTAGGGTAGCGGTGGAGATGCAGACATAGAGAAGAGACTTGTGGACACAGTAGGGGAAGGAGAGGGTGGGGCAAATTGAGAGAGTAGCATTGAAACATATATATTACCATATGTAAATTAGATAGCCAGTGGGAATTTGCTACATGACACTGGGGAGCACTCAGTGACAACCTAAAGGGGTGGGATGGAGGTGAGAGATGGGAGGGAAGTTCAAGAGGGAGGGGACATATGTGTACCTATGACTGATTCATGTTGATGTATGGCAGAAACCAACACAATATTGTAAAGCAATTATCCTCCAATTAAAAATAAATAATTTTTTTAAAAAAGAATGGTGTACATAAAAAAAAAGAGAAATATATAATCTGTTCCAAATACATGATCAGTTTTAAGTCATCTTTTTTATCTTTCTTTCTTGCCTTTACAGTAAACTCAACTCTTCTTGAAGCTTCGGTAGCACAAGGAGATTTCTCTTGCCTGCATTTCGTCAGTAGCATTCATTCATATGACTGATCTCTCTTCCTTACAGCCTTATCTTGCTACATCACACATTTGAAACTCTAAGTAATTTTCAGGCAGCTGTAACTGAAGAGATATTATGGCTGTTGAAGTTGTGCCAGTTGCCACTTAACCATACCCATAACTCAAGCACAGCACAGACAAGCACAACCTTCATGGGAAAAAAAGGCTTATCATTCATTATTTTATAGCAATTACTCCCTTTATTCTGCCAAGCCTGCCATTGCTCAGGATGCCAAGGAAAAAGAATTGATCATAGTGGATCACAAATTCAAACTCATGGGAAAATGTTAAATAAATGAAATAAAACAAGGAATTAAATTATTCTTGATTAAATATATCAGTAAAAATGAACCCAAATCCAGTCTGTGTCTTAGATGCAGCAACATGGATCAGTGAAAGATCATATACCTTGGATGGAGAATACCTCAACTCATGTCCCGTTTTGATGTGTGACCACAGACAATTCCCATAGCTTTGCTAACATTTTATTTCCTCAAGTGGGAAGAATATAGAGGATTAAATGAGAAAGGGTAATGTTAATATTTTTTATATACTGTAATCTTACTCTAAAAATAAGATCACATATTTATTAGAAGAATTTGCCAAAGAAATAGCTGAAGACTAAGAAGTGGGTATATCAAAGGGTAAAAGGGTTGGAAAAAAAAAGGTGGGGGGAGTAAAATTGAGCTCAAATTTCTATGTTGAAGAACATTGACTTTTGTGACAAAGCACTTTCAGCTCAGTTTTCTATGTTCTTCTATGACAATTACGGAGAAAGCAATGGCACCCCACTCCAGTACTCTTGCTTGGAAAAATCCCATGGACAGAGGAGCCTGGTGGGCTACAGTCCATGGGTCACTAAGAGTCATACACAACTGGGAGACTTCACTTTCACTTTTCACTTTCATGTATTGGAGAAGGAAATGGCAACCCACTCCAGTGTTCTTGCCTGGAGAATCCCAGGGATGGGGGAGCCTGGTGGTCTGCCGTCGATGGGGTCGCACAGAGTCGAACACAACTGAAGCAACTTAGCAGCAGCAGCAGCTATGACAATCAGAAGGGGATGATGGTGATATTTTAGACTAGCACCATTCAGTTCAGTCACTCAGTCAGGTCCGACTCTTTGCAGCCCCATGAATTGCAGCACGTCAGGCCTCCCTGTCCATCACCAACTCCCAGAGTTCACTCAGACTCACATCCATTGAGTTGGTGATGCCATCATTCTCTGTTGTCCCCTTCTCCTCCTGCCCCCAGTCCCTCCCAGCACCAGAGTCTTTTCCAATGAGTCAACTCTTCGCATGAGGTGGCCAAAGTACTGGAGTTTCAGCTTTAGCATCATTCCTTCCAAAGAACACCTAGGACCGATCTCCTTCAGAATGGACTGGTTGGGTCTCCTTGCAGTCCAAGGGACTCTCAAGAGTCTTCTCCAACACCACAGTTCAAAAGCATCAATTCTTCTGTGCTCAGCTTTCTTCACAGTCCAACTCTTACATCCATACATGATTACTGGGAAAACCATAGCCTTGACTAGACAGACTTTTGTTGGCAAAGTAATGTCTGCTTTTTAATATGCTTTCTAGATTGGTCATAACTTCCCTTCCAAGGAGTAAGCGTCTTTTAATTTCATGGCTGCCATCACCATCTGCAGTGATTTTGGAGCCCAAAAAAATAAAGTCTGACACTGTTTCCTCAGCCATTAAAAAGAATAAAATAATTCCACTTGCAGCAATATGGACTCAACTAGAGATTATCGTCATACTCAGTGAAGTAAATCAGACAGAGAAAGACAAATATCATATGGTATCACTTATTTGTGGAATCTTAAAAAACTGATACAAATAAATTTATATACAAAACAGAAACAGACTCAAAGACTTTGAGAATAAATTTATGTTCATCAAAGGGGAAAGATTGTGGGGAGGGATAAATTATGAGTCTGGGATTAACATATATGCACTTTTATAGGCCATCAACAGATTATCTACAGAAAATAGATAATCAACAAAGCTATGGTTTTTCCAGTAGTCATGTACAGATGTGAGAGTTGGACCATAAAGAAGGCTGAGCACCAAAGAATTGATGCTTTTGAATTGTGATACTGAAGAAAACTCTGTCCCTTACACAGCAGGGAGATCCTAAGAAAAGCAACCCTGAATATTCATTGGAAGTGCTGATGCTGAAACTGAAGCTTCAAGATTTTGGCCACCTGATGCAAAGGGTTTACTCATTGGAAAAGACGCCAATGCTGGGAAAGACTGAGGGAAGGAGAAGGAGGCAACAGAAGATGAGATGGTTGGATGGCATCACCTACTCAATGGACAGGAGTTTGAGTGAAGGACAGGGAAGCCTTGCATGCTGCAGTTCGTGGAGTCACAATGAGTCAGACATGACTTAGTGACTGAACAACAACCGTGCAGCTGCACAACCTGAAGGCCAGAAGTGATCCTAAGGCTGCCTTTGTCTGCTGAACTTATCCTAATTCTTGTGCTATCTCCCCAACTATTGAATGAACTTCTAATTGCCCCTCCATCTCCCCCTTACCTCCCTCCAGCCCTTTCTTTATACTCAGCCAGAAGGAGTAAGGTTTTTAAAACATTACCGGGTAGCTCAGAGGTAAAGAATTCGCCTGCCAATGCAGGAGACAGAGGAGACACAGGTTTGATACCTGGGTCAGGAAGATCCACTGGAGGAGGAAATGGTAACCCATTCCAGTATTCTTGCATGGAAAAATTCCATGGTCAGAGGAGCCTGGCAGTCCATAGGGTCACAATGATTCGGACACAACTTAGCAACTGAACACAAGCACAAACACACATCTTACACCCTAGCTTGTCTTCCTAGTGCATTTAGGATAAGGATAAAAATTTCTCTAATGGAGTCATCAGGTCCTGGAAGATTTGGTCCCTACCTCCCACCCAGTCAGGGTTCTAACTACTCAAAATTCCATTCAGGCCCTGAAAGAGGCAATGTTCCTTCTCGCCTCAGGCCCCTTGCATATGCTGTTTTCTCTTTCTGAAATGATCCACCTTCTACCCACTCAACCCAAGTAACACCTTCCATCCATCAGATCTCAGCTTTAATGACATTTTCTCAGAGAAGCTTTTCTGACCCCCATATCCCTAGGAAACAATACTGGGTCACCATAACCATCAAGACAGTTGCAATGGTAACTAAACACCTAAGAGAGTACAGCTGATCCCCTTTATTCCTGAATTCTTTACTCACTAAAATTTATTTGTAATCTGAAAATCAGTACTATCATAACACTCTAGAATTTTTAGTCTTTTTTTCCAATTTAATGGGAATCCATGTTTGTATTTGTTCAATAAATTCTTTTAAAGAGTTAACCAACAATGATTACTGAATAACAAAATATACAAATATCAGTTAAATGTTCAACAGGTACTCAAGTTAATTCATCACTGCCTTCTCCCCCTCAAAACAAGCTTCTCCCATCACTATTTCCCCTGTGACCCAAGTCAGAATTCCAGAAGTTATCCTCACATTTCCCAGTGCTTCCTATATATATCCACTAGTTCTCCAGAACCACTTGACCATCTCCTTAGTGAGCACAAAACCTCACTATAGCCCTTCCGAAGACTCCAAACCTGTCTTCCCACACTCTCCCAACTCTCTCTGCAATACCAGTTTGGGCCAGACTCAACGATTTCTGGCTCCCCAGGTGTGCCATGCTCTCCCTGAAGCTGGCTCATTTTGGATCACCCTTGAGAATCCCTTCACCTGGGATTGGTTTCCTCCTGCTTGCCCTTCAGGCCCCAGCTTACATATTCTTCCACAAAGAAAGCTTCCTACATCCTAGAGGTTGGGTTAATAGTCCTTCTTCACATTCCTTGTGATGACTCCATTACGCTGCTTACAGGATTCCTATTTTCTAAGTTTATCTCATATGTCTCCCCTAGAGACTCCTTGAGATCTTAATACATACCATATTTCATGGTTATAGCTTCTGAACTTAGCATAGTATCAGACTTAAGAAAGTTGCTCATGTCCATTCCTGCCCTACAAATAGGTTCATCTGTACCATTTTTATGAGATTCCACACATATGCATAAATATATGATATTTGTTTTTCTTTCCATTTCACTCTGTATGACAGGTCCATTCACATCTCTAGAAAAGATGCCATTTCATTCTTTTTTATGGCTGAGTAATATTCCATTGTGTAGCAATGGCACCCCACTCCAGTACTCTTGCCTGGAAAATCCCATGGACAGAGGAGCCTGGTGGGCTGCAGTCCATGGGGTCGCTAAGAGTCAGAAACGACTGAGCGACTTCACTTTCACTTTTCACTTTCATGCATTGGAGAAGGAAATGGCAACCCACTCCAGTGTTCTTGCCTGGAGAATCCCAGGGACGGGGGAGCCTGGTGGGCTGCCGTCTATGGGGTTGCACAGAGTTGGACATGACTGAAGCAACTTAGCAGCAGCAGCATACATATACCACCACTTATTAATCCATTCATCTGTCATTGGATGTTTATGTTGTTTCCATGTCTTGGCTATTGTAATTTTTTAATAAAAACTTATTTATTTTAATATGGCTATTAAAATTAGTGTTGCAATGAACACTAGGGTATATGTATCATTTTGAATTATGATTTTCAGAGTATATGCCTAATAGTGAGATTGCTGGGCCATATGGCAGTCCTATTTTTAGTTTTTTGAAAAACGTTCATACTGTTCTAAACAGGGGCTGTATCACTAGATGGATGGGATGAGGGGGGAGGTCTAAAAGTAAGGGAATATATGTATACATACATGGATGACACACTTTGTTGTACAGCAGAAACTAACACAACACTGAAAAGCAATTCAGTCTCGGTTTCAGTTTAGTCACACAGTCGTTTCTGACTCTTTGCAACCCCATGGACTGAAGCACGCCAGGCTTCCCCGTCCATCACCAACACCCGGAGCTTACTCAAACTCATGTCCATCAAGTTGGTGATACCATCCAACCATCTCATCCTCTGTCCTCCCCTTCTCCTCCTGCCTTCAATATTTCCCAGCATCAGGGTCTTTTCCAAAGAGTCAGTTCTTCACATCAGGTGGTCAAACTATTGAAACTTCAGCTTCAGTATTAATCCTTCCAATGAATATTCAGGACTGATGTCTTTGGGATTGACTAGTTTAATCTCCTTGCAGTCCAAGGGACTCTCAAGAGTCTTCTCCAATCCGACAGTTCAAAAGCATCAATTCTGCAGCACTCAGCTTTGTTTATGGTTCAACTCTTACATCCACACATGACTACAGAAAAAATCATAGCTTTGACGTGACAGGCCTTTGTCAACAAAGTCATGTCTCTGCTTTTTAATATGCTGTCTAGGTTTGTCATAGCTTTTCTTCAAAGGAGCAAGCCTCTTTTAATTTCATGGCCGCAGTCACCATCTGCAGTGGAGCCCAAGAAAATAAAGTCTGTCACGTCACTGTTTCCATTGTTCTCCATCTATTTGCCATGAAGTGATGGGACCAGATGCCATGATCTTCAGTTCAGTTCAGTCGCTCAGTAGTGTTCGACTCTTTGCGACCCCATGAATCGCAGCACGCCAGGCTTCCCTGTCCATTACCAACTCCCGGAGTTCACTCAGACTCACGTCCATCGAGTCCGTGATGCCATCCAGCCATCTCATTCTCTGGCGTCCCCTTCTCCTCCTGCCCCCAATCCCTCCCAGCATCAGAGTCTTTTCCAATGAGTCAGCTCTTCGCATGAGGTGGCCAAAGTACTGGAGTTTCAGCTTTAGCATCAGTCCTTCCAAAGAAATCCCAGGGCTGATCTCCTTCAGAACGGACTGGTTGGATCTCCTTGCAGTCCAAGGGACTCTCAAGACTCTTCTCCAACACCACAGTTCAAAAGCATCAATTCTTTGGTGCTCAGCTTTCTTCACAGTCCAACTCTCACATCCATACATGACCACTGGAAAAACCATAGCCTTGACTAAACGGACCTTAGTTGGCAAAGTAATTTCTCTGTTTTTGAATATACTATCTAGGTTGGTCATAACTTTTCTTCCAAGGAGTAAGCGTCTTTTAATTTCATGGCTGCAGTCACCATCTGCAGTGATTTTGGAGCCCAAAATATAAAGTCTGACACTGTTTCCACTGTTTCCCCATCTATTTCCCATGAAGTGATGGGACCGGATGCCATGATCTTCATTTTCTGAATGTTGAGCGTTAAGCCAACTTTTTCACTCTCCTCTTTCACTTTCATCAAGAGGCTTTTCACATTCCAGGATGTCTGGCTCTAGATGAGTGATCACACCATCATGATTATCTGGGTCGTGAAGATCTTTTTTGTACAGTTCTTCTGTGTATTCTTGCCATCTCTTCTTAATATCTTCTGCTTCTGTTAGGTCCATACCATTTCTGTCCTTTATCGAGCCCATCTTTGCATGAAATGTTCCCTTGGTATCTCTAATTTTCTTGAAGAGATCTCTAGTCTTTCCCATTCTATTCTTTTCCTCTATTTCTTTGCATTGATCACTGNCAGTCCAGCGTTTCTCATGATGTACTCTGTATGTAAGTTAAATAAGCAGGGTGACAATATACAGCCTTGACGGACTCCTTTTCCTATTTGGAACCAGTCTGTTGTTCCATGTCCAGTTCTAACTGCTGCTTCCTGACCATAGGTCAAATCCAGACTCTCACCTGCTTTTGTTAGTTTTTTTAAACTGGGGCACAGCTAGGCCCATTCACTTACATATTGTCCATGACTATTTTCTTGCTACAACTGCAAATCTGAGTAGTCACTACAGACATTATAAAGCGTCTGAAAAGACCAAAGTATTTACTATCTGGCACATTAAAGAAAACAGTTGCTGATCTGTACTCTAGGTTCTGCTTGAAAATGGAATAGTTTTATCTTTAGTTCATTTCATCTTACATATGATCATATTAGTAAAATCGAAGAACTATGGACAGAGGTTCGTCACATTGTACCAGAGGCAGTGATCAAGGCCATCCCCAAGGGGAAAACAGGCAAAATAGTTTTCTGAGGAGGCCTTAAGAGTAGCTGTGAAAAGAAGAGACGCAAAAGGCAAAGGCGAAAAGCAAAGATATACCCATTTGAATGCAGAGTTCCCAAAAATAGCAAGCAGAGATAAGAAAGCCTTCCTCAGTGATTAATGCAAAGAAATAGAGGAAAACAACAGAATGGGAAAGACTAGAGATCTCTTCAAGAAAATTAGAGATACCAAGAGAACATTTCATGCAAAGATGGGCTCGATAAAGGACAGAAATGGTATGGACCTAACAGAAGTAGAAGATATTAAAACGAGGTGGCAAGAATACACAGAAGAACTGTACAAAAAAGATCTTCATGACCCAAATAATCACGATGGTGTGATCACTCGCCTAGAGCCAGACATCCTGGACTGTGAAGTCAAGTGGGCCTTAGGAAGCATCATTACAAACAAAGCTAGTGGAGATGATGGAATTTCAGTTGAGCTCTTTCAAATCCTGAAAGATGAGGCTGTGAAAGTGCTGCCCTCAATATGCCAGCAAATTTGGAAAACTCAGCAGTGGCCACAGGATTGGAAAAGGTCAGTTTTCATTCCAATCGCAAAGAAAGGCACTGCCAAAGAATGCTCCAACTACTGCACAACTGCACTCATCTCATATGCTACCAAAGTAATGCTCAAAATTCTCCAAGCCAGGCTTCAACAGTACATGAACCATGAATTTCCAGATGTTCAAACTGGTTTTAGAAAAGGCAGAGGGACTAGAGATCAATTTGCCAACATCCACTGGATCATTCAAAAAGGAAGAGAGTTACAGAAAAACATCTACTTCTGCCTTATTGACTATGCCAAAGCCTTTGACTGTGTGGACCACAACAAACTGTGGAAAATTTCTAAAGAGATGGGCATATTAGACCACCTGACCTGCCTCTTGAGATATCTGTATGCAGGTCAGGAAGCAACCGTTAGAACTGGACATGGAACAACAGACTGGTTCCAGATAGGAAAGGAGTACGTCAAGGCTGTATATTGTCATCAACTTCTATGTAGAGTACATCATGAGAAACACTGGGCTGGATGAAGCACAAACCAGAATCAAGATTGCTGAGAAAAATATCAATAACCTCAGATATGAGATGACACCACCCTTATGGCAGAAAGTGAAGAAGAAATAAAGAGCCTCTTGATGAAAATGAACAAGAGTGAAAAAGTTGGCTTAAAGCTCAACACTCGGAAAACTAAGATCATGGCATCTGGTCCCATCACTTCATGGCAAATAGATGGGGAAACAGCAGAAACGGTGTCAGGCTTTATTTTGGGGGGTTCCAAAATCAGTGCAGATGGTGACTGCAGCCATGAAATTAAAAGACGCTTGCTCCCTCCGAAGGAAAATTATGACCAACCTAGATAGCATATTCAAAAGCAGAGACATTACTTTGCCAACAAATGTCCATCTAGTCAAGGCTATTGTTTTTCCAGTGGTCATTTATGGATGAGAGAGTTGGACTATAAAGTAAACTGAGTGCCGAAGAATTGATGCTTTTGAACTGTGGTGTTGAAAAAGACTCTTGAGAGTCCCTTGGACAGCAAAGAGACCCAACCAGAATCCTAAAGGAAATGAGTCCTGAATATTCATTGGAAGGACTGATGCTGAAGCTGAAACTCCAATATGTCGTCCACCTGATGTGACGAACTGACTCACTTGAAAAGACTCGGATGCTGGGAATGGTTGAAGGTAGGAGAAGTGGATTACAGCGGATGACATCACCGACTCAATGGGTATGAGTTTGAATAAGCTCTGGGAGTTGGTGATGGACAGAGGGGCCTGGCGTGCTGCAGTCCATGGAGTCACAAAGAGTCAGACACAACTGAGTGTCTGAACTGAACTGAACTGAACTGTATCATATAGACCTGAAAAATACCAACTGACACAACATTCTGTCTAGAAACCTCCTTAGTCAAATACACAAATTCATTAGATATAGTTTCTATATTTCATATTGCCACAGATTACAGCATTGTCAAACCTGCCGCCTCTATACGACAGGGCAAAAATTCACCTTTTCTCCAGACTCACATAACTGTTTCCTCACTCTTACCAGCCTCTACTGACTGTCACCTTGAGGTTCTTTTAGCCTACACTCACTGCCTAGATCCAAGCCAATGACACATTTTAGATTTTCGTTACAGCAGCAACTTCAGTTCAGTTCAGTTCAGTTGCTCAGTCGTGTCTGACTCTTTGCGACCCCATGAATCGCAGCACGCCAGGCCTCCCTGTCCATCACCATCTCCCAGAGTTCACTCAGACTCACGTCCATCGAGTCCGTGATGCCATTCAGCCATCTCATCCTCGGTCGTCCCCTTCTCCTCCTGCCCCCAATCCCTCCCAGCAGCAGAGTCTTTTCCAATGAGTCAACTCTTCGCATGAGGTGGCCAAAGTACTGGAGTTTCAGCTTTAGCAACACACTATATATGTAACAATCTGTGAAGTATAACATAGAATTTAACAGCTTAAGACAACAAAAATATATTCGCTCCTAGTTTTTGGGTCGGAATCTGGGAGTAACTTAGTTGGGTTGTTCTGATTCAGAGTTTCTGCTGAGGTTGTAGTCAAGATTGGGCTGAACTGAACTCATCTGAAACTTGCAGATCCACTTCATGCATTTGTAGGTAGGCCTCAGTTCTTCACCATAAAGCCCTCTCCATAGGCTCCCTGATTGTTGTGACATTGGCAGCTGGCTTTCCCAAGTGAGTGATCTGAAAGAGGGTCATAATGTGGAAACCACAGTACAGTTACAGTCTAATCTTGGGAGTTACTTATTATCACTTATCTGGTACTTGTTTGGTTATACAAACCAACACTGGTACAACGTAGGATTACACAAGGACGTGAATAATGGGAAGTGGACTTCATGGGGTCCTATATTGAAGAATGGCTACCACAATGGCTCACCCATATTGCCATCAATTAGTGTTCAGTGTAGCTGAAGTGCGTTGGATTTAATTTTTGTGGGTCTTCCATCTAAGTTGAGCTTTTCATTGCATGAAGGCTGAGTTCCAGGTGGCAACAAGTAAAAGCTTCCAATTCTCTTAAGCCTGGCCTTAGAAATCCCAGAATGTTCTTCTGCTACATTCTGTTTGTAAAAGTTAGTCACAGGTCAGTCAAGATTCAAGGAAAGCAGAAGTAAGCTCCATCTCTTAATATGAAGAATGGCAAATATATACAGGAAGAGAGGAACTGTTAGAGGACACTTTTGAGGATGAGCTAACATTGGAAATGAATACCAAATGTTATTCCACTCCTGCTCTCTGATCTAGTGTAGGAGATTCCCATTTCCTCATCTAAAATCCAGAGGGCACGGTTGTCTATTGAACTAATCCCTAGATGTCAACCTTCTGGGACACAGAGAGGATTTTAAAGGAGTTAAAACTAGAAGAGCAAAAAAAATAAATAAATAAAACTAGAAGAGAAAATATGTGCCACAGTTCTGAAATATAAATTATAAATACTCCCAGGGGAATTATATTTTCAGCAAAATGATATAATTAAAAGGTTTCAATTATGTATAAAAGAAGCTGAGTAAACAGGATGATTTTTATAATTAGCTCCTTCCCTTTGGCCTGGTCAATTGCAGGTACAGAAGTTCTTCACTTTGAATATTAAACTCTACGTGGTACAAAAGTTGGAAATCACATAGGTCTGACTGACTATTCACATATTAATTTCTATTAAAGAAGAGTTTGGAATAAAAGTAAATGCTGTTACTATGAACCCCCTTCTTTACACTTATGTTAACACAGCTAGAACAAATAGCCACATTTTATATCTTTTCTTTAAAATTAGTAGCCTACTTCAGGTTCTACATTCCAACTCCTGGCTACCAAACCCTTCTAGCCTTCCCAGTTAATCTGCAGCTTTTTTTTTTTTGTAGAGACAGGGCCCATGACTATACATCTGGCTTTAATTTACAATCCATATGAACATGAATGGTTTTCCTTGGTGATAAATGTAGCCATTTTCTAGACACTACTTACTAGAGTGCTTCCACCCATCAGATCATAGCCTAGAGATAGTGTTAACTCAGACCCTGCCTGATACTATCACATTGCCTCATACATTGTATCTGTGGTCACCCACATTGGAGTCAGTCCTCTAACCCCTGTTTCATTCAGGCCTGACTTAATCTCTTCTCTTTAATGACTTGTCTTTGAAGAAAGCACTGTACTAGATGTCATGCACATTAGAAAAAAGGAAATCTAGTAATTTAGCTGTGCTTTGGGCAGTGACAATATTTTTTCATGACCACCTGAAAATCTAATGTTGTATGGATGGTTACCTATCATCTTCAAAAGTTAACAACAAAAGCTAGCAGCATGGCATTTTGACATTTAGTGCTAACATCCCAAGTAAGAAGGTTGCATTTTTGTACTCTGTTCAAAACACTCTTGCTATGGATTTGCATGCCCGTGATAAACTTTTTTCACCTTGCAAAAAGCACTATTAAAGTGTTTTCATATTTTGGTATGTGTTTGAATTTTAAGCTTTCAAAAATCTATCTAATTGCTATCATTTTTTATCTCTTCCATTAAGCTAAATATTTCATATCGTCCTTTAAAACCAAGGCAGTGATAATCTGGTTGTCAATATTCCCATCACTCATTCAAAAACCTCCATTAGTCAGAAACTTGATGAATTTTTAATATATTATTTTCAATGGTACTATCATATTTTAATGCAGGATATGGTACTATTTCAGATGCAATGTGTTTTGTAAATATTAATCTTCAAATAAATGGGTATATCTCTGCTATTCCATAAACATAAACATGGAAATAGAGCTAATAAATAAATTGCCCAGGATCTCACAAAAATCAAAGCAAAATTAGGATATCACCAATTTTATCTCCATCTGTGTCCTTGGATTATAAAATCAGACTCTTAAGAAGTTTTGTAGGCCACTGTACAAAATATGAGTCAAACTATTTTATGGGCCAGCTGTGCATGAGGATATAACGGATGGCTCTAAAATAGCGTTGTCTGCAAAATACAGATTGCATGGAAAGAGTATATAAAACATATAAGGTCAGATTACAGTATAATAATAACATAAAAATATCTCCATCACCCAGTTTAGGAAATAGAGCATCACCAGTTAAAAGCCCTCTGTTTTACCTCCTTAAGTACATTTTGCCTTCACTTCCACTTCCCAGAGAAAACCACCATCCTGAATTTTGTATTGTTTCCTAAGTTTCTTTATATTTTTATAACCTGTGCATGAATTTTCACACAATGTACAACTTCTATGAACTTTTCACATATTGTGTTTAACATAAATGGAATCTTACCATTCTCTGTCTGACTTGCTTCTTACACCAAACAATATACTTGGAGATTTATCTACGGTGATGTATTTGGCTCTGTTTCATTAATTTTCTCTCCTCTATAGGACTTGATTGTATGAGTATATTACAGTTTGTATTTTGTAGTTGATAGACATTCCATTTTTCCAGTATTTTAATACTACTGCAATGCTCCTATAAAGCATTGTTCTAAATGGTTTCCTCGTGCACAGGCAACAGGGTAAATGCCAACTACTCAAACTGCTGGCTAATAATTGCAGGCAGGTTCAACTTTACTTAGTAATACTATAGCAGTCATAATGGGCTAGAACAACCTTCAAAATTTTAGTGGTTAAAACGTCAAAGTTTTATTAGTTGCCCATGTTATGTATTCATCTTAGATAGGGGGTTGGGTGAGGAGAGTCTTTCACATCATCTTCCCTTAGGTAATATTACCAGTCACCATGGAACAGGGGGAAAACCCTGGTCAATCATTTCCAGGTTTTGAAGCCTCCCCCTTTGAAATGATATAGGTCATATAGTTTAATTTCAAGGTGGTGGTACAATTTTAACATATGCCCAGGAGAAGAATAAGAAATACCTTTGATTGCTAATGAGGACTCCACACTATTTTCAAAGTGATTGCTTCAACTTGCTCACCTATAAGAGATAATGAGAGCTCCTGCCAAATTTGATATTGTTTATTATCTTCTCTATTATCTTCTAAATGTCTCTAGTGTCTCTCATCTAGACCTTTCATCCACTTGGAACTGATCTTCATGTATACTGTGATGTAGAGCAGCATTTTTACTTTGCCATTTCCACATGTATACTTGTATATGAATCAAGGTAGATTATCAATGACTTCCAGCCAGGGGGGTATTTTGCTCTCTAGAGGACATTTGACAACGTCTGGAAACAGTTATGTTTGTCACAAAAGGAAAGAGGGTGCTTCTGGCACTGAGTGAATAAAGGCCAGGGATGCAGATTAAAAAAAAAAAAAAATTTTACAATTCACAAGACAGCCCTGCACATAAAAGAATTATCCATCCAATCATCAACAGTGCTGAGGCTGAGAAACACTGGATTAGATTACCCCATTGTCAGAAAAAAAAAAAAAATCTTTTGATAATAAAGGTTATTTCTCTCTTACAGTCATGTCAACTGAGGATTAGTTGATTTATGTTCCCCTATGTGGATCATTGCCAATCTCATAGCAAAGGGGGAGAGAAAATGCATTCATAATATGTATGCATGGCTCTACCAGAAGCGCCACACATCTCTTCTTCTCAAATTTTTTGGCCAAAATCTATGGACGAGTTTTCCACTTTAAGGAGCTAGGAAACAAAGCAAGTTAAACCCAAACTAAATATAAGAAAGAAGATAATAAAAATAAGAATGAACTCAGTGAAATAATGAATATAGATTAGTAGACCCACTATGGAGAACAGGATGGAGGAACAGTATAGCGGTTCCTTAAAAAAACTTAAAAAAGGCTACTACATGATCCAGCAACCCCACTCCTGGGCATATATCCAGAGAAGAATATAATTTGAAAAGATATGTATCTGATAAACAAGAACAAAAAGTGAGGATGGTCAGGCTGGAGAATGAACTAGAGGAAGGAGGTAAAATGGAACAATGAGGTGAGTATATGAAATAGAGATGAGAAGAGCCTGAACTCAGCACAAAGAAGAAAACAATAGACATTTTGTTGACCCTTTTCAAAGAAATCAATTCACCTTTTCCTCATAGATGAAGTCATGTCTTCAGGAACATTATCGGATACAAGGCTTGACCCTAAAGTCCTACAGTTGTGTATTTTTGTTAAGGCAAATTATTCCTTTGAGAATATTAATTAGTAAAGATTTGCAGTGGTTTTATTACTTTCTTTTTAAAGGTCTGCCATGTTACACGTAACTAATAATGATGTATAAATACTAATACATAGGTACTTATTAGAAAATCTATAAAGTATATTAACAATTAGCTTATACGAAAATCTCTTGATGTTTCTGAGATTTCACACATATGATATTTTAGTGCATCTTACTAAATATTGATAGTATTAAAAATGATTAGGGAGACAATCTAGGTGACTAAAAATAAATTTTGTGAGTTGTAGCTTTTTATTTTTTAATTTTGTGGTGAAAATTAAATCATTCATTAAATATCTGTTGATATGTACTATATGCTAAGCATTGAACTGGGTACAAAGAAAGTAAATTATCTTTTTTAGGGAACATACAGGTTTATTGGGGAAATTAAATTTACATATCATACATGATAGAAAATAAATGCAAAGAGAAAATATAGGTAGAGACTTTAAGAGATGCAAAGCTTATATTTGGCAATAGGTTCAAATAAGGCATCCTTGAGGTAGAGGGCTAAGCTCCTTTGAAGGTAAGATTATAAATGGGATAATAATAGCTGATGTTTATTCAATATTTACTAAGTAATGAGTATTTTCTGAGTACTAATTTTGAGGGGGTAGGATTTCAATTGATGTTTAAAATTTTTTATTGAAGTAAAGTTGATTTACAATGTTGTTATTTCCTCATACGCAGCAAAGTGATTCAGTTTTATATATACATGAAAATGAAAAACTTCAGTTTTATATATAAAGAATATGAAAAAGAAAAAAATTTTCATATTATTTTCCATCATGGATTATTATAAGATATTGAATACAGTCCCCTTTGCCTCACTGGTGGGTCGGATGGTAAAGAATCTTCCTGCAACATAGGATACCCAGGTTCGATTCCTGGGTTGGGAAGATCCCCTGGAGAAGGAAATAGCTACCCACTCTAGTATTCTTGCCTGGAGTATTCCATGGAGAGAGGAGCCTGGCAAGCTACAGTCCTTGTGGTCGCAAAGAGTCGGGCACTTTCAGGGAGAAAATATTTGCAAACAATGTGACTGACAAAGGCTTAATTCCTAAAATACACAAACAGCTCATACAACTCAATAAAAATAACTAAAAAAAAAACAAATCAAAATGTGGGCAGAAGACTGAAGTAGACATTTCTCTGAAGACATCCAGATGGCCAATAGGCACATGAAAAGATGTTCCACTTTGCTAAATATTAGAGAAATGCAAACCAAAACTACAATCAGGTTTCACCTCACACTAGTCAGAATGGCCATCATTAAAAAGTCTACAAATGAATACTGGAGAGGCTGTGGAGAAACAGAAACTCTCCTACAATACTGGCAGGAATATAAATTGGTTCAGCCATTATGAAAAACTATGGAGACCTTAAAAAACTAAAAATAGAGTTACCATATTACCCTGTAATATCACTCCCGGGAATATATCTGGAGACAACTGTAATTCAAAAAGATACATGTACCCCAATTTTCATTGCAGCACTATTTACAATAGCTAAGACATGAAACAACCTAAGTGTCCACCAACAGATGAATGTGTGTGTGCAAGCACATAAACACACACACACACACACACACACACACACACACACACTGGAATACTACTTAGCCATAAAAAAGGAAATAATCCCACTTCCCACATACAGCAACATGAGTGGACCTAGAGATTATCATACTAGGTGAAGTCAGAAAATGACAAATATCATATGATATCACTTACATGTGAAATCTAAAATATAATATAAATGAACTTATCTATGAAACAGAAAGACTCACAGACCTAGAATAAACTTATATGCTTACCAAAGGGGAAGTGAGATGAGGTGGAACAAATTAGGAGCTTGGGGCTAGCAGATACAAACTACTATATTTATATAAAATAGATAAACAAAGCAAACTTTATTTAAAACTTCATGAAGTGAACAGTCTCCTTTCAGAGAACTGCAAAATGGGGCATAAAGCAGGAAACTTTTATACATTAAATAATAAAGAACAGAAGCAGAAAAATGGGAAATATTTGCTTGACCAGGGCTACATACCACCTTCGAGCTGAGAAGGAACTGGGTTGGTTTGGCATTCAGGGTTGGACTGACTGCATATACTGAGTTTCTGTTCAAGCGGAGCATTTACAAGAAATTGAAGATATTCAAGTTTTGATTTGCCCACATAGCACCCTGGGCAGAAGCAGGGAGTGGCTTTATCCTAAACCTAGAATTTATTTCAACAACCATAACTGCTATTTTTGAAACAAATTGTGTGCTAAATAACACTATTTATAAAACATATTTTACAACTTCATCTTGTTTTAATTATGAGTAGCATCTGTGTGAATATAGTTTCTTACTCTATATGGACTATAGAACAACATAGTAAATAAACAGTACTAAATCTATCAGTTCACCAAATGTAGGCTTAGCTTTAAGATACTGAGAAGCATTCATCTAAAAATAGCAAAATAAGGGCTACGCATCTAATATGTGGGTTTAAATGTAGTATAAACCTTGCAGATTTGACTTCTGAGTAGTCTGCATCTGTCTTCATTACAGTGAATGTGAATCCCCAAACTTCTGAGTTCTCACATACAAAGCATAAGATCATAAAAAAGGTAATTAAATAGTAGCAGTGATTCTTTTAAAAAATATTTATCGGATATATATTCTGGCCATGAGAAATAAAAATGCAATGCTGACCTAGCCAGACATAAACCCTGGGTACCTGACTTTCATAATCTCATAGTGCAAATGAACTTGAATACCTAATCTTTTTTCTATGAAGCACTCTAAAACTACCTGTACTATATCGACTGGCCAGGCCAATGTCACTTTTTGATGGCATTTTTATGAGAGCTAAACTGCAAGAAAGAAGCAGTCTCATAAATTACTATAGGGAAGCAATTTTATCATTTGCACAGATGTTTGAGAACATCTCAAGATTGTTATCTACAGCAACACCACCAAATTCTCAAAACAAAATAAAACAGAATAAACAATGAAACCTAGTAACAATAATTATCTGTCAAGTGTCCTATTTGGAAGACTGGGAAATACTGTACATGATGTAATATAAAACAAAAGATATTTTTGTAACTTTTAGGTAAAGCTGGAAATATCTATCTTAAGGTCTCTGTCTCTTTCTTTATTTTTTTTCTTCTACGCAAACTTCCATGAACACACACGTTATTTCCTATTCTATCACTCATCTCAGACGTCTAAATGGAAACAGCACAAATATGGCTGAGGCATCAAGACAGTTTCCTGCCTCAATTGGTTCCAGATTTCTCTTTCAGAATTTTCATTTTAATTACATTTTGGGACTTCCTTGGTGGTCCAGTGGTAAAGAATCTGCCTGCCAATGCAGGGGATATTGGTTTGATCCCTGATCCAGGAAGATCCCTCAGAGCAATTAAGCCCCTGTGACACAGCTGTTGAGCATGTACTCTAGAACCTGGGAGCAGCACCTAGAGAAAGTCTGTGCATAGCAATGAAAACTCAGCACAGCCAAAAATAAACAAATTATAAAAATTAAAAAAAAATTAAATACATTTTAAGAAGAGAAGGAAAAAAGGGAAAAGTAATCACTAGTTTTTAAGTAAAATGTATACTAACCCTCCAAGTATTTTTGCTTGTGTTAATCAGTTATTGAACAATATTTTGCAAAATGTGTGCCTTCCAGTATTTTGTCTAAGAACAAGGATTCTACACCCATTTCATTTGAATTTTGGGGCTTTTAATATTTTCATCACTTCAAAGGCATGTTAAGAAAATGTATCATACTCCAAATTTTAATACATTGGTGGTTTCATCGCTAAGTTGTTTCTGACTCTTGCGACCCCATAGACTATAGCCTGCCAGACTACTCTGTCCATGGGATTCTCCAGGTAAGAATACTGAAGTGGGTTGCCACTCACTTCTCCAGGAGATCTTCCTGACCCAGGAACTGAACGCAGGTTTCCTGAATTGCAGGCAGAATAATCAGTTATTGAACAATATTTTGCAAAATGTGTGCCTTCCAGTATTTTGTCTAAGAACAAGGATTCTACACCCATTTCATTTGAATTTTGGGGCTTTTAATATTTTCATCACTTCAAAGGCATGTTAAGAAAATGTATCATACTCCAAATTTTAATACATTGGTGGTTTCATCGCTAAGTTGTTTCTGACTCTTGCGACCCCATAGACTATAGCCTGCCAGACTACTCTGTCCATGGGATTCTCCAGGTAAGAATACTGAAGTGGGTTGCCACTCACTTCTCCAGGAGATCTTCCTGACCCAGGAACTGAACGCAGGTTTCCTGAATTGCAGGCAGATTCTTTACCAACTGAGCTATGAGGGAAGCCATTTAATACATCAGTAGCTGGCAATACTTGTATTTGTATTGTCACATTAATTGTTTTTGGTGTTGCTTTAGCGAAAGGCTTTTTCTGGGATTTTTTAAATGTAAATGTATAAAACTATAAACTATTATAAAATTATAATTTTCTATATAATAGAAAAATTTTATGAAAGAAGTATAAAATTGGCAGGGATACATTTTTTAAAAATCTATTATTAATAGTTGCAACTTGTCTTTGCAAATCAAAATTTTCTTGATTAGCTTGTCACTAAAAATGATAAAGAAATAAATCAGATGCTAAGGCTGTTATTTATAACCTCTAATTTCAAATCTATATATCATCAAATGGTTTAATTTTATCCAGAATGAAATACAAATTTATTCTATAATTTGTATGTTAGTAAATTTATGTTAATATAAGGAATTTTTCTTCCAAGATGTGTATAAGAGACAGATATTCGTGTATTCAGTGTTTGGATATCTGAATATTTTTATTTGTCAGACTAGAATATCTAAAAAACTATATCTATTATTTAATGGTACTGACGAGGTTATAATGAAGATATTATGTCCATTGAATTGGTATTCAAATACAAATGAAAAAATTATAATGGTATAATAGTAATTTTTTTCTGTATTCTCTCTGAAGAATATATAACTCTATACCTGTCTATTTTGCACATTATGCCAATCAGAGGTTGACATGTACTCACTTCAGAGTCCTGAGGAAAACCATGCTAAATTTGGGTTACAAGAAATTCAAATCCTTTGTTACAAATTCGGAAAAAATGTTTATTTGAAAATAAAGTATTGACTAAATTCAATATTACCAATCCTAACAAAAGGAAGTAAACGTATTGGCTGAAATCCCAGGCAGGTAACATAATGAGTGAAGTGATCCCCTATAAGTGTGAATGAGGGAATCAGGGCAATGCCCTGAGTCCATGTCCTACCTAAAAAAGATAACATCTATTTAGCTTTGACAAATCATTACTATATGTGAGTGTGGGACTAGAGGTACCAGATTATGTGATTCTTTTCAAGAAGACACTGAGAAACATATTTGTTAAAAACATGAAAGCTATTTGCAAATGTTGCCTCCCCCCAATAACTCAGTGCTGGCAAAATAAAACTAGGTAGTTAGTCTGTGACCTCTAACTATGTAAATCAAGCTCAATTATTTCAAATAATTCTCATTTTGTATGAATTACAGGGACAAATATGAGACTGCATTATGAAAGAATAGATTCACTATTTAAAACTGAAGAATTCAGCTCATATAAAATACATAACTTCACTTAAACATTTATATATTTTTGAAAATATATATTTTGGTACATTTTACTTCTTCCATTAGCCACTAAAAATATGTTAAAAACCAAAAGTAAATATTCCCCCCAAAGTAATAAATTTAAACTTAATTCAACTAGCCTTTAGAAAAGAATTAAAGAAGACATTTCCTTGAGTCTTTAACC